>OV743323.1:1205000-1697500 GCA_928268935.1 Lasiommata megera
TCCCAATCCGCACATGGCCAGCTTGTTGAACTATGGCCAAACCCTTCTCAGTATACCGTATCATCATAATGATCATTACCGTGCTAATGATCATTATGATGATGATGATGAAAGACATAGAAAAAATACATTTTTATTTTTTTTAAGCTATTGTATAGCTTCTATCGAGGGCCTTGAGCGCGGGGACCGAATCCAGAAATTCCGTAACGAAAAAAAAACCTTTTTTTATCACGTTTTTTTTTAATTTTTATTATTATGACAAGCATTTTTATTTAGTTTCACCTGTCCCGTTGTCTGTCTGTAATCAAATCTAGAGTTAAATTTTACTCATTTCCCTTTCGCTTTTTTTTTAAATTAATTTTATCAAAAATAACCTCAATATTTTTAATATTTTTATTTTCATTGTTTTTTTTGAAATATTAATTATTTAGTTGATAAAAAATGCTATGCAATAGCTTTATCGCGGCAGTCACCGAGTGCCACACGTCTTTTTTTTCCTTTTCACAGATAACGAAGCATAACAACCTACACAGTCCTCCCGTTAACAACGATGATATGAATAATCTCAGAGCAATGAGTTGGGTTAGAACAGAAGCCGCTTCGGTCTCCCATTACCGCGGGCGCCATTAAATAATAATAAAAATAATATAATTCAGTTTAGTCAAGTAGACAAATGATTACTTTATGCGGAATTGTCGGTCAGTAGGGATGCTAACACTAAATATACGCTGTCGCTGAAGTATGAAGTTAAATAAAATTCGCATACATCGCTTTTTGTGACCGTCTTCATTGAAGTAGTAAAGTTCAGGATTTTTTTATTCATCAAGCAGCTATTAATGTAAATTATTAACTTTATATTTGTAGTTTTTTGGTTTTATAATGTATGTATTCATATTTTTACTAAATATTATAATAATGAAGAGTTAGTATGTATACGGTCTTAATAATATGGCAAATAATTTGACAAGTTGAGTTCAAAAGAAGTTTCACCTATTTCTTGGTTGCAAAAAACTTCAGTTTTCTCTAAGCTCTGCTGAGAAATAATATTTTTGTAAATTTGATGCTAAAATAAGAACGAAATACTATAAGAATATATTAATTAAAATTCATATATTCCGTAAATTAACACTTTGCTGAAAGTTAAAGTCAAATAGTAAATGGTAGATATATATTAATAGAGCATTAACATAATGTAAAAGTAAACCGTTATCTATAAAGTATTTTGTTATGAACGTCTATTTTATATATTGCATTTACATAAGCCTCAATCAAATGCACTTTCAATGGATATTATATATTACATATATATAAAATAATTCGCATGGGACTTGTATGTAACGAAAAAAAACAATCTGTTCACTAGTTCATGATAAGATTAAATAATTTATCGATATCATACACGGACATCCCTACCCCATTATCCCGGCGCCGTCTGTAATCCGGTCTCGTTTTATTTCGCAAATCAGTTGCGGTGAGTTAGATTGTTTAGCGCACGGCAGCCTCCCGACTCCTGTAATTCTACTTCCGACCGACGAACAAAACTAACTGCAGCGTAATGATAATATATTCATGAAAAAATTACAACCAAGCAACATTTTATAAAATATATTATAACATAGTTTGTTGTTGGATATCAATCATTTAGGTTAGTTGGAAAATAGTTTATGTTTACAGTACTAGCTGACTTGGTAAACTTCGTACCGCGAATAAGTCTTTTGAATATCAATATATATAAAACAAATTCGGCATAGTAAGTAAATTATAACTATATTTGAAATTATTATTTTATGTAAGTTAGTGTGGACTCTTTAGAAGGTATATGTAATTTTATGTATGTTTATTTGTATTTATGCTATTTACTCGTATTTGTACACCAGCCACATTATTATTTTAAGATGTTTCCTTTTCATAGCGGTTGCCTAGAAGAGATCACTTGTAGTGAGGAGGCCACCCTTACATCGTTTTTATGTTTTTATTTTTGAATTATTTTAATCTTGTGTGTTTTTATTTAATTCCATTATTAGTTAGTCCGTTACTGCAATCACACCTGATGGTAAGTTATGATGCTGTCATAGATGTTTTGATGTATGTTCTAACCTTTTAGAAGTTTGGCAGTTATATTAAAGCCATATCCCAGCGTTTCTACGCGACATTGTGCCGGAAGCTTAATCACTTGGCGGCACCTCTTTGTCGGTAGGGTGGTAACTAGCAGGGCCAAAGCCAAGAGTATATACCAGGCCTTTTTTTGCGGCTTTTATTGCCGTTAAATTGTTTGTTAAATTATTTCAGTCAATTTGTTTTGTTAACGCGACGATTTTTTCGGACTTTTGTCGTTATTTTTAATTTTGACGATTACTGTACTGTGAAGAATTATATTGCGATACATACCAGTGCATTGCAAAACAATTAATAATAATAGAAGCTTATTGTGAATTAGCATTAGCATTAGTATTTAACTTAAAAATCTCTCATTAAAGTTGACAAATACATCAGCCTCGTATTTGCTGAGTATTCATTTAATAGACATTTAAAATGCAAGAATAAGTGGTTGTTTTATTTGTGTCTTTCTTAGTAAATTTTGCAATGTAACCAGCCAAGTTTCTTACGTTGTCAATTAGAATGACGTAACATTTCGAGGTGGCGTTCTTAATCAAGTGTCTATACTTTTTAAATGTTAAGTAGCAAATAATTATGTTCCATGTAAGTCGTGACGAGATTATTAAAAACTAGACATCTGATATTAATGGCGGTATCAATTAGATATAAAGTTTGATTTATTGGCGAAATAAAAAATAAGCCACAATAAGTCATAATTGATGAGCCATTACGTCAGCCAAGTAAGAGCAGTCACAACAGATTACACAGAACAAAGAAGAGCACACATCATCTGTCAATAGACAAGTAATTACATATTGATTTATAACAAGCAATTACTTATAGTCTGTGCCCATTCGCATAATAATTGTTACGGACATAATCGATTTTGAGAGTTACATATATTTTATCGATATGAAATGGACCGCGCGTACACATCACTTACATGAAAGTATAATTAATAAAAATTCACAAAATGTGGCCATAATCGGTTAAGCCAAACATAGGTCATAAATGCATAATATTCTTTTAGAGTATTAATAATATGAAAAATGCCAATCCTCTGAAATTCATACTTATTGTAGATATGCCAATAAAACATCACTCGCTTCAACGGTGAAGGAAAACATCGTGAGGAAACCTGTACGCCTGAGATTTCTCCATAATGTGCTCAAAGGCGTGTGAAGTCTGCCATATTGATGGAAGGTCCGTGCTCTGTAGCGAGCCGGCAATGGGTAGATGATGATGATGATGATGATGATGATAAATATATCACTGAGACCGTGGTATAGACCCAATAGGACCACCTGATGTGCACTCCTTACCGGGGACATAAGTTTATTGATCTCGAATTTATTGGTCGAAGGTACCGTACCTGAATGCAATGTTTTGGTGATACAACCCAGTTAGGTAAGTACATATGTATCTTTTGAAACTATATACAAATTATTAACCAGCATTCTAGGTGACGATCATCAGATCAGCATGATGACGGTGTGCTAAGTTTTGACGACCTCAACCAACCGCGTGCTCTGTCGTATTAAAAAGTAGGAGGTCCTGAGTTCGAGTCTGGTCTGGTGGGAGGCTTCGGCCGTGGCTAGTTAGGCTACTCACAAGACGTCACCAAGTGATTTAGCGTTCCGGTACGATTTAGCGTAGATACCAACTAGGGTTAAGAAAACAGAAAAAAAATCAGTCCGCTACCATCTTAGACTGTATCATCACTTATATATATATATATAACAGATAAGATTGCCAGATTCACTAGCCACGGCCGAACCGTCCCACCAGAGCAGACTCGAGCTGAGTATCGAACCAGCTCAGTAATCAGTTTATCAAGATCCGATTTCATCAGAAGCAGAGGAAAGTTTGAACTCTAAATCAGTATCAGTGTGACTTACAAACCTAACTCTGTTACTATCTGTACCTGGAAAATATATATCATCTACATAAAAATAACACACTTGAACAAAACTTATCACAACAACCTACAAGAACAAGGTTTTGCACTAACGATACAAATGGTTATTACAATTTATATATTAATTTTCTCATCGAGATGAATCGCTACATGATGTAATGTTGCCTTGAGAGTCCTTGGAACATGTTCATACACGTTATTACATAGAGCCAGTTCCGTGTTTGTAATTAATGAAAAAACGTGCGCAAAGTAGACTGTTACCATTTTAAAATATAGGTATTGAATAAGAGAACATTGATTTTATCAACCTTGACTCGCCGCTTCAATGGTGATTATAAAGTAAGCTTGTAATATAAAAACTAAGAATTATATGAATTTTGAATTATTGACCACTTCCTTATTTATATTTAATTAAAAAAAAACTTTTGATTTGGTAATTACTTTTTAAGTCCTTCTGGATAAATTGTAACAACAATTTTCCTTTTTCCTAAAATAGTAGTGCTGAGATAATCCGAGCATTTCTTACTTCAACGCCCGCTGTGTACACTCTAAGCTTTCTTTTGCTTGTCTAGTGGTTTATAAGTCTGGCTGCGAATCACGTGGCTCTGGGTTTCATTCTCAGGTCGGACCACGAGTTGTTAGGTATAAGATTTTCTGTTTAATTATTCAGTAAAATTATTTCACCCTGTGTTTCAGAGAGCTGTTGGTTTAACGTTTAGTTTAACGAGTGTTATCAATCAATCAACCATAATCTTTATTCAAATAGTCCTTTAAAAGGCACTTTTGACGCGTCAATAATTGATGTTACATGTTATGTTTATCGTTCATCGTTGTTCGATGTTAAAGCCCAACCAAATCGTTATCATTGTTAAAGCCCAACCAAACTGCATTCTAGCAGCGTTCTGGTACGTTGATAGACCGAGTGTAGTTACGGGGCTGAAGGAGTGTATTCTGTGAAGTTAGAAAAAAAAAAAAATTCACTAAAACCGCAAACGCAAATTAGAGTTTCAAGTTAAGTTCCAAAGAAAGAGACCACAATGTTTATTTCAGGTTGAATGCATTGCAGTAACCTATTAAAAACTCTTTTAATACTCGTAAACCAGTTGATTTTTAGGGTTCAATAAAAAAAAAATTTAACGAGCGATCTGTATGAGTCTCGTGAACTGCAAATAAATTTTCACATATTTTTATGAGTGTTGCTGTCACTTTCTATAACAAAAACAATTAGAACCGCGACGAAGAATTAAAAAAAAATGGCTGTAACACAAATTTATAAGAATTATTTTACTCGTTTAGGTCAGCGGGTTCATTTTTTTTAAAAACAATAATAAAAAAGTAAAAGAAAAATTTAGTATGTTCGTCGACGTCATCTTGCGGATGACCTCCAATCCGCAAGATGACGTCGCACAGACTATGGTGACAAGTGACATCTGGCTGGGCCGCGGTCGAGTGCACAAGTGTTCCCGTGACCCAGCCACCAGGCGACGCGAAGGAGCATCGCTGGGTTTTAGTGGGTATTCTGGTCGCCGGGGAGTCCCACATACAAAATGGTGACAAGTGACATTCGACAAGTTCCGATAGGTGAGATCTAACAGATCCTAGAAGTCATGGTCGATAGCAAATCACGAGTCATATGTAGACAGTGATTGAGTCTGTTATACAAAAGTTGATGGTACGGAATCCTTCGTGAGCGATTCCGAATGGTAGGTGGCTGGTTTTTATCTTTCATACATTTACAACCGTAAATTAAACTACATACTCTTGTTTCCGCAGATCGCTTTTCAAATGTGAGAACTTGAAAATTATTGGTATCCACTTGTAAAATAATTAAGTAATCATCAGACTTTCGTCAAACCAATGGTACAGTTATTCACGACTTGAAAACATGGCGCCAGAAAATGCAAACCGATTATTTACAAAATTATGAATACACATATGTCTCAGAAAAATCAATCTTATTGTAAAAACTTTTAAAGTTTAAGTCGCTCGCAGATGGGTCGTGTGTTTTCGTGATGGTAATTGTCCGAACTTCAAAAGTCAAATATTTAAGAACGGAACTCTACCCTACGGGTGTCGGGCTACCTTTAATTATATTTTTTGTTTAACAAACAACTAACTGGAAACACGAACGTCTCCCAACGTTTTCGGTAGGAAGTAATTTTAGGTTTTCGTATTATACATTACCTTCAGATTTTGGTGCACACAATATTTTTTAATACCCAAAAAGAATAAGTTATATAATAATAGGTATATGTTATAGAAATAGTTTATGGCTGGAGAGTAATATATGAAATTCCATATTTGAAAAACTAAACTTGTCCTGTTATAGTATTAAGGATTATGTATATGATGAAAAAGCTTGGGTATGAATTATCGCTCTTAAATAGTTTTAAGTTTATCACTCCCCAATGGGAGATGTCAGGCCCTAGTCATAATATGTAAGTTTGTTTTTTCTTGTTTGTTGTATTAGTCAATTCTCACTTCAATTTATTCTGTTATTTTAGGCTATTGATTTTCTTGTAGCAATATTTTGAAGCTGTGATAGCCTAGTGGTTAGGGCGTCAGCCTCCTAATCACAGGCCGGCGGTTCGAATCTGGGCACGCACCTCTAACTTTTCTGAGTTATGTGTTTTTGTTGTGTGTTTTTAAACAATTAAAATGATGTGTGTGTTTTTAAACAATTAAAATATCACTTGTTTCAACGGTGAAGGAAAACATCGTGAGGAAACCTGCACACCTGAGAGTTCTCCATAATGTTCTCAAAGGCGTTTGAAGTCTGCCAATTCGCATATGGCCAGCGTGGTGGACTATGGCCAAACCCTTCTCATATTGAGAGGAGACCCGTGCTCTGTAGTGAGCCGGCAATGGGTTGATCATGATTTTTTTAAATGTATCGTTATTGCTCGACTATTTTGTTTAAATATGCACAATGTAAACACCTATACACGTACGTCGAACCTGAGGCATATTTTTTGTAACATATATACGAGTATGTGTAATTCTGTCAGCGGTTCATAGTAAATAAATAAATAAATAAGTGACAATGTGAGATTGTGAACAAAAATAATACTTACCCGGCTAAGTTTGTTTAGATCACGGCGTGTTTAAGTAAGTTAGTAACCCTTGTTATTTTAGTGTTATGTTTGCGAATGTAGTTATCACAATCATCTCACTACTATGTAAGTTATTGACGCATCAAAAGTTCTTTCTAAATAATTATTTTAATAAAGTTTATTATTGGTTGATTTAATTATCGATATAGAAATAAAATGCTATCCTATGAATACCTCAAGCTTGAATACAACTATCTCATTTGTGATATTAGTGGGATACGCGGACAAAACTGGAGGTTCTAAATACCATATTTGATTAAAAATAAATGTGTTTGATACTGCTATATGTACTTTATATTCGCTGTACGAGCTATTGAACTATGAAATGCAGTCCCAATGTGTTTGACGGCAGTCAAAGTCACTAAATATAATTCTATTATAAAAAAAATGTAATCAAGTTCAGTCATCTATGAAACGTTTTAAATATTATATTTCATTATTTTAGTGTGGATGGTAATTGTAGTAATAAAGTACAAAGTGAAGGCCTACTTAAACACGTTTATAGGCAAAATAAAGAATTGTCAACGGTAGGTAGCAAAGCCTGAGAGGTCGTACAAATCGCTAATTTACATAAAACAAATACTGAAGTCACGTTTTCAGAAGAAAAATTGTAACTCTGAAGGTGATATTTGTCGATCTTATCTTTTACTTTAACTTTTGCTTTAACAGTTGCGTTCAGTGAAGATTTTACTGAAAGAATTTGGTGTTTTTTTTTTTTATTATTAACGTTATTAACTAAACGTATTTACGTAACTTTCCGTTATGACCTCATATAAGTTAGATGTGACACATTGTAACACTTTATTAGTTGATAAAACCATAATTAATATAACAGAAACCGGCTGACTAGGGTAACTAGGCGTGGTAGAAGATTCCACCAGACCAGACTCGAGCTGTGAATCGAACCCGAGACCTCCCATTTTTTAAACGATAGCGTACGCACTGCACCACGGAGGTGGTCAAAACGTGCACGACCTAAGTGTCTAGTATTTTAGTACACATATTGGTGCTTGATAATGTTCCCGCCGAGCAATAAACCGACCCGATGACCCGTGGTGTCAGATCCTCCGCCATTAATGAATATCGCGCATGACCACAATGCCCACATGCGCACTATGCGCACTAATAACTGCGCGCGCGCAATTAACTGCACTGACCCGGGGTTTTACCATGTGCGAAATTTCGCATTGCTATAAATCTTAGAAATAGTGCAATTTAATAAATTTCAAAAGGGACGTTCACTAATGGATTATTTAAAGGTACGAGTACCTACTCTACCTACCTACCTGCGGCTTTGCTCCGATCTAGTACATCGTCATCTTAAATGGTTTTCATACAAATTAATTTAATTCTAAAATTCTATATCCACGAACACCTTTGGTCAGCTGTGCACAATTTTATTGAAGTCTGAATAGCTATTATAACTTTGGAGCGACTTTACTTCTGCAAAACAAATGTTGATTCTCGCTAATACTATAATCGACTCTTTAGTATTATATAATCACGAGAAACTAGGTTTCCCTGTGGTACTATTTGTAGCAAGTTAGGTGCTAGAATAATTTGCTACTCGTAAGTAGAAGCGGTGATAGCCCAGTGGTTAGAGCGTCAGCCTCCTAATCAGAGGTCGGCAGTTAGAATCCAGGCACGCACCTCTAACTTTTCGGGGTTATGTGCGTTTTTAAACGTTTAAAATATCACTTGCTTCAACGGTGAAGGAAAACATCGTGAGGAAACCTGCACGCCTGAGAGTTCTCCATAATGTTCTCAAAGGCATGTGAAGTCTGCCAATCCGCACATGGCCAGCTTGGTGGACTATGGCCAAACCCTTCTCATATTGAGAGGAGACCCGCGCTCTGTAGTGAGCCGGTAATGGGTTGATCATGATGATGATGATGATGATGATGAAGTACATGAGCAAACAACCGATTATCGATCTTGCTTGCTTGGAAAAGAAGAAATTCTTCGCGAACCAAATTCTGAGCACCGGTTACTCTTTGTCTGTTAATACTTGAGAGGTGTACCTCATGACCGTGGGTGTTGACTGGTGAAGGCTTCATAAGCCGTAATTATTGCTTTCCCATTGTACCAAAGACCCTTGGAGGTCAGAATTTTGTGTAACTAGATGATTCCGCCGGCTACGTTTGGGTGGATTGAGATATCGTTCCAGTAAAATATCCATGCCATTTTCAGATACTTGCAGAGATTAAATCTAGACTGAAATATTTCGTGAAATGTGTAAAAGTCTAGATATAATAAACGTAGAAGTTAGGATCAGTATACGCGGTATCAGACCATTATATCTTCCACTTTCTCATTATATTTTTGGTGCGCTCAAAATCCTTGTAGCTTTAGTTTTAAGTTTGGTAAATTCAACATCTAACTGTGGTGTAGCAAATTGTACGTGCGCTAAGAAATTTAACTGTCACAATTAAATATCTTCATTTGTGGAAGTAATTTGATTTAAATAAAAAAAAATGCCTTTGACTTTGACATAAATTTAAAGCCTCACTATTAAAAAATATATGTAATAGTTAAATTTCGTTAGCTAGCCACATCGCTTGTACGCCATTAATCTGATCAACCCTTCGAGGAAGCTCATTTAGAAAGGGTAGAAATTAAAATCTGAAATTAATATAAAATAATCAAAACATACAAACAGATTCCTCGACTTATGTAATTATTAAAGAGTTCTTCGAGTAGGTGTAACCTCGATGTGATTAATCTATTGTTTAATTTAAATTAATTATTGTGTAATGTTAATTTGATGAGATGAATAGATTAATTGTATCTGTAACAAACAGTTTCTTTCATTGTGTGTTGTGTAAGCTTTTTTAAGTAAGCCCCTTGTTTCTTTTTTGAATATCTTCGCGTCGCCTGGTGGCTGGGTCACGGGAACACTCGTGCACTCGACCACAGCCCAGCCAGCGGCGTCCGCCGAGTCAGACCCTCCACGGGGGGCCTATGATGACCCCCGAACTCCGTCCGAGGCGCGGCAAGACCATTGGACGCGCCTTACGACCCGATGATTAGGCTCGACGGGTGAAGAAGCCTTTCATCTATCGCCCGGAGCTCCTCGTCAAGGGGAAGTAAGCCCCTTACGGCTATCTCATCTGGATGGAATTGATGACGCAGTCCAAGATGGTAGCGGGCTAACCTGTTAGGGGCATGGTAAATCCATACTCTTAATTGGTTTCCCAAAACACAAGTTTGCCGGTAGGATGGTAACTAACTTTGCCATGATCTAACCGTTATATAAGCTGTGATAGCCTAGTGTTTAGGGCGTCAGCCTCCTAATCAGAGGTCGGCGGTTCAAATCCGGGTACGCACCTCTAACTTTTCAGAGTTATGTGTGTTTTTAATAAACAATTAAAATATCACTTGCTTCAACGGTGAAGGAAAACATCGTGAGGAAACCTGCACACCTGAGAGTTCTCCATAATGTCCTCAAAGGCGTGTGAAGTCTGCCAATCCGCACATGGCCAGCGTGGTGGACTATGGCCAAACCCTTCTCATATTGAGAGGAAACCCGTGCTCTGTAGTGAGCCAGTAATGGGTTGATCATGATGATAATGAACCGTTATATTATTACCGTTAAGCAATTGTATGCAATTGATGTCAAACTATTATCGCAAAAACATTCATTTTGATATAGGACTAAAAAAATGCGTTAAAATACTAGCTACTCTCCGCGGTGTCACCCACTTTGCTATCGTTCCCGTGGGAGCACGGGGTTAAAATATATTTATTTACTTTTATTTATTTACATACTTTCATTGTACACCAAAAAAAAGGAAAAATAAAATAAATAAAAAGACAGAAAATAACAGACAGTAGTATACAATTTGGCGGCCTTATCGCTACATAGCGATCTCTTCCAGGCAACTAAATATGTAGAAGAAATAGAGATACGGAAAGAGGAAGGTGGTGCAAAATATATACCTTGATATAAACAAATATATATACATACTTATATAGCCTATGTTACTCGCTGATAATGTAGCTAATCATCGATGAAAGAATATTTATAATTAGTTCAGCGGTTAAAGCGTGGAAGCGTAACAAACAAACCAACATTGGCATTTATTATATTAGTTATGATAACATACTTGTATCAATCGTGTATCGTGGGATCGCTATGAGTCACTCATTCAATGATCACGAACGAATTGTCTTATTTCACCGAGGTGGTATGCACTGCGTCAATATAGGTACTATATGCAAGTAATTCAACCTAGCAGAGGTTGAATTATTTGTATGTAGATGCGTATGTACCTTGCAGCATCGGTAATTCTATTTTGATTTAGTTTAAACCCCGAAACAAAATCTATATATAATAAAAGCGAAATACCACTGACTCAGTCGACTGATTATGACGATATCTCAAAAGCTATAAAACATACGACCTAGAAATTTGAAAGGTAGGTTCCTTTTGTAAAGTAGAGGTTTGCTAAGAAATGGTTTTGAGAAAATTCACCCCTAAAGAATTGAAATGGGGGTTGGAAATTTGTATGAAAGTGCTGTTTTTGAAGTTTGGCATGAAAATTGCCAACTAAGTTATTAATTATAAATAATAAAGGTCTGTACAATCTATGTTACGAAAATCTACCCCAAAGGTGGTGAAATCGAGGTTGGAAGTTTTCATGAGGATTTTAAGTTTTTGAAGTTAGACACACAAAAATCGGCATTTAGGTTATTTGTTTTAAATAATTAAAACCTGTATACGCAATATTACAAAAATCCACACCAAGGGGGTGAAATGGGGATTGGAAGTTTGTATGAAAGTCCTATGTGTTTGAAGAAATACACATGAGAATTGGCAACTAAGCTCGTAATACAATTATAAAGAAATAAATGATAAATCTATGATTATATTGTGAAATTAATAAGACTTATTATCGCTTTTGAAAAAGTCTAACCAAATTTAATAAATTAACTCCACTAACAATATCCACTTAGAAATACGTTAGAACTTAAAATTATATTATTATCCTTTATCTATTGAATCACAGAACATTTTGTCTGATTACGAACTAAAGTCAGATGGTAATGAGATCGTGATTCTAATTTATGAGGAGGCTGTGGGCTCATCTCGGGTCTCGGCTGTGGGAGACATTTCCGAATTGAACCCCGCATATAAATGTTAAGGCTGCCTATTGTAGTCGCAAGTTATGAACTATGGATAATATAATGAAGCTAGCTACTGCATTCTTTTAAGCAGTGATAGCCTAGTGGTTGGGGCGTCAGCCTCCTAATCAGAGGTTGGTGGTTCGAATCCGGGCACGCACCTCTAACTTTTCAGAGTTATGTGCGTTTTTAAGCAATTAAATTATCACTTGCTTCAACGGTGAAGGAAAACATTGTAAGGAAACCTGCACGCCTGAGAGTTCTCCATAATGTTCTCAAAGGGGTGTGAAGTCTGCCAATCCGCACATGGCCAGCGTGGTCTGTAGTAAGCCGGTAATGGGTTGATCATGATGATGATGATGACTGCATTCTTTTAAGCTATAATCCTACTTGAAGTTTTGATCGAAGCTGGATTTAAAAAAAGGGATGAAAAGGCAACCCATAAATACACCTTTAAAAACTCCTAGCGACATCAAATGAGTCCTGGGGGCCGCTGGTCACAAGCTTCCGTAGGCACGAAGTGTGAAACTTCCTATTTTGTACCTATGTCCAACACCACACGATCTTTGAATGATTCAATGATAGTTTATTTTAGGGTTACGTACACGAGAGTACTCCCTTTTACTTAACCTACGTTGTTGGTATGCCTGTTAGTGGGCTATATCTTTAAACCATAATAGGTAAACTGTTGAAATTTTTACGAACATCTGTTTATTACAGAGTGTACAAAAGTTTTTGGAACGAAGTTCCTTATCGCGCGTTGTGAAAGGGGACGAAAAAAATTCTTATGAAAAGTTGTCACGACACTTTTTGCTATAGTAGGCTGTTGTAAGCTTTGCGGCGTTGCATGTTTCTCTGTCTGTCTCTCTCTCTCTTATAGAAAGCAAGCCAGATATTTTCATTTCTATTTCGCATTGAACAGTGTGGTGTCGCGACGGTTATTTTTGTTGAGTGTATACAGGTTTTTTGTAAATAATAAATAATAAAAAAAAAATTAAAATTTTATTACAATTCTTTCACTAATTAATCGAAAGGAACTTCGTTCCATCCGGGTGTCCCTTGACACCTCTCAAGTTTTTTTTTAAATAAAATTCCAAATTTAATGTCTATCCGCGATATGAGATTCAATATATATTTTTGTGATAATCTAAATATCATTTCGAAAGAAATATAAAAAGATTATGTTCTTTATAAATAGAGCTGCTTTATAGTTTAGCAAAAGTAAATAAAACAATAAGTGCCTAAGCAAAACAGCAATGCATAAGTACTTCAGATCTAATTTGAAAGAACCGTTAGTTCACACAAAGTGTGAAAACGTGGTGCCACCACCGATAATAATGACTTCCAACATTGTCGTATTTACTTTAGGACCTTGTTTTTGCCATCATACCAAATAAACTGTTCCTATTACAATAGCAGTAAGATTGAACATCGCGTGAATGTTGTTTAAATGGATGCATTGTAACTTTGTTTTAAGGTGCAAATTTAAAATAGAGTAAATGCGTTTGCGATATACCACAGTGCCTGGTAATAAAGTCCAATTCTCCTCGGGAGAGTGTCTGAAGTAAGTGGTTTTGCACCGATCACATCAACGTCAGAAAGAAATATTGTGACCACGCCAAGGAAGACGTTGCAGCTAGCAATTATTTGAATAATAAAACTTTGTTTAATATTTAGTGCTTTTGTACGATGTAAACTATTGGAGGTCGTGACTTTACGCCTTTAATAATTTTCACTTAGAAGTTGGAAATATTGTTATAAATAAATAATTGGAAGGAAACTTACTCGCATTATGCTCGATAGGGGACATAAAAAATATAAGCAGATATTACAATGGAATCTCTTGGTTAGTTTTCATCAACACTTTCTGTGTTCTTTTTTCTGTGTTTAGAAAGAAACTCATCGATCATCTATGGCATGATTGGTAAGTCTCCGATCGCTTAATAATTTAAATTTTAATATATTCAAAATGTGTAGAATGTTATTTAATTTATTTAATTTCTTTTAATTTGTAATTGTGTTTAATTTTTCCTAATTTGTTCTTTTGTGGCCGTTTACATGTACCTTTTGCAGTCAATGTTGTGTACACTTATAACTGATATGCATACAGGTGAATGTGACACTTTTGTATGCTGAAATATATTTTTTTATGTATATTGTAAGTGTATTTATAATAATAAATAAATAAAATAAATAAACTCATTGCCGGCTCACGACAAAGCACAAGTTTCTTCTCAATATTAGAAGTGTTTGGCCATAGTCCACCACGCTGGTCATATACGGATTGACAGACTTCACACGCCTTTGAGAACATTATGGAGAACTCACAGGCATGCAGGTTTCTTCGCGATGTTTTCCTTCACCGTTGATGCAAGTGATATTTTTATTGCCTAAAAACGCACATAACTCCGAAAAGTTAGAAGTACGTGCCCGGGATCAAAACCCAGACCTTTGATTAGGAGGCATTCATCAGTTTCGTGTTATTATTAGGCTTTGAGCAATTTCAGCATTCCCTATTTAGTTGTTTTTTCTAGGTCCCATTTTGGAAAAAATTTTAACATTTTTTTTATATTGTCGTTTCATGTCAGCCAACATGGTTCATATCTATTGTATTTAATCTGAACATTATTTATTGCGACAGTATTGCCATATCGGGAAAAACTACAAAAGTGTCCATGCTGATAGCAAAAATAAAGAAATAAAATATTTAATTTATAGTTTAACTCATACGTAAAGGCAAGTTGAATGTGAATCGCAATAAAAGCCAAGGGTTGCCTTCACAACGGGCGCGGATTGATCTGTATCCATTTAAGGATTGTGTGGACCTTCTCAGCGGAAATGTAATAAGAGCTTAATAGATAAAAGTTGAATGATTTCATGTTTTTTTTTGTTCTATTTATTTTTGCCGGAAGTTAAATCACAATAATTGCAATGTCTGTCGCAAATCTCCGTTAAAATGTCGTCTTTTCAGGCAAAATAAAAGATGTATGAATTACCAGTATAGTACTGTACTGTAGTATACTGTATCTTGTCTTTATGAATTTCAACTTTTTTTGAATGGAATAAAATTTAACAAAAAAGACGTATGGTAAATCCATACGTCTTTGTCGGGGTTTTGACCACGGAGGTCAAATTTTGCACAATTCGAGCAAAAGGTAACTTTAAAAAACTTTGCCTTAAAAATAATGTAATGTTCATATCCTCTTTGTCCTCACAGCGATCGCTGCGTAGGCGTGGATGCGCGAGCGCATCTGTTGCACGACTCCGTAGCTGATACCATTGTCATGGGAACGCTTCGCCATATCCGGTCATTTACTTATTCCTATCACCAGTATGAACATACATTTTAAAACCTACCATACTTATATCATACATTCTAACTGATATCATAAATGCGAATGTGATTTTGTTTATGTTACGCTTTTACGCCTAAACCATTAAACGGATTTTTAAAATTCTTTCATCAACGCTTTGTTATTTGCGTGTTACATATGCTGTTAAAGGTTCCATATTACACCACACCACCACGTACCACACAATGTCCATCGTGTTGGAACGCTAAATTGCTTGGCGTCACGTCTTTGTCGGTAAGTAGCCACGGCAATAGCCTACCACCATACCAAACCAGAGGCAATTCAAAAGTTATAATATTCCCAAATTAAACAAAAATCGAACCCAAGATCTCTCACTTATTACTTTTCACCTAACACTGCGCAAGGTGGTCTTTAATGAATGAACGCCGAGTAGCTAGTTTTAGTTATTATAATATTATCGTCTGATTATTGAAAAACCCCAATTAATTGTATAATTAATGTCATACAAAATATGACGATGTATGGCCTTTTCTTTCACTTGCAATGCATGCAAGATGAAAGAAAAGGTCTTAGAAATTAGTCAGTAGGTCCATGGGGACCTACATCTTCATTACGTATATTATATAATATTATATATTTAGCTGAAGCATGCAGATACAGGGGTCTAGGATCCGAATATGATTTTGTCCCATTCGGTGTCGAAACCCTTGGTCCGTGGGGTCCTAGCCCTATAGGGCTTTTTAAGGAAATAGCAAAAAGGTTAGTCGACATCACAGGAGACCGAAGAGCTGCCAGCGACCTCGGACAAAGAATTAGTCTAGCCATTCAAAGGGGGAACGCTGTCAGTATCTTCGAAACCTTGCCTAAAGGGACTCCTTTTAATAATATTAATATATAAGATAAGATTTTTAGTTTTAGGTTAAACTAAGGTTTATTTTAAGTTATTTATGTGTTATTCTTGAAATTTAATACTTTTATGTAATATTTATTATATTATTATTATAATATTATATATTATTATTACAATAATTTGGCTTTCTGATATATGTTAACTTTCACGCAATCGATTCCAGTAGGTTTAGTTTAGATTGTGATCAGTTTAGCCAAACGTATATCCCTCCTATATAAAACTGTTCAACCAAATTGGGTTGGTGTTTATTAATAAGTTTTCAATTTTTTTTTCAATAAAAACGTAACATCTCAATTTTTTTTTTAACTTTAATTTGGAAAATAAATGATTGTTTTTGCAATGTACTATTGTTTAAAAAGTCTGTTATTATATCCGAATTAACCAATTGTCCAGGTGATAGGAAGTCACGGTGACCCGTTACCGACCTCCTTCCTTTCTCACCGAAACGAGGCGGTGATGAGTTTTTAATATCATCTAATAACGATGACACCCTCCGTGTTAGTGAGTAAATTACGGTGTAAATCGATCGAAACGATGGGAATGACACATTGTTCGCTTTTATATTTTTTTTGTTACTTTTGTTATTACTGGATTAAGTTATTTATATCATTATTGACGGTATTTGATAAGAGTGTGTGAAGCCGTGATAGCCTAGTGGCTAGGACACCCGCCTCCTAATCAGAGGTCGGGGGTTCGAACCCGAGTACGCACCTCTAAATTTTCGGAGTAATGTGCGTTTTTAAGAAATTAAAATATCACTGGCTTCAACGGTGAAGGAAAACATCGTGAGGAAACCTGATTGCCTGAGTTTATGTTTGTATTTTGCACACTATTTGTTTAGTTGAATGTTATGGTCGACTTATTGACAAAATTGTATACACCATCTCATTATTTACTAACATTCGTGCAAATAAATGATTATGATTGTGAGAGTTCTCCATAATGTTATCAAAGGCGTATGAAGTCTGCCAATCCGCACATGGCCAGCGTGGTGGACTATGGCCAAACCCTTCTCATATTGAGAGGAGACCCGTGCTCTGTAGTGAGCCGGTAATGGGTTGATCATGATGATAAGAGCGTGATTGCCACTGTTACTGTTGATAGCAAATGCTATGAAATTTTCAAATGTTGATTATGTGTTGTACTTATAACTTTTGATATGCTGTGATAGCGTGGTTAGGACGTCCGCCTCCTGAGAAGTCGGGGGTTCAATCAGCGAATAGTGCGCCATAAGCATTATACACCTGCAATATTCCATTAGTTTTAAATTGTGTAATGATAACAAATTATTGCAAGAACCCTAGACGATCTTCTTTATGTTAGATACATCGAATGGTAATAAAATCGATTTAATGTCGGTCAAAGGTACCACAAATCGAATAGATATCGGTTATCCGGAGAATTATTAAAGCTATTTACAAATCTAAGTGTTGTTAGTACTTGTAATTTCAATAATTATTGAGGACTCACTGGTATTTTAGACTGCCAACATATCTGCCCGTTTCTCCCGATATCGTCGAGCCTTAGTGCCTTCTGTCAAGTCTTCTGTCAAGCTGAGCTTAGCGCTCACTATACTGTTACATAGGTATAACTTTGGACGACCTCTGTGGCGCAGTGCGTGCGCTGTCACATTATAAAGTTGGAGGTTCTGGGTCCGATTCCTAGCTCAAGTCTGATCTGGTGGGAGGCTTCGGCCGTGGCTAGTTACCACCCTACCGACAAAGACGTTTCGCTAAGCGACTACGCTATCCGGCTTCACACGCCTTTGAGAATATGATGGTGAACTCTCGGGCATGTAGGTTTTCTCACGATGTTTTCCTTCACCGTTGGAGCAAGTGATATTTTAATTGTTTAAAAACACACATATCTCCGAAAAGTTAGATATGCATGTCCGAGATCGAACCCCCGAACTCTGACTACGCGGACGTCCTAAATACTAGGCTATCACAACTATACAGCTAGTAACTGTCAATCATCAGATAATTATTGCCCCACTGGTAACATAGAGCTTATAACTACAATACTTCAAGGTGGTTTAACAGGTTTAGAAAATTAACTTAATAGTGTCCTTGTCAGATCTTTCTGTCCGTCTATTTTTCAATGTATCGCCTGCATTTATCTCAAGAACCTTTTAATAACTTAAACAACTAAATAAAGGGCATTTTGAGTTAAATTTTTCTCCACTACGTTTATCTATTATTATTTTAAATTGTTGGATATTCTGAGTAGCAGTGTGTAGTCATAAACAGGTGCGTATAATCTTTATACATATAAGAAATTAACCAATGAAACTTTTGCGATAAGATAACTAAACGGTTGACCAATACAGTTAATCTAATTTTAAAAGTGTCTTATTGGCATTATTATAAGGACGACAATTGTTCAGCAAGCCTCATTTCGCGAGTTTTAATTTTATACTGCGTGTTATCTTTTATCAGTAATGAGGCTCTGCGTTAGTGGACGTTTACACTATTAATAGATAGTGATAAGGTTGGACATTTTTAGGTTGGTCATTACCACCTCATTATGGAAAAACCTTAAAACAATCCTATACTGTGAAGCTGTGATAGCCTAGTGGTTAGGGCGTCAGCCTCCTAATCAGAGGTCGGCGGTTCGAATCCGGGCACGCACCTCTAACTTTTTGGAGTTATGTGCGTTTTTAAACGATTAAAATATCACTTGCTTCAACGGTAAAGGAAAACATCGTGAGGAAACCTACACGACCTCCATAATGTTCTCAAAAGCGTGTGAAGTCTGTCAATCCGCACATGGCCAGCGTGGTGGACTATGGCCAAACCCTTCTCAGATTGAGAGGAGACCCGTGCTTTGTAGTGAGCCGGTAATGGGTTGATCATGATGATGATGATGATGATAATGAATCCTATACTATAAATATACACGAAAACTTGAATTGGCAGCACCTTTCAGACATTAGCTTAACTTAGCTTGTCTATCTGTCTGTCCATTTGCTAATCTTTTAAATGTTTTCAACCGGTTTAATGCACATACAAATTAGTTGATTTTTTAATTTACGTAAAGAATTATTTTTACAAACTTAATCTAGGTTTCACATAAAGCCAAAAATGATTACTGAAATTTTAAATTATAATAACAGAATTGACAACAAAAATGCGATGATGTTTTATTATTTCCGTTTTTAACTCCATTTTTGATAAATGAAAGAGACCAAACTCAGCATAATTTTTATAACAGTTAACTCTTGTAAAAACCGATTTATTTTTGGGTAAGTAGCTTTAACGTTGATATAAAAAAAAAGTAGTGGAGTGTCCTGTAAACGCCTTAAGTTAGCACTTGCACCAAACGTAACAAACAAACGTACAAAAAACACGATGAATGGAACACCAACCATTCAGTCGCACCCCGATACCATCCATACTGGTGGTCTAGACACGGTTCTAAATCGCCATTGTGCTGGTAGCCGCCACTTTTATTGTCTGTATATCTTCAACGCAGGCACTGGAATGAAATTTAAGCTAGAACTTGAAGACTAGTAGGAAACTTTATTTGTACTTAACTCTCGTTTGTAAAGTCAACATCTCCTGAGGATGATCTGGAGTCGGGTCGAAACGTGCGTGAAGGTTCTAGTGGAAGATTTTGTGTGGTGTTATATTATACAAATCTGCCGGTTGTCGGCGGAATATAGCAAATTATACTTGCTGTTTATTGTTTATCATGGACTTCTGCAAAGTAACGCCTGCTTCTATTCATTAACTTTATGTGTAGTATAGAAGCTTAATATTTGTACACTCGCTTACTTTACCTGTCTGGGGTCCTTTTCCGCTATGATGTTGACGTCGAATACAAAGTATCAATGCAATTCAGATATCGTAGTTAATCGTAATCGTATCGTAGGGGACCCGGTTTAGCATTTTTTTCGTATTACGATTGTAAGAATTTTCACGTGAACAAATAAATAATATCATCATCATCATCATTTCAACCTATAGACGTCCACTGTTGGACGTAGGTCTTTTGTAGACAGTTCCAATGGCCACGGTCCTGGGCCGCTTGTATCCAGCGGCTTCCTGCGACTCGTTTGATGTCGTCTGTCCACCTAGTTGGGGGTCGACCAACGCTACTAATAATATCAATTTCTATAATATTTAGACTCACTTTTGACGATCGCCGTGGTTCAGTGTTTGCGCTGCGCATTAAAAACGTGGAGGTCCTGGGTTCGATTCCCGTCTCGTCTCGCCTGTTTTGGTGGCAAGTTACTACCCTAACGACAAAGACGTGTAGCCAAGCGATTTAGCGTTTCTGTCCGATGTCGCGTAAAAACCAATTAACAGTATCTATGTGTTTACCATAACTCTAAAAGGTTAGCCCGTTACCATTTAGGCTGCATCATCACTTACCATCAGGTGAGATTGCCGACAAAGTATAACTTGTAGTGTATAAAAAAATTGCTTGTTTTTTTATATATTAACGTCGAGGGCAAACACGCAGATCGGTCAACGGTTAGCCAGCTTCCATCTTAGACTGCATCATCACTTACCATCAGTTGAAATTGCCGTCAAAGAGTAACTTGTAGAGTATAAAAAAAATTGTTTGTTTTTTATATATTAACGTCGAGGGCAAACCAGTAGATAGGTCACCTGATCTTGAAACGTCACGGAGGTCGTCGATTCTAATAATAATGCTATTTTTTGATTAGATATTTCATCTCAATTATAGCAAATCAAGCAAAGATCTTTTATTGAGTTAAACTGATCGTATGGATAATAAATGAAAAGTCCACCTCTATAGCCGGGAGTTATCTGGCCACGATATATCGCCATCTCAGAGCCGATGGCCGCCATTTATAAAGCCGACCCTACACGAAGGGACTTCGCTTGTGCTATCCAAGTACCTCATTAATTTACCCACTAAGCAGAAGGCGAATGGGTTTCATAGTTTAGTGAACCTGTGCGTTATGCAGATTTTAAAATTACCTAAAGCCTACACGAATATCTTTACGGAATGGTATGCGTCAAGCATTTTTTTTTTGTATATGCAACACTTGGTTAGTTTCAGACTAGCAGAGGTAAACTTTTAAATATGAAATAAAACAATTTATGATAAAGTTTGGTACTAATAATATTATAATTGAATCAATTTTTTTTTCCCAAAATACATGATCAACCCATTCTCGGCTCACTACAGAGCACGGATCTCCTCTCAATATGAGAAGGGTTTGGCCATAGTCCACCACACCGTGCTTGCCATGAGCGGATTGGCAGACTTCACACGCCTTTAAGAACATTATGGAGAACTCTCAGGCATGCAAGTTTCCTCACGATGTTTCCCTTCATCAATGGAGCAAGTGATATTTTAAACGCGCAAAACTCCGAATAGTTGTAAAAAAGTCGTTCCAGAACGATGTTTTCCTTAACCGTTGAAGTAAATGATATTTTAATTTTTATTTAAACGCACATAACTCCGAAAAGTTAGAGGTGCGTGCCCGAATTCGAACCGCCGACCTCTGATTAGGAGGCTGACGCCCCTAACCACTATCTATCTATCACAGCTTCTATTATATTATGATGTGTGTTAATTTTTTTTTTTACAACTTTTCGGAGTTTTGTGCGTTTAAAAAATCACTTGCTCCATTGATGAAGGGAAACATCGTGAGGACACTTGCACGCCTGAGAGTTCTCCATAATGCTCTCAAAGGCGTGTGAAGTCTTCCAATCCGCCAGCGTGGTGGACTATGGCCAAACCCTTCTCATATTGAGAGGAGACCCGTGCTCTGTAGTGAACCGGTAATGGGTTGTTCATGATGATATATTATATCGCTTTATAGAATCCGTCACTATTATAATTTTTAAATGTTTTGAGCTACGAGTGTTTTCACATATAATGTATGTTATCAAGGTAAGAGGGTCAACCTCTTACAAACAGCGGATCGTTGTCTTGTGAAATCTATACAAAGAAACTAATAGTCAGTTTTATTGTATAGTAAACGCGGCGATAAATACCTATAGGTGGATAATATAAATAAAGCTTACAATAAACTTTATTGGGAATAAACGCGTGTTAATGCCAAATTGACATGGTCAACGAGTATTTATTATGTAAACATTTTTCAACACCTAGCTAGCGCGATTCGCAACACCTGATATGAGTTCGCGTAGACCATAGACTAGACAGTTGCAAGAACTCATTATATAGCATTTAAATAGATGCAAATTCAAAAAATTCAAAATTCAAATAATCTTTATTCAAATAGTCCTTTAAAAGGCAGTTTTGACGCGTCAATAATTTACATAGTAACTTTTACATTCGTAAACTTAAAACTAAAGCTATGAGGGTTCCAATCGCGCCCCGGTCTAAGAAGAAGCCCACAACAAACTTAGCCCGTTTTTTTTTTCGTTATCACCACATACCATCTCTCATTATCAATAATAAATTATAGTACCTATCAATATAGAGCAATTCACACCCAAGCTTTTTTATCGTTTATATGCTTCTCTATCGTATTTTTTATTTAAATTTATAAAATTTTACAACACACGCGACCACATAAACTAACTCGCTTGAAAATGGCGTGTACGTCATACAAGTATAAAAACAGTGGAAACCCTACCAAGGAGAAAACTTTGTGTTGTTGGTAAAAGTTCATGGCGACATTGCACTTCTTATATACCGTAAATGATGGTCTTTAGAACAGACCATTCTTCTAAATTGTATCATTTACTGCATACCCTGGTAAGAAATTTAATGCGAGCCATTTTAGCATGGTAACCTTATTTTTTACTTTCATTTTGTTACTGTTCTCTTTAGTGTAAAAAAAAAAACAATTAATTCGAATCGTAGATGCCATATAATTGCATTAGCATGATACCATGTAATTGTTGCATTCATATCGATCATATAAGTGTACTAAATATAAATATGGACAGCTTGTCTCATGAACTCTGAGAAATGCGCTTATGATTATCAAACGACCGGAAAAGTATTCTTCAAAAATAATATAGAATCATCTAAATCCACATTTGATGATTGATTATAATAAATTATTTGTCTGCTTAAATCTTTACTGTAATGAAATATAATTGAATAATTCTATAATATAAAAATAAAAATTAATCGCTATGACTTTGACTAACCTTATTTAAACTGTCCTACTAAACGTACAAATTAAACAAAACTTTTTCATTCTGCTTATTAATTAATTAATTTATTTATTATATACAAGGAATATAATTAGTTATACAATAAAGGCACCGAAAAAACCAAAGAGGTTTGTCTTCGGTGCTAATCAGTAACTTAACAGCTTAAAGCTAGAGGAACTGAGTAAGCATATTAGGCATGAAAAGAACATTTTCTAACTGTGTTAGACGGTCGACACTAATGAGTCAACCGTCCAACTCAGCCAAAAAAATATTCTTTTAATTTCGGATTGACATTTTTAATGTGTAATTTTTTGAACGCTGGAGGTAGTTCGTTCATGAATCGTGGAACCAAATACGCGGTCGTACGTATTGTTAGCGCGCGTAATGTTAAAGCGGTTGGCCGCCATCGCCCGCGTCTGTACAGGATGTTCTTAATATGGTACGATGACATATTTTGACACATTTATTACAAGTTAAATTTTATACTATGCTTTATTGGCGCTCGTGTTCAGACTGTCTTGTCTGAAGACAACGACATGTCTAAGAGCATAAGTACATTTTCCACACATCATTCATATGCCACATTTAAAATGATTAGCATATTGGATTGCGATATCATTACATAGAGCATCAAACATATTGGCGTATTAGATACCGTATCGCAATAGCGAACCATGCAAATCCATTTCATACCAGATCTCTCTGGATGGTTAGGAAAATGAATACAACAAAATGGAAAATGAAAAACAATTAATCGAAAATTTACTCTAAAATGGCGCATGATCCGACCTAAATTCGAAATCGATTTGTAATACCTACTAAAGACCCATTAATATTTCAATATCTTAAAAATACCCTCATTATTAACGTAATATTATTGTGAAAAAATACCTGTAATTATTACATCCATTATTATTTTCGTTCTGTTAATTTTCCACGCTAGTATGCTGCACTTTAATGCAAGTTTGTTTATTTTATTTAATGTCTTACATTCAAAATATTTTAAATAGTAACTTAATGAAGTGGCCATAGTCCACCACGCTGGCCATGTGCGGATTGGCAGACTTCACACGCCTTTGTAAATATTATGAAGAACTCTCAGGCGTGCAGGTTTCCTCACGATGGTTTCCTTAACCGTTGAAGCAAGTGATATATATTTTTTTTTAAACGCACATAACTCCGAATAGTTAGAGGTGCGTGCCCGGATTCCAACCGCGACCTCTGATTAAGAGGCTGACGCCCTAGCCACTAGGCCATTACCGCGACAAAATAATATGAAATAGAAAATACGTATGTGTATGTATGTTAATCAAATGATCAAAGCCTTGCATTCTAAAACTTGACCACACATTCTCGGCAAGCTGCATCGAACAATGCCCGACGCATACGTACCCGTAGCTGCGCGAAGGCCGCCGCATCTCCCACGGTGCGGCGACCTTAAAGTTCACGTGGGCAAATGAAATCAGATGGATCAATCATGCAATCAATGTTTACACGGCTAGGTGCGGCCTGTGGGTTTGCTTGCATTGCTTTCGACTTGCGGAGATGAGTAATAAGCTACATACGAACATCTAAACATTTAAGTTTGACCATTTAAGCAAAGCACAGTCTGAAAAACAGGTTTGTCCATAAATACATTTATAGATAAACACACGAATTAAGAAACTCAAAATATCTTTAATTATGTATGTGGCGAAGCGGTGATAGCTTAGTGGTAAGGTCGTCAGCCTCCTAATCAGAGGTCGGCGGTTCGAATCCCGGCACGCACCTCTAACTTTTTGGAGTTATGTGCGTTTCAAAAAAATTAAAATATCACTTGCTTCAACGGTGAAGGAAAACATCGTGAGGAAACCTGCACGCCTGAAAGTTCTCCGTAATATTCTCGAAGGCGTTTGAAGTTTGCCGCACATGGCCAGCGTGGTGGACTATGGCCAAACCCTTCTCATATTGAGAGGAGACCCGTGCTCAGTAGTGAACCGATAATGGGTTGATCATGATGATGATGATGAACATCTAAAGTTACATACAAATACACTGAGTGTACATATATATTTATTTAGTAATTTATATCTGTATGTATGTGTAATTTCTATTATATCCTAACTATTGCACTATTCTCCTTTTAACTCTTTCCTTTCACAAAAGGTTGTCTGGAGGAGATCTTTTAGCGATAAGACCGCCTTTGCGCATTATGTTGGTTTTTTTTTTTTTGTTTTTTTTTAAACTCAAGTTTATAGTGTGCAATAAAGTGTTTATCTATCTATCTATCTATACTGAATCACCGGTTTGACCATTTAAGCAAAGCACAGTCTGAAAAACAGGTTTCTCGATAAATACATTAATAGATCTACACACGCATTAAAAAACTCAAAATATCTTTAATTATGTGTAATTATGTATGTGGCTTGTATGTTAATCTAATAATGATAATTTTAGAACCGCATAATATAATCTGCTTGTACATGTTGCTATGAACAATAAACAAATATTAATAATATTAATATTTTTCTGTAATGAGTAATATTACTATCATCATTAATTTGCTGATTTTTGCTTCGTTGTTCTATATCTTTACAATGCAAGAAAGGTTTCAGTTTTGGACGAAAATAAACCCAATAGCGGTTTTAGTTTAACATCTAGGTAGATGTTAAACTAAAACCGCTATTGGGTTTATTTTCGTCAAGCAGAAGAAAGTCTTAATAATGGCTCGGAGCTAGGAAATTGTTGTTTTCCTTGTTATTAAAGGTGTTGTTTTGTCGGAGTAAAATATTTTCATTAATAAATCGATAGAAGCAGGAGTTACTGTACAAAAGTCCACAGTGTAGAACGAATGTTAAGTAAAATTTGTTGAAATCGAGTAAATCAGGCAAATCTGCACGGTGCAGTTTATAATTTCTTCGTTCTTTATACACCACACCATACAGTCCTCCAGAATGCCCTCCCAACGCACGTTTTACTCCGACACCAGAGCTGCCTCACAAGATGTTGACTTCACAACGTTCAATTTCGAAGACAGAAGATTCAACTTAATGTTCGTTGTATCCTTTGCTACTGTACAATAATTTATATATTTTTTTATACACTACAAATTAGCCCTAGACGGCTATCTCACCTGATGGTAAGTGATGACGCAGTCTAGGATGGTAGCGGGATAACCTGTTAGAAGCCATGGTAAATCTACACTCCTAATTGGTTTCTACACACTTAGCGAGACGTCGCTTTATCGGTAGGGTAAATAGCAACGGCCGAAGCTTCCCATCAGACCAGACTCGAGCCGGGAATCGAACCCTCCAACTTAATAATGCGACAACGCACGCACTGCGCCAAGGAGGTCGTCAAAGTCTGATCTATGATTTCTTTCATAGGGTTTCCGAGCGTCCGTTTCTAGGTCTCCGCTATCCATCAAGCTGTCTGTCAGAGGCTTGTTTGTCGTGAAAATTTCATAGAGCTATCTATATATTGAACTATAGCCACAATTAAAATAAAATAAAGTTGAACATTTAAGTGAATGCCCATAAAAGAAATGTATTTTGATAAGACAATATGGAAGTGTTATAATATAGTTCATCCTCACATGTTTAAATTTAACTTTTTATTATATCTCCTTTTCAGTAACGTCTATAAATTCATCATCATCATGATCAACCTTTTACCGGCTCACTACAGAGCACGGGTCTCCTCTCAATATGAAAAGGGTTTGGCCATAGTCCACTACGCTGGCCATGTGCGGATTGGCAGACTTCATGAGAACATTATGGAAAACTCTCAGGCGTGCAGGTTTTCCTCACGATGTTTTCCTTCACCGTTGAAGCAAGTGATATTTTAATTATTTTAAAAATGCACATAACTCCGAAAAGTTAGAGGTGCGTGCCCAGATTCGAAGCGCTGACGTCTGATTAGGAGGCTGACGCACTAACCACTAGGCTATCACCGTGTCTAGTTGAAGTAAGTAATATTTTAATTATTTTAAAAACGCACATAACTCCGAATAGTTAGAGGTGCGTGCCCAGATTCGAAGCGCTGACCTCTGATTAGGAGGCTGACGCTCTAACCATTATGCTATCACCGCGTCTATAAATTATATGATATAAAATCTACTTTATAGACTTTATTTAGCGAGTAAAGAAAAAAACACCTTCGATATGTATGAGGTATGATGATGTAGTGGTAAAAAAAGCCTGCTCTCAAATTAGCAGGCGGATGTTGCTTAGCAGAAACTTGGTGACTTGCAAAAGGTAGGGTCAGCTGGGTCACGTAGGGACGGTGATGCGGGTTGCATTGTTTGTGTTACGTGACGTAAGATTGTGTATTACGTACTTACGTCTGATGTAATTGTAACGAAACGAATGAGCATCTCACGTGAGCGTGAACACACGTAAGTCATTATTTCATTTGACCCATATAACTCAATAAATCTCCCCAAAATAATTTGCGATAATTTGGGTTGAAACTTTTAGTGTTAATTTCAACGTAAAAGCTTCTAACTGTTATCATAAACATTCATAAAAATAATCGATGAATTAAATTGAACTTTTTGTGTTTATTTATATACCTTTTAGAGCTTTAGAGAAGTAAGTATACATGAAAAAAAACCAACTATGTCTTAATCAGCCACGGTGATTAGACCCTAAACTATCAGATCAGATTTTTAAAAATATTTATGTTTTGTGTAAATAGTTATTTTTGCATGTACATATAATCAAATAAAAGGTAAGAAAAAAACCATTTGTAGTCATATTGATAAATTGTACAACCCGCTAAATGGTCCAGTAAACTTTGTAATACGAGATTAACAAACCTTCGAATAAGTGGCTCTACTTTTTAATAAACTTACCTTGAATTAAGGCGAGCAAAATAAATATATTATTATAGATTGATATAATAATATTTACGTAAATAATAATATAAGTATTCGTCAATTAGTTATTTGGCTTTATTCAAAAGTTGTCAGGCTCTGACAAAAAGAATGAGTAAAAGTAGAAATCATCTTCAAAATCTCGACTTTAAAAAAAACTAATTTAATGAATTCTAATAAAACGTAATAACCTTTGATTTATTAACTTTATGTGTTTCGTGAGTAAAAAATATCCAGAGGATATTAAATTTTCAGATGTACATATTCCAGAGTGAAAATTGACAAACATAGACTTTTAATTAAGAACTGTATTGCCTTGTTTTAGAATTGCATATAAAAAACAACAATTAATAATATATAATATTGTATAGATAGTAACGAAACTTTCTCTCTCCTGCATTCTCAACCATAAATCACGTGTAACTAGTATTTATTAACTCTTCATTAAATATTCAAATCGATGACCAAAAAAAAAGTTTTATTACCAAATCGAAGACACAGTGATAAATGGGTTTATTAGTGCATTGATATGCGAACCGAAGATATATCACAAGGACAAAACCAACAATGAAAAATCAAATTGTAAATAGCATTAATATACATTTACAATATTACATTCCTTAAAAACGGAAACGTCTCAATTATATAATATTAGGCTTAAAATAAGTTTGTTTAGTAAGTAAGTCATTTTATAATAATATTCATCATCATCATGATCAACCCATTACCGGCTCACTACAGAGCACGGGTCTCCTATCAATATGAGAAGGGTTTGGGCCATAGTCCACCACGCTGACCATGTGCGGATTGGCAGACTTCACACAAATTTAATTACTACTATATAATAATAATATTATAAAAAAAAGTAAATTATAACAAGTTACTAATAAAGTTATTATAACTTTACAGTGAAAAGCTAATTTAAACTGATTTTATTTTATTGTATGTTCAATTTATAGATATTTAGGAAAATTGCACGCCATAAAGTAATAAATTCTAATCTATATCTAGCTGCATGTATTTTTTTATTCATTACAAGTAAGCCCTTGAGGGCAATCTCACCTGGTGTAAGTGATGATGTGGTCTGAAATGGTAGCGGGCTAACCTGTTAGGGGTATGGTAAGCCGATACACCTAAAAGGTTTCTACGCGACATCGTGCCGAAACGCTAAGCCGCTTGGCGACACGTCTTTGTCGGTAGGATGGTAGCTAGCCAAAGCCTCCTACTAGACCCGACTCCAGCTAAGAATCGAACTTCAGACCTCCAACTTTATAATCTGACAGCTACGTCACGGAGGTCGTCGAAAAAGCTATGTATATCAACGTTATTAGAAGAATATACTTTCATTAAGCTGTTCCATACAAATGGTGTGTCAGAGGTCAAATGGGGGCAAAAAATCCGCACCATACATAATGCTCGCGTTAACGCCAATCACCCGCGTGATTAATACACGAAAATCATTCAAATGTATGGATCATTAAATGTATTTAAGCATTTTCTTTGTTAAGCTGAGCGTACGTGCGATACGCTGTACATTTGAAATAAGCACGTAACCTATAATTCATCATAATCACCATCCACAGACTATCAAAGGCCCACCGCTGGGATCAGATGTCTTTTGTCTCACGAGACACTATGAGTACACTCTCCACGAACCCTTAAACGCTTGTCGGTTTCTTAACAACTTTATTTAAAAACTGGTGCTTTAATTACATTGAGTTGTCGATAGATTTCGAGTTATAAACTAAAATAAAGAGAGAGAGATAAGAGAGTGGAGTTTGAATAACATTGGCTTTTTTTCTATATTGCAATTAAAAGTTATTTATACTCCAATCTCATCTATGTAAGTCTCTCGTTGTAAGTTATGATGCAGTCAAAGATAGCATATGGGAATAATCCCAATCGGTTTGTACGAAAAAAAACAAAATGTATCTTAATAAAATTCTATATATCATGATCAACCCATTCTCGGCCCACTACAGAGCACGGGTCTCCTATAAATATGAGATGGGTTTGGCCACCACTATGTACTCTTATATGAAAATTATTTCACTTGTTGCAGGGTAAGTAATTCCAAGCAGTCCAAGAAATCCAATCAAGACCCAAGGTTTCAGATTGAGGAACCTTCTTACTATACGCGCCGTCTCAAGTAACACAGCCTTCTATGCCCGTCCCTTAATCCAACGACCAAGCGAAAGCTTCTTCAAATGGTCTTATTATTATTATTAGAGTTTTACTCTCACGCCCGTGTGCAAAATAAATACATATAAAAGCAAATAATATTTTAAAAATATTAAAATAGTTTACATAACGCACATACACAAACACACATTCACACTCGTTCACACACACATACATACACGCAACGCTCATACACGCCTAAATAATGTTAGCTTTAGTTTAGATAATTTATCTCTAATGTACGTAGTAATGTACTATATCCCTGGAAGGAACTACCCTCTGCAATACAGGTTTTCCTAGTGCAGAGGGTAAGGACAAATTATTATTATTGTAAATCGCTTTTGAACAATAAAATATTATCTTAAAAATATATTATCTTAATTATATTTTGAATCTTCGCGATGCAGTTATCTTTTTTTGGAGTCGGTTAAAATCAGTTCTCATTAACAAAAACCGTACAAAAACCATCAAAATCCAACTGCGCATCACGAAGTAATGACAAGAGGTAATGACGCTAGATGCGGTATTATGTCAAATTATTTCATACCGATCGGGAAAAGTCAAGGTGACCGATTGTGAGCGAAGTGCGATGAACGTAATGATCTATTGCGCTGACGTGAGTCGCGCTGGATGCGGTATATTTCTATTTTATTTATATTTTTGTAGCATTTAAGTGTCATTTATTTATTTCAAAAAATAAATGACACAAAAACTTACAACTTCGCGTAGAATAGGACAGTACGTAACGAGGACCAATCTCAATAGAGATTATTTCAGAAGCTTAGCATGTCAGCAAAAATGAACTAAGACAATACTTTTGTGTATATATAGGTATGTATATATATATATATACCTGCCTTATATATATATACAAAAGTATATTATAATGTATATATTACTGATCTGAAATATTTTTGTTTTATATCTCGGTTTACGTTATGACTATTCATATAATATATAAATGTATTTCACGAGGATATTTACATAATTTAATTTTACAGAGTCTTTGTTATCACGATTTCCGAATTGTAAATAATAAATTAATAGCTTGACAACAACCGGGACTAAGAATAAAGAACGTAAAAAAGTTGGTTGCGAAATAAAAAGCAACAGGCAAAAGAACAGAAAAAAAAACCACTTGTGATTAATTGTTGGTGAAAGTTTTTTATATGTTTACCAGTGATATATTGTGCACGAATTTTTCATATTGTGCACAAATCGAGTTAACTTTTCGATCTGCTTGCTTTTTCCATATTAAATATAAATACCAAATTTGATTCCAGATGCACAATGATGATGATATACGAGTTAGTTACCTTAAAGATCTGGAAAGCATTTTCGAAAGGTTCATTCATAAGGGGTATGCTGAAACTGAGGCTATTTTAAAAATATTAAAATAATTTTTGTTCGCATAATCAAGACAAATAAAAATGACATACCAGCAAATACATAACGCACACGCGCAACAATCTTCTGCAATACAGGTTTTACTAGTGCAGAGGGTAAGGACAAATTGCATATTGTAAAAATCTTATGAAACAATATATATATATATATATATATATCTTATCTTAAATATCATTAGGTTCAGTAAGTGGTGATACAGCCTATAAAACAGAACATGCTTGCTTCAAAGATACCTATTCACTCTTGTCAACTTGTTGTCTTGAAAGGACCACTGCCACTTCAGCTTGCTAATCTGTTAGGCTATGTCGGTCACTTTGTTTCTCCGACGGATGTCCTCGTTGCGGATTCTATCCCACAGAGCCAGCATAGCCCTCTCCATAGCATACTGAGTTTGAACATTTGGACAAGTCCTACCGTGAGTGTCCACGTTTTATTCTAAGGGTGGGGCTAATATATACCTTTTTTTTATACACTACAAGTGAGCCCTTGACGGCTATCTCACCTGGTGGTAAGTGATGATGCTGCCTATTTAATATATATTTTGAATTTGAAATTTGAATTTAATAATTAGCTTCTATGCGATATCGTGCCGGAACGCTTAATCGCTTGGCAACACATCTTGGTCGGTAACTAGCAACGGCCGAAGCCTCCCACCAGACCTGACTTGAACCCAGGACCTCCAACTTTATAATGCGACAGCGCACGCACTACGCCACGGAGGTTATCAAAAACCTATATAGTACGTAATGTATACCTAGTAATAATGCCGCATCCACAAAAACAATTGACAGCACAACACGGATCGGCTGGCAATCATTGAAAATATTTATAATGGCGTTGTAAAAAACACGATCTCCGGTAAAGCAACTAGATGTGTCCTTAATCTTAATGTACCGACATTAGCGCACTTGATGTCGGCGGTGACCACGCTGCGACCACAGTGCAAACAAAACGACTCACCTGTGTACGCAACAAGCTATCGTCATCATGATCAACCCATTGCCGGCTCACTACAGAGCACGGGTCTCCTCTCAATATGAGAAGGGCTTGACCATAATCCACCATGCCGGCCCAATTTAAATTCTAATAATCTTCATTCAAATAGTCCTATAGTCCACCACGCTGGCCAAATTCAAATTCCAATCTTCATTCAATTAGTCCTTTACAAGGCACTTTTTACGCGTCAATAATTTACATAGTAGTGATTTAATGGTGATAACTACATTCGTAAACTTAAACCTAAAGCTTCCAACTTCCAAGGGTTCCAAACGCGCCCCGGTCTAAGAAGAAGCCCACAACAAACTTAGCCAGGTAAATTTTCTTTTCGTTATCACCATCTCACATGCCACTTAAAATTATATTAAGAGCTATCTTATTAGAGTAATATTTCATACCCATGCTTGTTTATCATTTACATAATCCTTTACATTATAGTAGGATTTTTCTACAATCGCGCGCAATCACCATGTGCGGATTGGCAGACTTCACACGCCTTTGAGAACATTAATTGCTTAAAAACGCATATAACTCCGAAAAGTTAGAAGTGCCCGGGATCGAACCCCCGATTAGGAGGCTGACGTCCTAACCACTAGGCTACCACAGGTTGCTTCATATATTGTAAAACATAATCGTAATCATATTGATTAATAGCGGTGATAGCCTGGTGGTTAGGGCGTCAGCCTCCTAATCAGAGGTGGACGGTTCGAATCCGGGCACACACCTTTAATTCGGAGTTATGTGCGTTTTAAAAAAAAATTAAAAATATCACTTGCTTCAACGGTGAAGGAAAACATCGTGAGGAAACCTGCACGCCTGAGAGTTCTCCATAATGTTCTCAAGGCGTGTGAAGTCTGCCAATCCGCACATGGCCAGCGTGGTGAACTATGGCCAAACCCTTCTCATATTGAGAGGAGACCCGTGCTCTGTAGTGAGCCGGTAATGGGTTGATCATGAATCATATTGAAATTCGGGGAGCGCTTATGAAAAGCGCGTAGGTGATTAGGAAGTGGACTTCCTAACCATTAGCCTATCACTGCTTCACTAGGCTATCACAGCTTCAAGAAGTTATTCTTCAATATAACTTTGACTACCTGGCTAACCGCGCTATAAAATTGGAGGTCCTGAGTTCGATTCCCTGCTCGAAACTCCGGTGGGAGGCTTAAGCCGTGGCTGCGATTTAGCGTTCCAGCATTTAGTAATGTAGAAACTAATAAGGAGTATGGGTTTTAAATACCCCTAAACTAACCAACTAAGACTCCATAATCATCACCAGGCGGGATTGGCGTAAAGTACCACTTTGTGAACAAAAAAATAACGTCCTTCTGTAGTATTAAAGGGATTGATAGCTTTGCCCACCACGCCGCTGCATTGCGAGATGTCGGGAGTTTTATCGTTAGCCAAACTGTATAGTCACAGTAGCGTTTGATTGACGCCCTGCGTGATCTCCGCGCGAACGTACGCCATCTTGAATTAGCACCGCCATGTTATAATTTAGAAACAAGATGAGTTTTTGTTGGACGCGACCCTGAAACGAAGCCGGCGGTATATTGGGATTAGATTGTGTGTTTACATTAGCCTCGCAACTTTGTTACAATAATACAACATAGCTTAATATCTAACTTACATCATTCTTATTACCACTATAGGCAAGATCTACATTTAAACACTTCTAGATCCTTCCAAATCAAATAAAAAACTAATTCATCATGATCATGATCAACCCATTGCCGGCTCACTACAGAGCACGGGTCATTCTGTCAGTATGAGCAGGGTTTGACCATAGCCCACCACGCTGGCCATGTGCGGACTGGCAGACTTTATACGCCTTTAAAAACATTATGGAGATCTCTCAGGCATTCAGGTTTCCTCCATATTTTAATTGCTTAAAAACGCACATTACTCCGAAAAGTTATAGGTGGCCGGGTTCAAACCCGCGATTAGTAGGCTGACGTCCTAACTACTAGGCTACCACAGCTTGCTTCATATATGTATAGTAAAACATAATCGTAATCATATTGAAATTCGGGGAGCGCAGATGAGAAGCGCGTAGGCGCATCAGGTCCACGCAATGCACTTGTTTATCTAAAGTAGGCTATTCACAATATTTTATGTGCGCTTCACCTGACCCCGGGCACGACACCACACAAATTGTGACCAGTATTGACGTGTGTCACAATAATACATCGCTTTATCGGCATAATACAGTTCATTACGGTCTTAAAATCTAGTTTTCGGTCAAAAACCGCCGTGTTTGGAATATAAATCGTGCCTAATTCGCCCGGTAAGCGGTTTATAAAAGGTAAAATCGATTGGATTTAATGTGGAAATATTTTTATTGTATCGATACGATATCGATTAGTCGTGAACCGTTGATGGTGTTACATAATTAGTGACGCCCCCGGATTGCAGTGGAGTGCAGTGTCATCTGATTTGTTACAGATTACCCTTTTTACTAGAACATCCCATTTTATATACTGAATACCGTGTTCCGGTTCGGCATGTCTTGCGTTGCTCTCTAGGGTTTTCACATGAAGATGGGTTTTGGTTTTAGTTCTGATAGAATTTATTCTGTTTAGATCTATGAATTTTCTGAAACTTGAAATTTCAATATATACTGTCGCCAGGCCGTTTGTATTGTCTAGATCGTTATTTCATCCATTCTTATTTCATGATTATTTAGGTATGACGTACACCGTGTCTACGTCATCATCTCATGAAGATGATGTAGACTCGGTGTACGACACGGCTCAGCTATAGTCATTTTTGGGTTATTGTTGAGATTATTGATTTTGAATCAGCTGTGGTTTAGGTTCGGCACTTAGGACTTCCAAGCGCAATATTGAGCTCTTAATATCTTCGAAAGAATGCGCGCGGGAATTTTTATGATAATTTTTCGTGCATTTACAAATCGTCAATTGCTCAATTTGGCAGCTGGGTTGATAGGGATTTTACTAAACTTTAATTAGTTACCTTTTCAGACGTTTGATATATATTTTAAGTTTCTTATATTCTTTTATGTACGTTTATATACTCCTATTCAATAATTCAGCCTCCCCGAACATATTGTCCGAGGTACGGCGCGGAGGCCGGGCCGGGGTCGGGAGATATAACATGTTAACGCTATCCGCTCCTCGGTCGTGATGATAAAACGGTAACACGGACCACCCATTTGCCGGCCGCGTATAACTTACGAGCTAACTGATAGGTTAGACCATGTGGACATGACCGTTAAATATTTCCAACTATTCCTGGATTCTAAAAGTAAAGAAACTGGGAAGGCGATTGAAATACCTATGCTCGTGATCAAACCAGAAATCAAAAAGATGTGATAGTATTACCGACACCACCGGCCGAACTTAAAATATACTTTATTGCACACCGTACAAAAGACGAAACACACGCACAGAAAAGCAAATAGGCGCAATAGGCGGCCTTATCGCTAAAGAGCGATCTCTACCAGTCAAACTAATACTTCCTAAGATAAAATGGCAATTGGTATTGGTGACAGATGGTACTAAGCATGAGTAGCGAATGGACAATAGAAATACTTGGAGATTGGTTTTGGAACTCATTAGAAAATATAATAAATTATCAAATATGTATGAACGCTTAAATGTTAAATACAACAATAAATGTCCCTTCCCGTACAAATTTTTATATTTATTCTTATAAACTATGCGTCTAAATAATATGTTGTTAATGGCATATCTAAATAAGATTTTCTTGATAGTACAATCACTTTTATTTGCAAAGATTAATACTATATAAATTCTCTATAATTGTATAACAATAAGGTATAATATGCTTCCGGGGACTTTTTAAGATATTAAAGACCAGTATTTTCGTTGTACGTTTGTAAAACATTTATTACGTTTATTACATGTCTTGTGGACGTCTATAGGTTGAAATGATGATGATGATGATGATGAATGCTTCCGCGACCTTTCCTGTTATAGGTTAACATGAATTAAACATTTTTATATACTTTTATCTGCACCCAACAGTGCATGCCCATATTGATATATACTATAATAAATTCAAAACTAGTCGGATTTCCTTTTCATAGAGCGATATCCTACTAATATTATAAACGCGAAAGTTTGTAAATATGGATCGATGGATGGATGCTTGTTACTCTTTCACATAAATACTACTGAATGAATTTTTATGAAACTACTATAATATAGCAAATGTGTAAATAGTCCAAAATATGACGACAAGTGTCAAGTAAGTAGGAAAAAATCTACCATCTGCGTGGTAATTTTAATGTCATAATGTTAGTTCTACGCCACGCTAATATACGCTACTCGAAATACTAATCCTGCGCAGAAAAAGTCGCGGGCATCAGCTAGTATTATTATAATTTCAAAAATAGTCTAATTTCCTGACATAGAGCGATATATATATACATATATAAAATCATTTATTGTGTTATCACCAATAGACATACTTATTACAATTAAAATTTTATTGCGGTGAAAACTTTTTTAGCCATGTCGAGATATTTTTTCTTGAGGCTAGGCTTTTGGGTTCGTGTCACCGACATGCAACATGCTTATGTGCGCCAGACATATATACATCATCATCACTTCAACCGATAGACGTCCACTGCTGGACATAGGTCTTTTGTAGGGAGTTCCAATGGCCACGGTCTTGGGCCGCTTGTATCCCGCTGGATACAAGCGGCCCAAGACATCAAACGACATCAAACGAGTCGTTTGATGTCGTCTGTCCACCTTGTTGGGGGTCGACCAACGCTACGTTTACCGGTGCGGGGTCGGCGGTGGGGTGTATGGGGAATGCTTGTACCAGTCGGTATTCCCAATTGCCAACCTCACCTGCTCGTGGTGCACCCTGCCGACTTACCGACGAGGCTCTGGCGACCGATCAATGGCGGTATAACCGTTCAATATTAGCTGGTCTAAAATTGGCTGACAATAACGGGCAGTAGCGTTATTGGTGCGAGAGGACCAGTACTGCGATCACCAACCCGCATGCCAAGCGTGGTGATTATTGGCATTATCTTTGTAGATGACATACGGGCATTATATACGGGCACTTGTATATAAACCCTATGACTGGCTATTTTTTATTAATATTCTTATCTAGTTGTATCCACATTAAAATCATTTCTCTCTTCTATACACACCGCTATAATTGGATTAAACGATTCTTTCTGTCATCGTTTTCCGCCGCCTATTGTTTCTGTTTTGTCTGTACGCTTATTGTTTGTCTGTGTGCTAATAACGCCGTAACCTGGCTCAATATTTCATCGAGATATCATTTTATCGTCAACCGATTGCACGGTAGGTGATGTTATTATACTTTACTTCTACCACAGAACTTGGGATTGGTACATTGCGACCGTTGCAATCATTGTAACTTAACTTAAAGCGTTTCGGGTTTTACACATACACACATAAACCTATTGGACCTAGTTTGGTCTGGTGGGAGGCTTCGGCCGTGGCTAGTTACCACCCTACCGACAAAGACGTGTCGCCAAGCGATTTAGCGTTCCGGCACGATGTCGCGTAGAAACCGATTAAGAGCGTGGGTTTACCATACTCTTAACAGGTTAGCCCGCTACCATCCTAGACAGCATCATCACTCACCACCAGGTGAAATAGCTGTCAAGGGCTAACTTGTAGTGTATAAAAAAAAGAGGCTATAGCTGCCGTACTCCACAGGTTAGCCGGCTACATGCTATTTTCGTTATCTCACATTGTGACTATTTGAAAGCGATTTTGTAAGAGCAATATTTCATACCCAAGCTAGTAGGTATAGCCTGAAATTAAGCTTGACGGCTATCTCACCTGGTGGTAAGTGATGATTATAGCGGGCAGTCTAGGATTATAGCGGGCTAACGTGTTAGGGGTATGGTAAACCCAGTGTGGGTTTACCATACCCCTAACCACCTAATTGGTTTCTACGTGGCACCGTGCAGGACACTAAATCGCTTAGTGACACGTCTTTGTCGGCAGGATGGTAACTAGCCACGGCCGAAGCCTTCCACCAGTTCAGACTCGAGCCGGGACTCGAACCCAGGACCGCTGACTGTAATGCGACAGAGCACGCAATGCGCCACTTAGGTTGTTTTTTTATAAAACAAGCGCTACCTAGCAATTTTATCATCGTGCACTGACTAAATGGTACGTTGTACATAAATACTACGTACAACGAAAATACTGGTCTTTAATATCTTAAAAAGTCCCCGGAAGCATATTATGCCTTATTGTTTCGAACAAACTACAGTGGAGAATTTTATGGTTTTTTTATTGTTAGGGGTATAGGGTATTAATCTTTGCAAAGAAAAGTGATTGTACTATCAAGAAAATCTTATTTAGATATGCCATTTACTACATATTATTTAGACGCATAGTTTAGAAGATTATTCAGAATAAATATTAAAATTTGCACGGGAAGGGAGTTTAAGCGCAGTTAACCGTGCACCACGTGGCATTGTTATGAAACAACATTACATTACGATGGGTCAAACCACGGGAAATAGCTAGTAAAATTATACAGTCGAAAGGAAGGTGGGTGAAAGGGTTTACCATTAATAACTCGTAAACCACTGTAATTACATGAATTTACGGCCCCGATAAAAATCGATGATAAAATCGATTAGGGGCTATTACAACTGGGCCATACCGAAATGCCGTTTACGAGAATCGAATCACGAAGCGGCCCCCAAATTACAGATCACAGGGAATCCAAGTGTTATATGTACCTCTTACCAAAACGGATAATGTGTACAATCAGGCATAGCGTCGAAATACTGGCTCTGTCACGGAACTTTATTGTGATTTCATTGCAACAATGAAAAAGCGAGATAAAAACTGTAGTCGCGTAGCGGATTTTTTTGCTACCCCGTCTAGGGAGTATCCTTGTTTGTAGATATTGTAAGCTTTCGCCTGTAGGAACTATAGTAAAAAGACTTAGACTTTTTAAAATAGTTTTGATAATTTTTTCACTTTTATCGCTTGAACGAGTCCGATAAACAACGCCGCGATGACGTCATCTGTCACACATATTGCCGCCGATTATTTTTTACCACAGATCATATACAAAGTCGAGCAACCTTCATTGTTCCTTTCAATATTGAAATAGAAGAAAATTAACTTACCTAGATAGTTCTATCTCTATAATGCATCCCAATCTCCTTTAAAATATTTGGCGATAACTTCAACAAAAGTTTTAGGTTTTGTGCTATAAAAATAAGATACTTAAAGTATAATTAAAGCCTTATAATTATTTATTATTATATATATTTAGATATTTGTTATTATATCCATCTTATTATTACTTATGGATCGACTTTTTGAAGTGAAAACTTCTTTAGCGGCGTTGAGCACTTTTTCTGTAATGAGTATAAAATCTTAAACTCGCGTCAGGACACGTGACCTGATCGAAAAAGCGTAAGACGGATGGAGAGTAGACAGCTATCCCCTCTCTACGGCGCGGCGAAAATGTATGCCTGGGCCTACTGTTTCGTTTAGGCAGCGCAGGGCGCTTGCGCGAATGTTCGTGTATGTTACAGCGTGCCACGCGCATCCATGGATGGTGACAGCTGATGGCTCGACCGTCTGTGTAGTGATCACATTGTTGTGTATTCGTAAAATTCGTGAATGTAAAGTGCTTAAAATATGGAAATTGATATAGATAAACTTTTTAATGTAAAATAATTGTAATAGTTTTAAAGTGTTAAATTTTTAATGTAATATAAATTGTCATGTTTGTGTACGATAGCGCAATAAATGAATATTGTATTCTACCACATAAATGATAGTACTTTTATACTGATAAAGCAATTGGTGCAAAATTATTCCCTAACCATTCCAACATATCAAACATGCTCAACGTTAATAATCAAGTTTTCACTTCTGCCGGCACTCCCGGAGTGCAACCCGTCTTTTTTTTTTTATGTCGCGGGATCAGTCCCAATAGCTTTTCTGGGATAGAAAGTATTCTATTTCTATGTAGTGTCAATTTTCGGAAAGACCGGTTTCATTATTGACTCGCTCATTAGCATCAAAACAAATTAATAGCTGATACACGTGTTATTCAAACGAAGATTTGGTATGTTCTTAAATAAGCGTTTTAAATTACATCTCTAAGCTCCAAGACTCCCTCTTGTATATTAAGGACACGACGCGAACTCATCATGATCAACCCAATATCGCCTCACTACAGAGCACGGGTATCCTCTCAATAAGAGAAGGGTTTGGCCATACATAGTCCACCGCGATGGCCATGTGCGGATTGGCAGACTTTTACGCCTTTGAGAACATTATGGAGAACTCTCAGGCGTGCAGGTTTCCTCACGATGTTTTCCTTCACCGTTTAAGCAAGTGATTTTTGAATTGCTTACAAACACACATAACTCCAAAAAGTTAGAGGTGCATGCCCGGAATCGATACCCTGACCTCTGATTAGGAGGTGGACGTTCTAACCACAAGGCTGTCGCTATCGCTGCTGTAACGATTCCTTTTCATAATGGATTTAGGATTTTGCTAGGAGTATGCTAGTCTATATATAACTAAATTTGGCAAGTATAAAGTCGCGACTTAGTTATCAACATAATTTTTTTTACACCACAAATTAGCCCTTGGCGGCATCTCACCTGATGGTGATGATGCGGTCTGAGATGGTAACGGGCTAACATATTACGGGGTATGGTAAACACATACTCTTAATTGGTTTCTACACGCCATCGGGCTGGAACGCTAAATCGCTTAGCGACATGTTTTCACCGGTAGGATGGTAGCTAGCCACAGCCGAAGCTTCCCACCTGAATCGAACCCAAAGACCTCCAACTTTATAATGTGACAGCACACGCCTTGCGCTACGGAGGTCTCAAAACGTTAGTCATTATGACACAATGTCATTGAAGTTCCCCGACAGGGCCTTTATATTATTATTTCGTAGTGTAATTTATGTGTAGCGACCAATTTTGCGCGATTTATATTCCGCGCGGGCTGCATTTAGGCAATTACGTGGAAGCTGAAATTCTGCGTCGGTTTTTTACCGATGACAGGTTTGAGCTGGAATACTATCCCACAGCTTTTAAGCTCAATCATAACTGCATGAGCGAAATGCAACGCGTTTTAGCAGGCGGCATAATTCAGGACGCATTTCACACCAATATGTTTTTACTTAGCGAAATGCTTAGATTTTTATAAGTCTCATCATCATTATCATGATCAAACCATTACCGGCTCAGTACAGAGCACGGGTCTCCTCTCAATATGAGAAGGGTTTAGCCATAGTCCACCACGCTGGCCATGTTGCGGATTGTCAGACTTCACACGCCTTTGAGAACATTATGGAGAACTCTCAGGCGTGCAGGTTTCCTCACGATGTTTTCCTTCACCGTTGAACCAAGTGATATTTTAATTTTTTAAAAACGCCAACTCCAGAAAGTAAGTTTGTGCGTGCCCGGATTCGAACCGCCGACCTCTGATTAGGAGGCTGACGCCATAACCACTAGGCTATCACCGCTTCTAAGTGCACTAATCAAACCAAATCATATAAAAATGTCTGTAATAGGTTTACATGAATAATCATTCAGGCTTTATTCATGTAAACCTATTACAGACATCTATACTATTATATATACGCTATATATTATGTTACGTATGACTGTATGATTGAATAAAAAAAAACTTTCTTTCTTATTAAATACTAGCTGATGCCCTCGACTTTGTCTGCGTTGAGTTAGTGTGTGCGAAAGTGCGTTTATCTGTCTTCCAATCTCGAAGCAATGGATTACTAAACCGACGACCTTGACATAATTACAGGATAATTTGTAAAGTGCCCTTTCTAACAAAGAAAGAATGAATGAAATCGGAGTACGCGTCAATGAATTACAACTAAATACACATTATGACTTTCATCCCCTTTCCCACGGGAACCGTGCTGAATTCCGGGATTAAAACTATCCTATATATTGAAACGAAGTATCAGCTAGTCCTATACAAAATTTCATTTAAATCCATCCAGTACTTTGCACGGCAAAGATACAGACAGACAGAACAATAAAAAAAAATGTTTTGGACTCAGTATCGATAGTAAAGGACCCTCCAATTAAAATTTTCAAAAAATATATTTAATGTACAGAATTCATCCTGTGACAGTCTTATTATATTATAGATTTCTTACACAATTATTGTCTATGCTAGCATAATTCACCGCACTCACATCTAAGGGTAGCTGGAAGAGATCTCTTATAGAGATAAGCTTTCCTTTGTATACTTCTTTGTAAGAGTTTGATATCACATATTTGGTACATAATTAATAATTTTTTTTTTTTTTTATCCACTACAAGTTAGTCCTTGGCGGCAATCCCACCTGATGGTAAGTGAAGATGCAGTCTAAGATGGTAGCGGGCTAACCTGTTAGGGGTATGGTAAACCCACACTCCTAATTGGTTTCTACGCGACATCGTGCCGGAACGCTAAATCGCTTGGCGACACGTCTTTGTCGGTAGGGTGGTAACTAGCCACGGCCGAAGCCTCCCACCAGACCAGACTCGAGCCGGGAATCGAACCCAGGACCTCCAAGTTCATAATCCAACAGCGCACGGAGGTCGTCAAAAATAAATAAATATATAAAAATAAAGGTATTCATAAATCCCGACGGAATTGTTTCGCGCCGTAAAATCGCCCGCACCAATCGACATGATCGAACTGGATGAATCGATATAATCGGTTCATGGATTGATTAATTGTCGTCACGGATGATTAATATACCCGCTGTGATCGATTAATGAACGCGCGTCATGTATGCAAGGGTACCATAAAATGTACGTCAGCATAATCATCATCATCATCATGAACAACCCATTACCGGGTCACTACAGAGCACGGGTCTCCTCTCAATATGAGAAGGGTTTGGCCATAGTCCACGTCGCTGACCATGTGCGGATTGGCAGACTTCACACGCCTTTAAGAACATTATGGTGAACTCTCAGGCGTGCAGGTTTCCTCACGATGTTTTCCTTCACCGTTGAAGCAAGTGATATTTTAATTTTTTCAAAACGCACATAACTCTGAAAAGTTAGAGGTGCGTGCCCGGATTCGAACCGCCGACCTCTGATTGGGAGGCTGACGCCCTGACCACTAGGCTATCACCGCTTCGTCAGCATAATGTGGTGTATCAAATTAAAAATAAATTCAAAGTTTATATAAAACGTAAGCTTGTAGAAAAGTCCTACTATAGTGTAAAGGATTACGTAAATGATAAACAAGCATGGGTGCGAAATATTGCTCTAATAAGATAGCTCTTAGTATAATTTTAAGTGGCATGTGAGATGGTGATAACAAAAAGAAAAGTTACCTGGCTAAGTTTGTCGTGGGCTTCTTCTTAGACCGGGGCGCGTTTGGAACCCTAATAGCTTTAGTTTTAAGTTTACGAATGTAGTTATCACCACCAAATCATTACTATGTAAATTATTGACGCGTCAAAAGTGCCTTTTAAAGGACTATTTGAATAAAGATTATTTGAATTTGAATTTGAAACGTAAAGGTTGGCTTACACGTCTTAAACTGACAGGTTTATTCAAGACATCGGAGTGAGCAACACCGATTCCCTTATAGGGTGGTTCCAGGGCTAACCTAAGTTTCAAACACAGAAGCTTTTAATCCTTAGTTGACAATGCTATTGTACAGTGCCTTATCAATAGAAAGATCTCCCCGCCTGTAAATATATCTAAGCCTATGGACTGTTGATCAAACCCTTCTTCCTAGGAAGTTGTTTTTTTAATACATTACAAGTTAGCACTTGACGGTATATCACCTGATGGTAAGTGATGATGCTGTCTAAGATGGCATCAGGCTAACCTCTTAGGGGTATGGTTAACCCATACTCCTAATTGGTTTTTACGTGACGTCGTGTCGGAACGCTTAATCGCTTGGCGACACGTCTTCGGCGGTCGGGTGATATCTAGCCACGGCCGAAGCCTCTCACTATATATATCCGAACAAATAGCGCTTGGTTAAGGAAACTTCGTTAGCGTGATTCGTTAGGTTTCACATTCAACGCAGCGATGCTCCTTCGCGTCGCCTGGTAGCTGGGTCACGGGAACACTTGTGCACTCGACCGCAATCCAGCCAGCGTGTGACGTCATCTAGTATGGTGAAGTCGAAACCATCACACTACTAAACTAACAAGACAGTTAATGATAAATCACGATTATTTATTAATTGAGAGTTCATTAACAAATCACAGCAATATATTACGAAAGAATGCACATGAGGCGTAGAAACCATTGTGTGGTTTTACCATACCCCTAACAGGTTAGCCCGGTACCATCTTAGGCTGCATCATCACTTAACACTAGGTCTGTCTTTGTCTGGTGGGAGGCTTCGGGCGTGGCTAGTTACCACCCTACCGACAACGACGTGTCGCTAAGCGATTTAGCGTTCCGGCACGATGTCGCGTAGAAACCAATTAGGAGTGTGGTTTTACCATACCCCTAACGGGTTAGCCCGCTACCATCCTTTTTTTTTTGTCGTGGTGGAAAAGCTTTATAGCTACTTCCGTCCCTTGGGCAGGACGGAGGCTATGTGGGACTCCCACCCATGCGTGGTCTACCCGAACTAAAAACCACCACGGCTTGTCCCTCTTGCTGGTTTTACTGGCCGCCCGGGGGACCCATTGTATACTTCCCGGTCGCCTAACAGTCACGCCAGCCTACCGCCCCCCCCCCCTCCCGCTACCATACCATACATACATACCCTAGACTGCATCATCACTTAACACTAGATGAGATAGCCGTTAAGGGCTAACTTGTAGTGTGTAAAAATAAAATAAAATTCTAGTCTAATAGAGCCTACGTTCATATCAGTATGATTCCCGTATGACACGGCAATCACCATAACAAGGTCTGTAACGTGTCGTAACCGTGCTTCAATAAAAAGTCGCTTTCGCATTGTCTACGGCACCCACGCCGGCTCCAGATAAATTATTAATGGTGAATTCGTAATGATCTGTAGATTAATTACATAGAAGGTGCACTTTTTGTTTATTATGCCTAAGTGCTATAAAACTCAACAACAAACAGCAAGTATAATTTGCTATATTCCAAGTAAAGTTTTTCAGTCAACATCTCCTGAGGATGATCCGGTGTCGGGTCGAAACGTGCGTAGAGGTTCTAGTGGAAGATTTTGTGTGGTGTTATATTATACAAATCTCCCGGTTGTCGGTGGAATATAGCAAATTATACTTGCTGTTTGTTTTTTATCACGGACTTCCGCAAAGTAACGCCTGCTTCTATTCATTATTTGCTATGAAACTAAACTATCTGACGAGGTCCTGGGCTCGAGTCTGGTCTGGTGGCTAGTTACCACCCTTTTTCTTTTTATCAACTACAAGTTAGGTCTTGACGGCAATCTCACCTGATGGTAAGTGATAATGCAGTCTAAGATAGCGGATAGGTAGCGGACTAACCTGTTAGGGGTATGGTAAACCCACACTCCTAATTGGTTTATACGCGACATCGTGCCGGAACGCTTAATCGCTTGGAGACACGTCTTTGTCGGTAGGGTGGTAACTAGCTACGGCCAAAGCCTCCCATCAGACCAGACTCGAGCCGGGAATCGAACCCAGGACCTCCGACTTTATAATGCGACAGCGCGCACACTGCGCCACGGAGGTCGTACAAAGACGTGTCGCCAAGCGATTTAGCGTTCCGGCGTGATGTCGCGTAAAAACAATTCAGGGGAATGGGGCTACCATACCCCTTACAAGTTGACCCGCTACCATCTTAGACTGCATCATCACTTATCATAGGATGAAAGATTGCCGTCAAGGAGTAACTTGTATTGCATAAAAAAAAAGAAAAAATATTATAAATATCTTTTTATGAATAATAATTAGCTTAAATAACACATTCGTCTAATTGTCACGGATTATAGTTTAACTTGTAAAAAGTCTATTTATTATTGTTAAATTTATTTTTAACAAGCAAGGTCAATTAATTAGCAAGGATGCATTTTAAGAGCTTTATGACGTCATGAAAAAGGAATCACGGTGTGCCATGTAAGTGTAGGTATATTAAACATTGAGACCAATAATTTTACTCGACATATTTTTTCTATGATCCACTGATTAGGTACTTTACGATAGATTTCTCCTCTCAAAACGAATATTAGCTAGGTATTCAACTATTAGAAGCGGTGATAGCCTAGTGGTTAGGGCGTCAGCCTCCTAATCAGAGGTCGGCGGTTCGAATCCGGGCACGCACCTCTAACTTTTCGGAGTTATGTGCGATTTAAAAAAAAAAAAAATTAAAATATCACTTGCTTCAACGGTGAAGGAAAACATCGTGAGGAAACCTGCGCGCCTCAGAGTTCTCCATAATGTTCACAAAGGCGTGTGAAGTCTGCCAATCCGCTCATGGCCAGCGTGGTGGACTATGGCCAAACCCTTCTCATATTGAGAGGAGACCCGTGCTCTGTAGTGAGCCGGTAGTGGGTTGTTCACGACGATTCAACTATTGAAAACATAACAATCCTCTATCACATTAGTTAGTTAATACTAACTTTAATCAGCAAAAGATTAGATGTAATTTCAGTATTCAAAAAGTGACCTTGAAAATTATGAATTTACCCAAAAATTTTGGGTCTATTTCACATCAGTAAATAACCCAAAGAAAAATCAATGCACAAGTCCATAAACGCGAAATAAGTGAAAATTTATCATATTTGAGATAAGGATAGATAGGGTCATATTATAGGGGAATTATATTTGATATTTTCAGACAGCTCAATAGATTATGGTATAGATGCCTGTAATAGATTTACATATAGTATATGTTTAATTTGATTGGATTTGATCAGTAAACATTAAATCCGGATATTTTTTTCTAGTGGATTTTGTATGGTACTGCAGGTCTATTATATTATTGATCTAAGAATATTATAGTCTTTGTCAGCGTCTGGCCCAACCGTTTCAGTTAGTTCTATAACGCACTTAGTCATACCATAACAATGGTTGAACAGGGTACCGAATAGACAGACAATACAATTTTAATATCAACCTTATTAAAATAGCAATAAGGGGTATTGTTAGTCGCTGCACAGCGTATGGGTGTACGTTCGGTGTTATCAAGTCTATATTATTAGCATAATTCGACACGAGTAGTAGGTTTGTATGATAAATTTAATGTGGGATATTCATTCATTCGTAGCAAAATGAAACATGACAAAAACAGTTATTTAAATTAATTATAGAGTGTCGTAGTTCTAACTCGTCACTTGTCGTCAGGTGTAGTTGCCGTCAACCGCTACAGTATACTCATCATCAATATCAACCCATTACCGGCTCACTACAGAGCACGGGTCTCCTCTCAATATGAGAAGGGTTTGGCCATAGTCGACCACGCTGGCCATGTGCGGATTGGTAGACTGCACACGCCTTTGAGAACATTATGGAGAAATCTCAGGCGTGCAGGTTTCCTCACGATGTTTTCCTTCACCGTTGAAGCACGTGATATTTTAATTGTTTAAAAACGCACATAACTCCGAAAAGTTAGAGGTGCGTGTCCGGATTCGAACAGTCGACCTCTGATTAGGAGGCTGACGCCCGAATCACTAGGCTATCACAGCTTTAGTATACTCATATATATTAGAAAATGGTTGGTCCCGTGCCTAGTCTCAGTTAAAACCTTTCAGGCGCAGCGTTGAGTGCTTCGATCCTAAAGGTTTAATAGTCCCGAGTTGAATGCGTGACAGAGACCATTTAAAAATCTATCTTTTCTGCATTTTCTCTGGTCTAGTCTAGTGGGAGGCTAAGTCTTAGCCAGTTACCTTACCGACAAAGATGTCTCACTCAGTGATATAGCGTTCGTTCACGATGGCATGGAGAATCCAATTAGGAGATTTTTTCATATGTCCATGTGTTTGTTTCGTATATCAGATGCAGCAGACGGGTCACCTAATGTTAAGTGATTGCCATCTGCAGCACCACAGGAGCCGGAGAAGACCAGAGCAGAAGTAGTAGAATGAAAATATTTGAGGATATCTTGTATTTGGGAGGCTTCGGTCGTGGTCGTTACATTTACGGCAAAGCTGTTTTGAAGATGGCTCTTCATGGATAGATCTTCAGGCTGTGATCTAAAGAGCATATTTTGACTTTGTTCAGCCAACAGACACCAAAACAAAAGTGACATAAATCTGTTAAAACGAGACAGATTTATGTAAGATACATAACTCTGTCTCATTCTAACCATTTATTAAGTCAGAGAGTGAGCTATAAAGCTAAGCGCGCTTTATAGATTACGGCTCTAGACTGCACACTTATTTACAGTCCACGAGTAACTAATCATTACATTAAAAAACCGTAAACAAAAGAATGCCTCATAGTTGTAAACAGAAATGTATAAAACTGTAACCGATGACTTATCGACTAATCAACACATAACTTCACCGATGACAACAATCCGGCCCTATCTTGAGATACTATCTCGAAGTCCCAGTAACTAACCATAATAAATTTAATATTTTTTCTCTAACACCAAGGAATCTATACATTCCGATTTTTATTTATAGGGTTTGTCGCCAACAAATCATATCTTTTGTTGTTTGTACCTCTGCGCTACGATTGGGTGTGGATCGACGAAGTGTTAAGATTTATGCCACCGTTTCCACTACCAGTACACAGGTCTAAAGTATTCCAAAGTTTGTGGAAGTGACCTCGTATTTATAGAACAGAATAGTACAGCAAATATTAAAGACATACTCAAAGTAGCTTATTATCATATACTTTATTATATAAGTTTTAGATGTGTCTATGTTGACACAGCATAGACACATCTTAAACTTACCAGTAAAAGAAAAAGCCAATAAAAATGAATTAGCTAAATGTACCCACAACGCTGGTATTGTGTCAGTAATAATGACATTGCATGGCCAATACATATTTGAAAATTTAATGTATGTCCATAGAAATATAACAAAATTCATTAAAAAATGCGATTGCAACAATCTTAACATCAGAAGTAAAAATAAACTTGTGTTGCACGCTACTAGACTACAAAAAATTAGAAATTCATTTAAAGGTAATTGTATACAATTTTATAACAAACTGCCAAATGAAATTTCTGGAATGTCTCTCAATAAGTTCAAAGTTTATATAAAACGTAAGCTTGTAGAAAAATCGTACTATAGTGTAAAGGATTACATAAATGATAAAGAAGCATGGATGGGTGTGAAATATTGCTCTAATAAGATAGCTCTTAATATAATTTTAAGTGGCATGTGAGATGGTGATAACAAAAATAAAATTTACCTGGCTAAGTTTGTTGTCGGCTTCTTCTTAGACCGGGGCGCGTTTGGAACCCTCATAGCTTTAGTTTTAAGTTTACGAATCTAGTTATCACCATCAAATCGCTACTATGTAAATTATTGACGCGTCAAAAGCGCCTTTTAAAGGACTATTTGAATAAAGATTATTTTGAATTTGAATTTGAATTTAGAACTTTCGTCTAGTTGCAAAATTCACTGCTGGAAACATTGCTTAACGTAATACTTTTTTCATGAATATTCCAAACTACAACTTTCTGTAGAATAAAATAATGGGCTATAATATTTTGTATTACGAAAACTGTAATAAAGGATTCATACCACTTCCAGTAATAGTAACACTTGTCCCTACTAAATAAATGTCAAAATATTTTTATCCCTCGCCGTTAAATAGGTTAAACTGGGGTGGCGGGCATTTTGTAGTGCAATTGTTCGATAATTTTATTTATGAAGCGTGAGCTACTTCATAGACTCGAAAGAATACATTGAGTACTTTGAGACAAGTTTGACGTACGCCTGTTATCTCACAATTTTGTTCGGTTTTGAACTCTATTGAATGTAAAATAAGAGCTCTCAGTTCATTTTGAAGATAACTTTGTCAATACTCTGGGAGACTATAAAATATCTATAAATAAGTTTAGATACAGAATTGTAACAATTGGGTGATTTAAAAAGTCGTTACTGCAATGGGGCGCGACAAATTCTTTGAACAATTCGTTCCACTTCTTAAATAACTTGCTAATAGATAATCCGGAGTTTTATGAGGATTAGATAATATAGTGGTTTTTATAAGAGAACGCTATACGTTAGTCGTTAATCCATTTTAAATTGGAATTACTGGTTAGCTTAATCTATACGTTGTTACTTATAGTCTGTTTAATATTATCGTTAACTATTATGTTTAATAAATACCCAGTTTTGACGACCTCCGTGGCGCAGTGCGCGCGCTGTTGCATTATAAAGTTGGAGGTCCTGGGTTCGATTCCCAGCTCAAGTCTGGTCTGGTGGGAGGCTGTGGCCGTGGCTAGTTACCACCCTACCGACAAAGGCGTGTCGCCAAGCGATTTAGAGTTCCGGCACGATGTCGTGTAGAAACCAATTAGGAGTATGGCTTTACCATACCCCTAACAGGTTGGCCCGCTACCATCTTAGACTGCATCACCACTTACCATCAGGTGAGATTGCCGTCAAGGGCTAACTTGTAGTGGATAAAAAAAAAAAAAGTTAAAATAAATTTTGATTAAATATTGATCTTTATCACACACTCATAAGCTATGAATAAAGAAGAGTAAAAGATTCAAACGCATCATGCAATGCAAATTAACTTGACTTAAATCAAAACAAGATCAGTGATCGATTTATCATTGTGCTTACTAACATCAATATCATTTTTAGACATTTATTTTATTACAAGAACACTGTAATTAGTTTACTCCGGGAAAACAATCATCATCATGATGACCCATTGCCGGTTCACTACTGAGCACGGCTCGCCTTTCAATAGGAGAAGGGTTTGGCCATAGTCCACCACGCTGGCTGTGTGCGGATTGGCAGGATTCACACGCTTTAGAGAACATTATGGAGAACTCTCAAGCAGATTTCCTCACGATGTTTTCCTTCACTGTTGAAGAGATATTTTAATTGCTTTAAAACACACATAACTTCGAAAATTTTGAGGTGCGGGCCCGGGTTCAAAACCCCGACTTCTGATTAGGAGGCTAATCAAACAATACTATTTTGAAACGAATAAATAAACAATATTAAAGTTTGTAGCACAAATGGACAATAAGTATATACATTATAAAAAATATATACTCAAAGTGATATTTTTTCTAAATAGTTCTGGACTGCAATCTCACTTGATGGTAATGGATGTTGTATTCTAAGGTGGAAGTGCGTTCCTGCCTGAGTTAATCCAATTATAAATTGCTTTAGATTATTAATTCCTTAATTGGTTCAAGTGAGGAATAAACAGGGTGTACCTATGGCTCCATCTTTGGATGCCCCGCCTCACTGCACAAAAGAGTCCATCAAATGTTTTTTTTTATTCACTACAAATTAGCCCTTGACGGCTATGTAACCTAGAGGTAGAGAGGTGACGATGCTGTCTAGAATGGTAGCGGGATGACCTGTTAGGAGTATAGTAAACCTACCCTCCTAATTGATTTCTACGCGACATCGTGTCGGAAAGCTAAATCGCTTGGCGAGACGTCTTTGTCGGTAGGGTGGTAGCTAACCACGACCGAAGCTTCCCACTAGACCACACTCAACCCGGGAATCGAACTCAGGATCTCCAACTTTAAATAACAACAGCGTCGCAATGATTCCCTCCCCCGTTGAGATTTCCAACGCCTTTCAATGAACAAAGCTACAAATTATCCAAATTATCGACGAAAACACAACAATTAACTGAAACAATACCAATAAAACACCGGGCGAAATATAGGTCCGTCGAACGATAGAAATCAAGCTGTGTATTACCATATTTCAATATAAATGTCCCATTCCCGGCGCAGTGTTATGAGGCTTAGTCACCAAAAAGCGAAACTATGCTAATAAACTCGGTGAGAAGTAAATCATGGTTGGGCCAAGGTTGGGACGTGGAGGTATGATCATGTCCCATTATCAACTAGCTGCAATTCGAAGATTTGAAACACGTCTCGTTGTTCTTCATAGTTTATACAAAGTGAACTATTGGTTTGATTTGTAAATTCTTATATGCATTTAATGGTCACTCGTTTTGGAGTCGAGAAGTCCGAAAGATCTAGCCAAAAGTAAAGGCCGGTGTAAAGTTTATTATAATAATTATAACGTAATAAAGAAGTAAGGTAACAGGTGGGAATATATCGAGGGTAGCAAGGTATCTTTAATTAACAAGTGTTTAGAAAGTAGACCTATTATTATTTAACCTTATACAAGGTGTCTCAAAAGTAAGTTCACATTTGCTTATCTTATTACGCGAAAGCAACTATTCTGAGGGGCGCGGGGGGTATGTCAGTCGGTAGTCTGGCTCTTGGGAATTTAGTCGCTATGGAGCGCTTCTCTGGTGCGGACCGTGCGTTGTGCGTACGTGAGTTTTACAAAAACGGTAATTCGGCGACTGTAGCGCGTAGAAAATTCTGCAGTATTCGACATATTCGTCACTTAAATGATGCGCCTAGCACTCGTCTCATTGCAAAATGGGTTGAGAAGTTTGAAGAGACTGGGTGAACTCTGGAGAAACCAAAATCTGGGCGACCAAGAACATCAAGAACAGCCGAAAACGTGGACAGTGTTACTCAGTCTATTCGAGATGATCCAAACCTCTCGATTCGGAAGCGTGCTGTTGCTTTAAATGTGCACAGATCTTCATTATGCCGCATTTTACACAAAGATTTAAAGCTGCACCCGTACAAAATTCAGTTAGTGCAAGAACTGAAGCCTCAAGATGCTGGTCAGAGGCTTGCCTTTGTAAATCAGATGATTGAGCGCTTTCCAACGTTCACCAACATCTTGTTTTCCGATGAAGCCCATTTTCATCTGAATGGGCATGTAAACAAGCAAAATTGTCGTTACTGGAGTGCAACCAACCCAAAACAAAAACATCAGAAACCGCTACATTCACCCAAAGTCACCGTATGGGCAGCGATGTCGGCGCGAGGAATTATCGGCCCTTACTTTTTTGAAGATGGAAGGGGACGCACACTCACAGTGAATTCAGAGCGTTATGTGGAGATGTTAGACGAGTTTTTCGTACCCCAACTGCAAAACCTCTCCTGGTTACAACCAAAGAACATGGTTCCAGCAGGATGGAGCAACTTCACACACGTCCAACAGATCTCTGCCTCGAGTTCGAGAAATTTTTCCGAACAAATTAATCTCCAGGCGAGGTGACATAAATTGGCCTCCACGGAGTCCCGATTTAACGCCTATGGATTTTTTCCTGTGGGGTTATGTCAAATCAAAAGTTTACGCTAATAAACCGACTTCCCTGGCACAATTAAAAGAAAATATCCGTCATGAAATGGCAGCCATCACGGAGACTACCTGCCGAGCTGTCATAGGCAATTTTAGTGCCCGACTAAATGAATGCCGAGAGCGCAACGGTTTACATTTGGACGATGTTATTTTTAAAAAATAAATTCCCAAACAGTGTACTTCAATATGAAATAAACATTTTTTCAATAAAGCTAAGACTTTTCTTTTAAAAAAAGATTTAAATGTGAACTTTCTTTTGAGACACCTTGTATTTTGTATGTACTTATAATTCAAATTCAAAGTCATAATCCAATTATATAAAGTAGAATCAAGAAGTAGCAAATTCAAGATTCTCTTAGTGTTCTGCCTTCCGTATACGTCATCGACTTCATGAAACACCATGTCGTTTATCCATCATGCTGAAGGGATTCCCAATCTATACTTACCTGATCGTAGATTGTAGGACTTTTACGGGTTTAACGTAGCAATGCCTTACAAAGCTTGAGATACGTCTGGTGGAAGGCTTCGGCCATGGCTAATTACCACCCCAATAACAAAGCATTTAGCGTTCCGGCGTTTAGCGTTCCGGCACAATGACGCGTAGAAACCCATTAGGTGTATGGGTTTAGCATATTCCTAACAGATTACCATCTTAGACAGCATCATCACTTACACCAGATGAGATTGCAGTCAAGGGCTAAATTGTAGTGGATAAAAAAAAAATGTTGTAACGCTATGCTCCCTTGGTAATTTGCGTAAGTTAGTTTTATTTTATAAGATGTGATGGAAGAACCTACATTGGTTTCCTAGCTCATTGGTCCCATACAGATATTCGTATTCAAATACGTGCCTACTCAATAAATCAGTAGTGTGCCTTAACTATAACGCCCACGTGCCAGTTCGCACTCCACTGCAAATTATATAAGTCAGACACTTCACATTTTATGACAGTGATTGTTTGGCTTTTCATTCCCATAAACAATAGGGCTCTCTACTGAATCTGACGTTATTTCCTACTTGTTTTCTGTTTTACATTGGTTTTACACGCTGCGGTTATAACTGGTGGAAAATCATCAAATCACGCAATCACTGTGAGTCATTTTCGAAGCAGAGTAACTATTGTGCAAGACCAAAAATATACTCGTAATATTGAAACATGAGACATGATAAAACTCCTGTCATTATTATCACCCTCATTATTATAGATCGATTACTGGTCCACTAGAATGCACAGATCTCCCCTCAGAATGAAAAGGGATTTAGTCGTTCCACCTTCTTATGGATTCAATCGCATTTGAAAGTACAATTCACGGATATGAAGGTTTGCTTAGCTTTCCTTCACTGTTGCCGTCAAGGGCTAGCTTTTAGTGTAAAAAAACTAATACAGGCATCTAGGAAGCGTAAATATATAACGACGTTCCTTAACTTAAAACTAAAGCCAAGGGTTCCAAAAGCGCCCAAGTCTATGAATAATCCCACACAACTCATACGGTTTTTTATGCTATCACCATCTCACATAGGCAATAATTAATTATTATTAGCTTCGAAGTTATATCAGTTCACATATAAACATTTATATCATTTTATTCTCTTTGACGTTTTTCTATAAGCAACATCTCCAAGATTACAGGTGATAGAAAGTTATATAAAAAATATCCAATTTCCTTTGATTGACTTACTAATTTTGTTCAGCCTACTTACTGTCATTACACTGCTAAAATAACACCTTTTCGAGCAGTGTTAAAAAAAGCGAATAAAAAAGCTTTCAGCCACTGTGGTACATATAATATAGCTTTGTTACAAAATATTGATTAATGGTACATAAACGTCGCGTAAAGATTATCTAGGCGTAACATGTAGTACAAAAACCCATGAGCTGATGTTGGAGCTCGCTAACGAAGGGCATTGTTGAGGGTCATATAGACCCGAGTAAAAGCGAACGCTATATGCGTTACTGCGTGGTCTGAGTTATAAGACTCTAGCTGAAGAGGATTTTTATTTCAATACTAAGCGAACAATCGGAAAAAAATATATCAAAACTTTGTACAGGTTCATGTAATTTTATTGAAAAGGTTCTGAACTTTTTGTTAGTTGATACCTGAGCCAAGTTGTCATTGGACAACGCCAATTTATTACATTCTAGGTTGGTTTTAACGCAAACTAGAAGATAGCTTGTCTTATAATAAACAAACGCTTCTCTCACTTATCATCAAATGTGTTTGCAGAAAAGCGCTGATATATACATTTCAGCAAAATCGGATACTTGCAGATTTGCAGAGTCACACACAATGCACTGTACCGCGATTCAATTTACGACACCAAACCATTTAATGCAATATTTAATCTAAGTTCGTTAATTCATTTTACAATGAAATTAATTTCATGAATACCTTGCTCTTTGTGAGATAAATAGCTGCCGAGAAATTATGATTTTTTTTCCATACGTCCATTTGTAGCAGCGTAAAACACTAACTAACTAACAAACGACAAAAAAGCTTGGGTGTGAATTGCTCTATTTCCATAGGTACTATAATTTATAATTGATTATATGAGATGGTGATAACAAAAAAAAACCCGCCAAAGTTTTTGTGGGTTTCTTCTCATACCTGGGCTCGAATTGAATCCTCTTAGCTTTAATTATTTTGCGAGTGTAGTTATCACCATCATTTCACGAATAGAAATAATGAATTATGAAAAAACATAAATGAACAATGATTCAATATATTTATAATTTGAATTCATAGATGCCTCTAATAGGTTTATATGAATAAAGCTATTTTTGATTTGATTTGATTTAACAAGAAAGACGCTAGAAGCCTGTATCTTAGATTGCGTTTAAACAAATCCGAGCAAAATCGAAGTACAACCAGACAATGGTGCGTCCTCAATACAAAATTGACAAAGGCAAGTAAGAACCGCCGGATTTATCACCCACTGTCTCTGCGACTACGTACACTGTGACTAAAACGCTTAAAAACTTGGCTAACAGCATGTTTCGAGATTATTTACATTATATTGCTTAACATGCACTCTGGGTTTGAACCCTGCACATCTGCGGGTCAATGTTCAAGTTTCATTTCAAATGTTATTCCGAAAATGATAACCCAACCCGCAAGTGATCAAGGTGTCCATTTAAACTCCCAAAACCAACAACCCTCTCATCAAGGCACACCCCAAACAAGAACAATAAACTGATGATTGACAATTTTTGAAGTGAAAACTTCTTTAGCGGCGTTGAGCACTTTTTCTGTAATGGGTATAAAATCTTAAACTCGCGTCAGGACACGTGACCTGATCGAAAAAGCGTAAGACGGATGGAGAGTAGACAGCTATCCCCTCTCTACGGCGCGGCGAAAATGTATGCCTGGGCCTACTGTTTCGTTTAGGCAGCGCAGGGCGCTTGCGCGAATGTTCGCGTATGTTACAGCGTGCCACGCGCATCCATGGATAGTTCTGGTAATGATGATGGTGAAAAAGTCGTTGAAATTATGGATGAAAGTTGATTTTTCGGAGAGATAAACTTTTTAATGTAAAATAATTGTAATAGTTTTAAAGTGTTAAATTTTTAATGTAATATAAATTGTCATGTTTGTGTACGATAGCGCAATAAATGAATATTGTATTCTACCACATAAATGATAGTACTTTTATACTGATAAAGCAATTGGTGCAAAATTATTCCCTAACCATTCCAAAATATCAAACATGCTCAACGTTAATAATCAAGTTTTCACTTCTGCCGGCACTCCCGGAGTGCCGGCAACCCGTCTTTTTTACCAAGTAGGTCACACACAAACATGATTCAGACAGCGTTTTGGGCAAAGACGAGATTCCTATTTCTGGCGTCATCCGGACTAGGGTCTCGTCCTCGGTCACGGAGGCGTTCAGACTAAACTCCCAGTCCAACAAGCCATATTTCCGACGTCATCCTAAGTCAAAGTCCGAGTATCATAGGAGACAACCTTAGGGACACGGTCTCTTGATCCTTCTTCTCTGTGCTTCGCGCTCACTCACTCACTCACCAAAGCCCCCCAGTGTGTCAGAAATAACTCATTATCTTCTATTATTATAACTTATTTTTTTTTTAAGATTGCAGCAGTAATCCCCGGCTAAGTTTGTTGTGGGCTTCTTCTTAGACCGGGGCGCGTTTGGAACCCTCATAGCTTTAGTTTTAAGTTTACGAATATAGTTATCACCATGAAATAACTACTATGTAAATTATTGACGCGTCAAAAGTGCCTTTTTAAGGACTATTTGAATAAAGATTATTTTGAATTTGAATTTGAATTTGAATAATTTGATTGCAAAAGCAGCTTTTTTAATCGGAGAATATCATACCATCTCTATTTCTGGTCCCGCTCCTGTTTCCACTCTCTTTCCCAATTATTCTAATTTAGAGGATATTTGCTAAGCAAGACCAGCTATAGTTGCAGCTCATCGACGTGACAATCTTTTACTATATCCGGATACCAAATAAAATGGATGAAAGGTAGCCTGTATGTTAATCCAGGGTATAATTCATCTCATCATTCAAACTATCAGCCAAATTGATTCAGTAGTACCGTGATTGAGTAACAAACATTTAATATGTATGTAACTCTTTCACGCTAGATTTTGTCAGTAGCATACAAACTTTCGCAATCATAGTATAACTAGCAGTTGCCCGCGACTTCGTCTGAGTAGAGTGCTGATTCCGTGAAATTGATATTTCCCGTGCGGCCCTGCCCTGCTTCAGAAAGTAAGCTACAGGCAAATGCCAAATTGCCGATTTACGTGTCTCAAAAATAAAAAACAAAGGACTGTCATACAAACTTCAAACCCCTATTTTATGCCCTTCAGGGTAGATTTGGACGAAAAAAATTTAGATATTTCGAATCTCTGGTCCGGTCTAGTGGGAGCTAAGGGTTGTAAGGGTTGCTAGTAGCCAAAGAGCTGACAACGTGCTGCGAGGCTGATTAACGTTCAGCCACGAGTAGAAACAATGGCAGTTTTATGCCCATCTCTGAATTTTAAGAGATGGGCATAAAACTGCCATACTCCGGCCATGCCATACACCAGCAACTGCCATACAACAGGTCGGCCCGCTACCATCTTAGACTGCATCATCATTTACTACCAAGTGAAATTGCAGTCAATCTTTTGATAGAATTAAAAAACTAATATGACTATTTGCGATTTCACATCGCAACAGTTCATATAATTGAGCTCACAGATAAAATACGCACATTTAAATCATAGATGTGACTTTCTGTCCCACAGATGTTAACCCTCTTATGGCGACAACAAAAACCGTCCGCATCTTGTCTAATTTTATCAGCTCCATCAAACATATTTATTACTACAAAAACCAGATAGATAAAAATCGTCACCTGGTAATACTGGGGCGCTTGTGGGTCGTTAGTACCCCGTGACATTGATACAATACAATGAAGATATGAACGAAAAAAACAAAATTAAACCTAACCTTGAAGGTTGGGTAAGACTGATTTGTTAAGGAAAACATTGACAGCATGACAACTCTCGTTCTTACGTTAAACATATTTTATGTAGGTATTTCATGAGATAAAAATAAATAAATCGATCTTATATATAAATAAAAAAATATTAAAATTTAATTTTGTACGATATTTTATTTTTATTTATTTACTACAAGCGGTGATAGCCCAGTGGTTAGGGCGTCAGCCTCCTAATCAGAGGTTGGCGGTTCGAATCCCGGCACGCACCTCTAACTTTTCGGAGTTATGTGCGTTTTTAAACAATTAAAATATCATTTGCTTCAACGGTGAAGGAAAACATCGTGAGGAAACCTGCACGCCTGAGAGTTCACCATAATGTTCTCAAAGGCGTGTGAAGTCTGCCAATCCGCACATGGCCAGCGTGGTGGACTATGGCCAAAACCTTCTCATATTGAGAGGAGACCCGTGCTCTGTAGTGAGCCGGTAATGGGTTGTTCATGATGACTACAAGTTAGCGCTTGACAGCAATCTCGCCTAATGATAAGTCATGATGCAGTCTAAGATAGTAGTAAGCTACCTGTTAGGGGTATAGTAAGCACGTACTCCTAATTGGTTTCGACGCAACATCGTGCCAGAACACTAATTCGCCAGGCTACACGTCTTTGTCGGTAGAGTGGTCACTAGCCACAGCCGAAGCCTCCCACCAGACCAGACTTGAGCCGGGAATTGAACCTAGGACCTCCAACTTTAAAATGCGACAGCGCATCTGTTGCGCCACGGAGGTCGTAAAAAAGCTATATAAGGATACGTTATAGTACATACCTATTAGTTTTTAATTTTATTGCACAATTAATATTTGTAGGCACGACATTTAAATAAAATGTTTTTTGTTTAATAAGATAAGCCTGTAAGTAAATACATCATATCTTTTCAATATTACCTTGAACTGTACATGCCATTGTTTGTATCACAAATATAGATAAATAAGTTTTCATGCCAGTTTATTAGATATCAAACAACGCTGTCGAAAATCCAAGTTTAACGTGAAGCCTTTATGGCTATTACATATAAAGTAAGTGTGTATCGCGGTTGTTAACATCGATGTTACATACATATTTTGTGATAAAACAGATGCTTGTAACAATAGTCGGAATATTCGGTAGGCGGTGACGGATAAAACGGAGTTGGAAATGTGGTTATACGCGAGAGAGAACGTTGGGATGTTAGAGATATGTATTATTTATTTTTATGGTAACTGACCTGGACAACTTCGTCTCCGTCAAATTGGTTAGTACCGGTTCTTATTTTATTACCATAATAATAAAAACAAAACCTGTCAAAAATATATATTTAACAAAAATATAAAATATGGCATAAATCTTCAGCGCATTGGCATTTTTTTTTCATGCTGGGAAATGCTTTTACGCATCCCCTCCGGAGGCGACGCAGGCAAGACTGCGTCACTTCCGACGGGGTATGTGGGACTCCCCGGTGGCCAGGCTGGCGACCAGAATACCCACTAGAACCCAGCGATGCTTCTTCGTGTCGCCTGGTGGTTGGGTCACGGGAACACTTGTGCACTCGACCGCGATCGCATTGGCATGTTATACTTTTACCTAACACAAGATTTTTTAAAATTTAATCAGTAGTACAGGAGACTACCCCCAAACATCAAGCTAACAAATTTTATCTCTTTATAATAGGTACTGTAACCTATTACAGGCATCTATGAATCGTTCATATATATCACAATTTTCATTATTTATATTCGTGAAGTGATGGTGTTAACTACACTCGCCAACTTAAAACTAAAGATAACGGGTTAAAGATTTGTTTTACATTAAAATATTACGTGTGAAAAGAAACCGTCTCACATGCCACTTAATTTTTTTAAGACCTTATCTTATTAGAGCACATTTTATACCCAAGCTTGTTTATCATTCACATAATTCTTAACACTATAAAAAGCTCCCCCGACCTAAGCGCTCCTCTCCGAAAGAGGAGACCTAAACATATCCTTCATGACCCTGACGATCAGATGACTACTGACAACATTCTCGTACCACCTACCACACAATCATACGCTACACACCGTCTTCGCCGGCGAAGGCGAAGTCCCCGCTATCATACGTCATACGGACGTGAACTCCATCCACGGCCTCGGAGACGTACGGACCACTCACCGTCCGACCCCTCCGTTATCCGATATGTCGCCTAAGCCGATTTTCGGCCTCAAAGGAGGCGCCCTTAGGCAGTCGTTCCCTTAGTTTCTTCGAGCCCTAGGGCTCAAAATTTCTCTTGGCAGAGCTTCTTTCCGAAGCTCGTCAAACAGCCTGGTTACGCTGTGGCAAACAATAGGGTTAGTACAGCTAATAAACAGTCCAAAAAAAAAAAACTATAAAAATAGTTTTCTACATTACTACAGATACAAACCTATGTCGTGTCCACGTTAAGCTTCTGTAACAGAAATAATCTACAAATTGTGCTATATTATTCGTGAACAGCGATAGTAATTTATCTTGGCCGGCCACAAAGCGGACGAAAACATTGTTCACAATATTGACACGTTTTTGTTCGATCGCATTGGGGTCGAAAGGACCCCCCACTTATCGGTTTATTGTCTCTTTGACATCGGACGCTGGGCGCTTGTCTCAGGCACAAGATTAAAGCGGTAGCTTCTATTACATTAACCACACTGATTAAATTATTTTACGAATTATTTATATAATAGTGTAAGTATATAGAAAGAAAGAACAAAAAATTTATTTATTCTAATTCTTTTTTATCCCCTGCAAGATAGCTTTGACGGCAACCTCACCTGATGGAAAGTGATGAAGCCGTCTAAGATGGAAGCGGGCTAACCTGTTAGGGGTATGGTAAACCCGTACACCTAATTGGTTTCTACGCGACATCGTGCCGGAACGCTAAATCGCTTTGCGACACGTCTTTGTCGGTAGGGTGTTAACTTAATTATCCACGGCTGAAGCCTCACACCAGACCAGACTCGAGCCAGGAGTCGAATCCAGGACCTCCAACTTTTAAATGCGTTACGGAGGTCGTCATATGGTGTTACACACAGTACAATTTAATCTAATTACAAATTTTATGTCTGTCTGTAATGCCAACCAGAAAGGCTGTACAGGTCAGCATACGTCGTGCCTTATTTAAAAACATGATGCTGATTTTCCACTGAGACCAGAGTGGCATCGCAACAGCAAGAAAAAAAGTTATAATAGTAATTAAAAGGAAAAAATCGAATTAAAAATAACGGGGAACCGAAATAAATTGTCATATTGGAGTAAAATCAAATTGCATAATAAACTTCTTCGTTAGTTATTAATGTCAACTGTTACTGATAAAACTTAAGATAATTTATAATCATCGTAAACGCTTCAGCTCATTACTTGAGACGACGCACAGAAATTGCACATTTGCTCCTAAAATATTTTGAGAGATCGTGTCAAATGATTCCATTATTCGTTATTGTGTTGGGCGAAATGCAATTGTCTGTACGCGCATACATTGTGACACAATTACAGATTAAAAAAATAAAAACAAATTTTGGACCTTAATTTCAAACGTGTAAGATGTGAAATGGGTTGACACTTCATTTTTGCCATAGCGCAAAATTGCAAACGTATATCTTCTTATCATTAGTCAAGGAGCCTAATTCTTTGTGCGCTTTCCAGTTTGTCAGTAATTTATTGGCCTAGATTTTATCTACTTCATGTAGTTAAAGATTTTTGTATTGCAGTTGAATTTGATTTTTTTTGTGCAACCGTAATAAAAGGTCGTAATAACCTTCTTCGAAATATTACGATACTTTTTCTCTGCGAAGGTAATAAAACATTTGAATATGGAATTTCGATACATCTCTTATTCAAAAACATCTGCATATTTGTGGTATTTTACCATAAAATATATTTGTAAATTCTTTTGCTAAGTGACCTCAATTTAAATTTTATAAAACTTTAGAAAATAGTAAGTTTTTTTAGGCTCTGCATATTACATTTTTTAGACCATTTTTTCCTGTTTCATTGTAACATTTATCCCGCGATGTTGCTTCTTATATTTTTATTCTATCATAGTTTTTCTATACAGATTTTCCAATTGCACGGTCGCTTGTTTCAAACGACTCATTTGATGTCTCTAAACTTAGTTGGGAAAATTTTGTCTGATCTACCAGTATCTTAAGTAACTATACTATCTAATATATATCTTAAGTGAGAGTTTATGCTAGAAAAACTGATAGATTCCATTAAAATCTGTTATATTCTTTTAATATTTATTTTATACTTTCAAATATATTTTTATAAATCTACAAATGTGGGATATTGCAAATATATTTAAAAAAAAGAATGGCCCGAAAACGTCTAAAATAAAACTACATAAGCATTAATCAAAATATAGATCGCAAAAAATGTAACCTTTCGTGGGCGGACGGCGAATAAAAAATAAAAAGTGTCAAGTTCGACCCACTTAAGGCCACGGAACTAATTTAATTGTTTTGGTATTTGGTTCCGTACCTTAAAGTGGATCAAAGATTATGGTTAGATAGGTAACTTTAAATAACCTAATACGGATGAATACGATAGAATTTTTAACTATGTCTATTGATATTGTAATGATGATGATCTCATTGTGTATAAGCTTTTATAGGAGTGGGAGATGTGGGACTTACAACACACTACTAAAATATGTTTTTTTTTCTTACTGACTATTAGCTGTGCTAACTCTATTGGTTGCGACAGCGTAACCGGGCTGTTTGGTGAGCTCCGGAGAGAAGCTCTGCCAGAAGAAATTGTGAGCCCTAGGGCTCGAAGAAACTAAGGAAATGTCTGAATAAGGTCGCCTCCTGTGAGGCTGAACCTTGGCTTAGGCGACGTTTGGGATAACGGGGGCGTCTGACGACTAAAATATGGTTTGTCGCACAAAGTATGGAGCTAAATTCGATCCTTAGGACTATATTATCTGGCCTTAGTAATTTGGCGGGGACCAATAATTAAATTTGCTTATCAAAAAAAAAACAAAAAGAAAGCAATAGGTATAGTTCAAATTTGGACCTAAAAATATTTGCAAGTATTGAATGTAGGCTAGAAATACGCCCGTTTAGTCAGCTTATTTTCAGTCCATCATAACCTCCATAAGAGGTTTTTTTTTGATCCCTTAGCCGTGGCTACTTACCGATAAATATGTGCCAAAAAATGTAGAAGCGTTCCAGTCTGATATCGCGTAGAAACCGATTATGAGCGTGGTTGAATGAAACTGCTGTACCCCTATGGGTTAGCCGGCTACCATCTTAGACTGCATTATCACTTACCAACAGAAGACAATGCAGTCGAGAGCTAAAAAAAAATGTTTTGCTGAAAAATAATGACTGTCTAATAAGTCCAAGTTTCACTAGTTTTAATAATAGTACCGACAAATAACAATCATTTTGAGATATCACTTGCATTGCTAACATGACATTGCATTAATACAAATGACAACTTGCAAAATTTACTATGTTAAGTGTTAAAATCAGTTTACCAACAAATTTGTAATATATCAATAATTTTACTTTTTCAGCGTGACTGAACTACTCTGAAGAACCTTGTGGCACAGATAGAAAAAAACACAAAATATTAGCGTCAGCGTTTGCAATCGTATTTCGCGGAACGCCATTACCTGTAATACGCAGTGATACCTTTTTTCAAATTCCTCTATTCGTTGCCCGCATTGAACGATAAAATATGGAGCGTGGCTTGTAAAATTAATGATATCACTTCGCCCTTTGTGCCCTTTATTCCGAGTATCATATTTTTTACCATTCCCCGAAACCCAGACGTCGAGATGTTCCCAAAAACAATTGAGTTTATTTTGTTCTGTTACCATCGTGCGGGGTGTCAAATTTAATTTATTATTGATTTGTCTGATGTTATTGATAGGTTTTAAGCTGAGCGTTTATTGCAGGCGAGTTTAAAAAGTTCTATAGTCTTCAGGAACCCTGATTGTTTCGCCATGTCCATCCGTCCGTCTGTTTGTCTGTCTGTCCACGTATTGGCTCGGATACGCAAGTTGTTATTTGGTAGGTGTATGTATACTAAATATGCTGGTAAAATACAAATATAAATATAAAGTGGAATTGATTTTTTTTCATTTGATTTTGAACATAATTTTTTGATTCAGAAATTGATTGCTGAAATATAAGTTTTAAGGTGCTAGAGTTTATTACAGTCAAATCTACCTCCTCTGCAAGCTAAGTTGTTGTTTGTGGATACATAAAAAATCACAGCAGTATTTAGTATACATAAGTTAAAAGGAAAGAAGCAAAATGTGTCAAAAACTAATTCCGTTTTTTTTTTGATAACTTGTTTTTCTTATGTAACTTTAAACTCAATACACTCGAATTTATTCGCATTACATTTGCTCGACATGTGGTCTTTTTTAAAAATATTTTTTTCATTTTCTTCAAGACTACCTTCTTTTGACGACCTCCGTGGCGCAGTGCGTGCGCTGTCGCATTTTAAAAGTTGGAGGTTCTGGGTTCGATTCCCGGCTCGAGTCTGGTCTGGTGGGAGGTTTTGGCCGTGGCTAGTTACCACCCTACCGACAAAGACGTGTCGCCAAGCGATTTAGCGTTCCGGCACGATGTCGCGTAGAAACCAACTAGGAGCGTGGGTTCACCACACTTCTAACAGGTTAGCCCGCTACCATCCTAGACAGCATCATGACTTACCACCAGATGAGATAGCCGTCAAGGGCTGACTTGTAGTGTATAAAAAAAAAAAAACTAATCCACCGAGAATTCTACTAAAGAAAATATACTTGTTATAAAAATAAAGATATAAATTTGATAAATATTGCATAAACTGTCAAAACGTCTAATTTATTCCTTAATTAGAAATCATTTGGCGATTGAATGATCAGCCCTCGATGTATTAATCTTCATTACGGTTTAACGATATGAATACTTTTTTATAAGGTCGTCTTAAAATCTGTTACCACCTAGTGTTCTTAGTATGAATCGAATTGGTTTAGTTTTTGCTCACTCAGCTCTGGTTGAAACGTATCGAAAATCCAGTCCCAAAGGCCTTCCTACATTATAAGTTAACATCATGGATTTAATTTACATTATCAATTTATTTATGAATAACAGCTGATGTCCTCGGCTTCACTTGCGTCGATAACGGGTTTTCAAATTCCTGTGGAATAAACGCTATTTGTAATTTGAAGATTATATATCCCGTGTCCCGTTCCTGTTCTCATTTCCAAAGGGTAACCGTGCCCTTTCCTAACATATGAATCTTAATTCCAGGTTGTATGCTATGGCAGGCAAATACAGTAGTAGTGCAGAGTTAAAAAAAAAGTTAAAGATAGTAAAAGATAGTTTTTTATTTCCGAAAAATAAATAATTTCCGTGGAATTTTCGAATAACTACTATTATCAATTTTAAAATTATACGAAAGCGGTAGAAATTGCGGGTAACATCTAACATACACAGAAATGGTTGAAGCCACGGGATTTTGAATCAATACTCGAATATATAGGTATGACTTCAATGAAAGCCCAAACTCATAGACTGACAGTTTCATAAACATCCAGAGCAAGTCATTCAAGCCTAGATTTATATAATTTTCCCTTCAAACTTGCATTATTTCTCTTACTGCAGTCATTAGGTAATTGTTTTATTTTTTATTTATTTATTGTATTAAATCTAATTAACCATACAATACATATGAACAAAACAAAGCATGGTGTTGCAATAATGGCTGCAGTAGTGTAAACTGTGGCGCAACCATTATTGTCCACTCCAAACAAACAGATAGTACCAGTTATAGAAAAATAGCAATGAGAGTTAAGTTTCCAAAAAAAAAAACATAAAACGCGTTCCCGTAGGTACGAGATAAAAAGTCATTTCAACAGTTTGACAAAAAATCCAAAAGGCTTTCTTAACTAAGCTGAGTAAAAAGTCCTAGTTATAATAAGAATTATAGTATTGTGGAAAGACCCTAAGTCGTGACCTTTATATTAATTTGTTAAGGCAGAGTCAAGTTGGATTGTTTCGTGTCATTTACGTGACTTCTACCACCCGGGTGGTTCCCGGTATGCTCTAAAATAAAACTACAGGGTAAGGCTATTCATAAATATTCAATGCCATTGTTTATTGATTCCAATATTAAACTATTTACAAATTAGAATAACTAGTTGATGCTTGCAACTTCGTCTGCGTAGATTAAAGCTTAAAAATGCCCGAGACATAAGCAGCATAGATTCGACTTCATGTCGACCTCCGTGGCACAGCGCGCGCGCTGTCGCTTTATAAAGTTGTCCTGGGTTCGATTCCCGGCTCGAGTCTGGTCTGGTGGGAGGCTGTGGCCGTGGCTAGTTACCACCCTACCGACAAAGACGTGTCGTCAAGCGATTTAATGTTCCGACACGATGTCGTGTAGAAACCAATTAGAAGTATGGGTTTTCCATACCCCTAACAGGTTAGCCCGCTACCATCTTAGACTGCATCATCACTTACCAAAGTGGATAAAAAAAAAGATTGCAGTACTTTTTGTATTGCAATCTTTTTTTTATCCACTACCAGTTAGCCCTTGTAGTGGATAAAACAAAATCTCACCTGATGGTAAGTGATGATGCAGTCTAAGATGGTAGCAGGCTAATCTGTTAGGGGTATGGTAAACCAACCCATACTCCTAATTGGTTTCTACGCGACATCATGCCGGAACGCTAAATCGCTTTTTGACGCGTCTTTGTCGGTAGGGTGGTAACTAGCCACAGCCGAAACATCTCACAAGACCAGACACGAGCCCGGAATCGAACCCAGAACCTCCAACTTTATAATGTGAGAGCGCGCGCGCTGCGCCACGGAAGTCGTCAAATATTCCCTTTTCGCGCTTAATAGCAGGAAATTTACCAAATAACATCTTTACCTTAGATGTACAGTTTTACGCTAAAAACGAAAAACAAGGTGGTATAGAAATTCTCGACGTAAGACGTTTATGGTGGTTTTATGATAGAACTTATGACTTGATGCATATAACAGGTAATAAAAGCGAGAAGAAATTTAACAAAACACTGTGTTTTCTTGAAATTATTCCTTTATCATTCGCATAATAAAGCTTTATAACTTGAGGCGGTAATAATATTTTTATTGGCATATGCGTAAAATCTAAGTGGAATTACTTCTCTTATCTTTTGTTATTTTAGGTATATATATATATGTTAGCAAATTTGAAAATGAAATTTAGTGATCGAAAATCACTTTTCAAAAATCTCATAAATATCATAGCCAGCAATTAAAGTACCACTAACGAGGACATCCGTAGGAGAACGAAAGTAACCGACATAGCCCAACGGATTAGCAAGCTGAAGTGGCAGTGGGCGGGTCATATCTGTCGCAGAACCGACGGCCGTTGGGGCAGACGTGTTCTGGAGTGGAGACCGCGTACCGGTAAGCGCAGCGTAGGACGACCACCTGCTCGCTGGACCGACGACCTGAAAAGGATCGCTGGTGGCGGGTGGATGAGGAAGGGGGAGGACCGTGTGTGGTGGCGCGCTCTCGAAAAGGCCTATGTCCAGCAGTGAACGTCTATAGGCTGATTGATTGATTGAATGTACCACTTGAGCACGGACTTTCTTGGATAAGGTAATTTTACCCCTTTATTAGATTGCTCCAAAGGGAGTTAGCAGTCTTTTAAGAATTTTGACACTGAAATTTTTTGATGGTTACCGGAACAGTTTAATATTTATGTCCCCTTAAACCATGTAATGACAACATGACCACATAAACATTAGTCTCACGTATTTCTTTTATATTCTATCTAATAACAATTAAAACATGACTGCAATCTCACCTATTGGTAAGTGATGATACAGTCAAAAATGGTAGCGAGCTAACCTTTTTGGGTTATGGTAGTTTTATTAAACTCAATTGCACATCAGCATATGATCCGTAATAATTAAAATATTACCATATTATTATTATATAATATAGAATGTATTTATAACTGAATGTGACTATGACTCATGACTTAACTTAATTCATCTGACGAAACATTTTGACATTTGGAATGACATATTATCATCATCATCATGATCAACCCATTATCGGCTCACTACAGAGCATGGGTCTCCTCTCAGTATGAGAAGGGTTTGGCCATAGTCCACCACGCTGGCCATGTGCGGATTGGCAGACTTCACGCGCCTTTGAGAACATTATGGAGAACTCTCAGGCGTGCAGGTTTCCTCATGATGTTTTTCTTCACCGTTGAAGTAAATGATATTTTAATTTTTAAAAACGCACATTACTCTGAAAAGTTAGAGGTGCATGCCCGGATTCGAACCGCCGACCTCTGATTAGGAGGCCGACGCCCTAACCACATGACATATAATAATTAATTATTAATTTATTGCAATTCCAATAGTTAATAATAATTGTAACTACTATGTATAATAATTGTAAATTCTAACGTTGCAACGCCCTGACGGGGCCTTATGTATATTTTGTGTAAGTAGATAGATGTACATGAGTGCAATTTTTTAAAAAATAAATAAAATAAACGCATAACTATCCACGGGGAAAGCCTCAAACTAAACCAGAATAGAAAAAAAGATTATTATTGATTAATGACAATTATATAACACTAGGTATATAATTTTTAATGTTTAATTAATTTTTGCTTACACTCAACTCAAAAGAGAATTTGACAAATAAATAATAAACAGAATTTAAATATTTCAATTCTATTTTTGTACAACTAATGCCATCTACCGGTGGCATCTAGAACTACGTGGAAGACGCGTGCGTTTGACATGACCGCACTGACGAGCTGTCAGTACAAGTAACTTCAACGAGCTTCCGCGCTTACGTAAGCTTCAACGACACAGCGCTGCAAAAGTAAACCTTATCACGTAGTGAATACGGCATGTTTTTGTGTAATCATGATTTTATTTAATATAATAGTACTGAGATAGGATGATTTGAATTAATAGTGGTGAATTAGTACACAAGCGATTGAACACGACAACACTGGTTACTTTAAACTTAATAGAAACATATGAAGTTAACATTTTCCTATTAGCTATATTAAGATACATGTTTGAAGGTAATCTGATAAGAATAAGTTCTAATTAGATTTCCATGTCAATATTAACCTAATAATTCAATATATTGATACACGCCTTCTTTTATAAAGGAGAAAAGGATATAGAGCTTAGACTCGCCGCTTTCTTCGAGTGCGGGTTAAAGTGGTAGTGGGCTAAAACCTATTAGAAGTATGAAAAAAAAAACTTGTTATTTAAGATAGATTTTTGCTTTCACCATCATAAGCCTCACTAATATCTCACTAAACTCATAGGAGTGTGGAAATTAGAGTTACAGTTACGCCATGCTACTCTAATGGGAATTGGCGGGCTTGGTAACGAATTGGGACTTTGAAATAGTGTTAGTGAGTTTAAGTTTTGAATTGTATTTTAATTGGTCTAACAACTGTCTGATCTGATGAAGTTGTAATATAGTTGTAAAGTTTTTATCATATGTTAACGTTAATGATGCAGTTGTAATGGCATAAGTTTTCATCTTATAGTTAAGTTGACCAGCGAGTTTGGGCTTGCTAGAATTTTGACAAGCTCCATGGCGCAGCGCGTGTGCTGTCGCATTATGGAGTTTGGAGGTCCTGAGTTCGATTCCCGGCTCCATTCTGGTCTAGCGGGAGGCTTCAGCCGTGGCTAGTTACGATTGTACCGTTAAAGACGTACTGCCAAGCGATTTAGCGTTCCGGCACGGCAGTCGCGTAGAAACCAATTAGGAGTATATATTTAGGATACCCCAACCGGTTAGTCCACTACCATCATAGACTGCATCATCACTTACCACAGGTGAGATTGCCGTTAAGGGTCAAATTGTAGTGTATTAAAAAAATGCCTCGATATGTTGTCCCGCTAACAGGATCTGATAATAAGATCAAAATATGAGTAAAGTAATTCATCACAATACGGTGAAAGAAATATCTTGAGGAAACCTGCATTCACGAGAGTTTCTCCAGTGTTCTAAAAGGTTTGTGAAATATACCAATTATATCATGGTGGCTTACGCCCACAAACCTTTTCACTCTTACAAGGGCTGGGCGTCCTTCGGTCTGGTAATAGTTTGACATAATGTTTATAGCTTTTTACCTTTATTTATAAAGAAAGTTTATATTAGTATTACTATTCACTAATACCAGGGTTAAAGTAGTGAAGTTGATATAACCAGAGTTTGCGTTTAGTGGGGCGCTTCTATTTGAAACTAGTTTCTCCCACAGCTTCGTCCGTGTTTTCGTTAAACATTCATTTTTCTGGGATAAAAAGTAGCCTGGTTTACTCCAGGGCATAACCTATATACATTACGAACGTGGGGTCCATCCACGGCCTCGGAGACGGACCACTCACCGTCCGACCCCCCCCGTTATCCCAAACGTCGCCTAAGCCGAGGTTTGGCCTCACAGCCGACGCCCTTAGGCAGACGTTCCCTTAGTTTCTTCGAGCTCTAGGGCTCAAAATTTCTTCTGGCAGAGCTTCTTTCCGAAGCTCGCTAAACAGCCCGGTTCCGCTGTCGCAAATAATAGGGTTAGTACAGCTAATAGTCAGACCGAAAAAAAAAAACAATATGCATTCCAAAGTTTGTTCAAGTTCCAATGAAAGAGTAACAAACATCCATATTTACCAACGTAAGCGTTTATAACGTTATAAGTATTGAAGTAAGTATCACAAAGGTGTGCCTTATTTTAATTTGTTTTTAAAGACATGCAACTTTCTCTCGGGATATCGATTAAAATGCAAACTCTACTTCGCAATAAGGCTGTAGGAGCGTTTAAGGCTTTATCGACGCGTTGCACTAACAAATTGAATGCGTCGTTTTGATACACCATATTTGGTGTACGCGTGTGTAGCCCTCAACTCTAATTTATGTATTACTTTTATTGCTGAGATCTATAGACCGATCTTTGACTTCGCTTAGCCAAAGTTAGTGTTAAAATGAGACGAAATCATGTCAGAAACATAACGTTATCTCATTTTAGGCTAAGCTTACTTTATAGATCAAAAAAAAGAAAAACCCCGGCTAAGTTTGTTGTGGGCTTCTTCTTAGACCGGGGCGCGTTTGGAACCCTCATAGCTTTAGTTTTAAGTTTACGAATATTGTTATCACCATGAAATAACTACTATGTAAATTATTGACGCGTCAAAAGTGCCTTTTTAAGGACTATTTGAATAAAGATTATTTTGAATTTGAATTTATTTTGAATTTGAATTTGAATTTGAATTTGATCTCGGCCTGAGTATCGTACTGGATAACTAGTTTTTTTTCTATGTACAAAAACAGACGGTGATTCTGAACCCAATGTAAAAGGGAAACCTTAGCTCTTGAACATATCAAAGAAGCTATGAATGTCTTATGTGCCGGCTAAACCCACCCTCTTAAGCGCTTTCTTCCCAGCATCCCATTCCCAGTTGGTTGGTAACTAGCCGTGGCCGAAGCATCTCACCAAAAAATCGAACCCATGATCTCCCGCTTTATAATACTACTGCCACACTCTAAGCCACAGAGGTCGTTTTAATTATTTATTAACCTTTTAGTCCCCGAATGCGTTGCACTAGAGAGCATGTAAGAAGTGTTAGACATAAAAAGTTAAATGAAATCCTACTAATGTTATAAACGCGAAAGATTGTATGTTTGGATGGATGGATGGATATTTGTTACTCTTCCACTTAAAAACTACTGGATGGATTTTTATGAAACTATTCAAAAATATACCTTACTTACATCAGAATAACACATAGGCTACAATTTATAAAGATATTGTGTAAATTGCCCAAAATATTACGACAAGTGTCAAGTAATTAGGAAACAAAATTTCCAGCTGCGTGATAATTTAAATGTCATAAAATTAGTTCTTTTCTACGCCATGCTAATATAAGCTACTCGAAATACTAATCCTGCGTAGATGAAGTCACGGGCACCAGCCAGTATATTCATATAGACTAAAAATGCTCTTTTCTTTAATAAGTGTTTTTTTTATTTCATCTTTTTTTTTATAAAAAGTAAAGTATAAAGCAAACATACAAAGCTAATTCGTCGTCGGTTTTATTTGAACTTTGTCCGGACAAAAACTATCGATACATTATTTAAGTGAGGTTTATTGTATATAAGAGAAATTTAAACAAGTCTCCTCCATCGATTGTGTGATAAGTTTAGTTATTTAACAGATGCCACTGCATCGTAGAACATACAAAGGCTTTATTAAATCGAATGGGCTCATCAGTGAAAGTCTTATAAGAAACGCCTTGTTTACCTATTTGAATTTACCTGTTGATTCACTGATAACAGAATGAATTCAGATAACTTTATCCATATACATATATCTTTTGAGATTAAATTGTTGGTCACAGTATGTTCTACTATAGATCATAAAGTTTAAGGTTTGATTACCGAGTCGGGCTGGTTTAGTAAGAAATGAATTTCTAATTAAAAAGCCTGTAGAAGATTAAACCTGCTGTTAAATGTTAAACCTGTGTTAGTTTTGCTGTCAATGCATATTGATTAGCGGTCTGAATTAAGGAAATTTGCCTTGTCTAGTTCTTCGAGATTCGGCTAACACACCTTTTGCATTGGATCATCTTTCGAGTGTAATTTCCAAAGCAGAATTGAACCCAGCTGTGGGCTAAGCGTAATGAAGTGATAAATATAAAAGAAAAGGGTGATTGTCAGATCTATCAATTCACAGCTCAAACCACTTTATTGAAGGCGCTGAAGTTTAGCATACTGATAATATTTATTGCGCAGCAATAGCTCCAAAAAACCGTTTTTTAGAAAAGTATCCCCTAAAGGGGAAAAATAGGATTTTTTGTATTGATGTCGCTCTTTGAGGAAACAGAAATACGTGGACCGATACAAAACCTGAAACTTTCTTTTAACATTTCTGTTCAAAGGTTTTCAAAGCCGTTTTAATAAAAAAAATCCATGCCTAAGTAAAAAGTGGGTTTTTAATTTGTTAAAGAGTCTATCCTTCGCAAAATATAAATACGAGAAGAAAAAAATCTAAGCTCGCTGACCAACATTTCGTAAAGAGACAGAGTGTTAGAAATTTTTCGGAAAACTTTATAGATGCATTAAAGTTCAAAGGTTTTGAAGCCGTTCCAAAGAACGTAACGTGTTTCAATCTAATTTATTCTATCCCTGCCGTTTGAAGTACTGGTTTGACCTATGGTTTTATACGCAACCGCACGGTGGGTGCTAACCTGAGGTTATTAAATTTACATCATTAGGCGACTGGTTGTGGCACTTGGGAGCATATGGCGGTATACGATAAACAGTCTTCGGTAACAAGGTATGCAACTTTTTGTGTTCAGTTTCTTTTCGCTTTTGACGGACTCCTTGGTACAGTGGTGAGCATGTCAGCTGTGATAGCCTAGTGGTTACGTCCGCCTCCTAATCAGAAGTCGGGGGTTTGATCCTGGGCACGCAACGTGAACTTTTCGGATATAGGTGCGTTTTTAAGCAATTTTAACATGACTAGCTTCAACGGTGAAGAAAAACAGCTTGAGAAAATCTGTATGCCTGAGAGTAGAACATAATGTTCTCATTCTCAAAGACGTGTGAAGTCTGCCAATTTGCACATGGTCAGTGTGGTGGACTATGCCAATCCCCTTCTCATATTGAGAGTCTGACCTTTGTCTCTGTCTCCCATGCTCTGTAGTGAGACGCAATGGGGTTAATCATGATGAAGGCCTCGATACCCGGTAAATTTGGAAAGGGAAAGGGAAAGGAAAGGAAATAAGGGGAAATTTGGAAATTTATAATTAATTCTCAATTTCTAGCTCGCTATCAATTTCTAAGCGGTGATAGCCTGGTGGTTAGGGCGTCAGAGCTCTAACTTTTCGAAATTATGTGCGTTTTTAAAACATTAAAATATCACGTGCTTCAACGGTGAAGGAAAACATCGTGAGAAAACCTGCACGCTTGAGAGTTCTCCATAATATTCTCAAGGGCGTGTGAAGTCTGCCAATCCGCACATGGCCAGCGTGGTGGACTATGGCCAAACCCTTCTCATATTGAGAGGAGACCCGTGCTCTGTAGTGAGCAGGTAATGGGTTGATCATCATGATGATGATGATTAATTTCTAGCTAGCTTTACTGCTACTAAACTTGCTACCACGCTACATGCCACACAGACGGACGTTGCGTGACGGACGGGACGGGACAGGGAAGACGTAGGCTTCCTGTTTGAGCTTCAAAGTTAGATCACAGGATCGTGAGGAAACCAGCTTACCTCAGAGTTCTCTATAATGTTCTCAAACTCCTTAAACCTTATGCTTTATTGGTCACATATTGTGTTTTCCCCTATTGTGTTGGAGATTTATTTATCGAGCTAGTAGGTAACCGATCATATTCCCTCTTCTGATTTTTATTATTAGATAATAATATAAATATCTGCTGTCTTTTTTATTTTGTATTTCTATTTTTCATTGTGAATTATTCTATAAATTCAGTATAAAAAAAATCAAATGAGAAAGTAAAATATATGCTTGTATGTGGAGAAAATTATATTGTGCGGTTTTTCGTTTTATCCTTATACCATAGTAATCCACGTGTATTTATATAAAGCATTAACATATTCGTCTATTAATATTCATATGTAAAGTTTGTATCCATATAACCTATTTATACACCTGATCAGGAAGTTGGCAAACAACATCGGTTCCGGGATCATCGCGGACCGACTAATTTATTATGCTCATCTAACAATAAAGCAGCAATCGTATTAATTAAATGGCGTATGTCACCGATCCCCCTCTCGTGATCTACTAAACCCCCACTTTGGGGCAGTCATTGCCCCCCTGTAACGGTACAGGCGGGGCTTGCGCCGCTCACGCCAATCGCCGCCAGAGCTGCGCGCGCGGCGATCATCTAAACGAATGATCTAGCGCGCATGTCATTTCGCGACCACCGGATTGGTCCGTGATGAATTTTGCCACCGCTCGATTTCGGTGATCTAGTTTCACCCGCGTGAGCGCTGATTTATCGCCGATAAATGTCAACGCGATATAAAAATTCTTGACTCTTGGATCAACTCTGACCCATAAACGCCAAGCTACGCATGCGTCAAACTTGGCGAAAAGATAAATAAGCATAGTACATTTCGAAACAATGTCTTTTATATTCATAAAGCACCGTTATAAGACCTGGAGGCACAGGCCTTTGCATAAAAGCGCCATCGATAAAACTCCGAGAGGCACCTGCGCTCCAAACAAATAAATTACCGAGAAGCATCGCACCGACAAAATAGCCGGGCGTCATACGGTACGTGTTTTATGAACCCATAGAGAAAGTAACGGGAAACTGTGAACGCGACCTTCCCACCCGATGCCCGCGTGCCGACTGACAGATGAGCGCGGTAACGCGGTTTAACCTCTGATAATAAGAGGGAGGGTGACAGGCATAGGGGGGCTGGGTGTGCGCGAGTGGGACGGGAGATGTGTCTTCTTCGGTGATCGTGAAGTGCAAGATGAGTGTACAGTCACACACGAGCCACATTCGAGTGAGCCTCGGGACGGTCTCGAAAACGAACCGGGCGATTCGCGCTGCGCGTACGCTAGGACGCGCGCGCTCCAATTTCGAATTTTGCGCGGCTACGGACCTTCTCGCTATTTTTTTTTTATTTAATAACAGTTGTGTGTAATCTGTGTTCAAATTTAGTGTTAAGTGGAAATATTATGAGATACATATAAAACAGTTGAGTGAACAAATTAAACTTTTATTTTTATGAAAACTAAGGAGCTTCTGTTTTTGCCACATTTTCCGAACGTCACGGTAAGTGTTTCAATTTTTTTTTTTAGTAATTTTAAAGTACTAAGCTTAAACCAATCAAGTAATCACTTGATTTATAGCTTCAAAATATATTTTTTATAAATTGGTTGATTATAGCGGCTATATTTGTTCGACGCAAAGCTTTATTTTTTTTTTGTGTACAATTGAAGAAATAAATTGCAACTTAAGATTATTTGTTATTTTCTATCGTGTTTTAATAATATACCTATTCGTAATTGCCATACGCAATATATATCAACGATACGATAGTTCAGATTTCATATAAATAAAGTTATATGAATTAAAACAATATTTATAATAAAATGTGAGCTAGAAGGAGAGTAAGCGTCTAGGTACTAAACAGTAGCACAAAAATAACTGTAGCCTTTAAGTTACGTTAGTTAAGTTACTTTAAGTACATAGAAATAATACCTACTTACTATTAATCAGTATTAAAATACAACAGATCTTTATCAATTGTAGGGAGAACGAATCATTCGAAGGCAAGATTATGATATCATTCGTTAACTTAAAACTGAAGCTATGAGAGTGCCAAATACGTCCAGATCAAAAGCTGAATCTGTTTGTTTAGTTAACTCTTTCAACCTTTCTTGAAATAGAGAATGGATGTAAGCTTTATCATCTGTTTTAGGTGATGAGGTCACTACTGTAATATAAAGTATTGCATAAATAATAAAAAAACCATAATTAAAAATCCCTCCAACTATTTAGAAAATAGTTTTAAGTGACAACTTTTTAAAACTGTCCCCTTATTAAGGAAGTTTTCTTAAAGTCACTAAACAGCGGTGACCTGTCGTCTCCATACAACATTTGGGGTGAGAAGTTATGAACAACTGACTCCTGTCAAATTATGTGTTTGTATAAAAATTTCCATTTAAAAGTTAAATGGAAAGTTGCGTTTCGAAGCCATGTAACTTTGGTTTTAACTTAACAAAGTATCCACCATCCCATCACAATTATAAAACGAGGTTATATATATAAATTAACGCGTCATGTCTTTTGTAGGCCTATTAAGATAAAAAAGTCGATTTGATTTAAATAACATTTCAGTATCTAGAGCCACGAAATGCTGAGTCGTCAAGTATAGTTAAAACATCATAATATTTCGAAACAATCCCCGCCATCGGTATTCAAGTTGCATCGAATCCGTGACCCTAAGTAATCATGCAACACAAACAGCGGATGAACCCATGGGGTCATATCACGTGTGATTGATTACGATTTGATAACTTACGATCGCAAAGTTATTACGGTGATTCTTTGAGGCGCACAGCCTATGCGGCCTTATCTTTGGCTTACAAAATAAACCGACACTATACATTCATGAGTACTTATTACTATACTTTACTATTCTATATTTATTAATTATATACTAATATTTTATGTAAATGAATGAATAAAAACACTATTTCTGTAGACCAAATATAATATGTAAATACAAAAACAATAGAGAGGCTATATCGCTACACTCCTTCCAGGCGTAAAATGGAAAATGCTAGATACTTGATAAGTATTATATATTATAATATAATATAATAAATAAATAATGTTTAGTTTATATAAGAATTATAGCCTGTTTTGTTTACTGCGCCGCTACCTTCTACAATCTCGGGTCATCTCCCCAAGAAATGTCTGTAATAATGTGTATAAAATATGACTTATTTTTGTGCCTAAAGATATCGTATATTGGTGTCTATATCTTTATAATGTTACTCATACTGACACAACTAAACTAATATTATACGTTCACTAGCTACGTCAGCCCTAAATCAGAGGTCGGCGGTTCGAATGCAGGCACGCACCTCTAACTTTTCGGAGTTATGTGCGTTTTCAAACAATTAAAATAACACTTGCTTCAACGGTGAAGGAAAACATCGTGAGGAAATCTGCACGCCTGAGTTCTCCATAATGTTCTCAAAGGCGTGTGAAGTCTGCCAATCCACACATGGCCAGCGTGGTGGACTATGGCCAAACCCTTCTCATATTGAGAGGAGACCCGTGCTCTGTAGTGCGCCGATAATGGGTTGATCATGATGATGATGATGAATGTAGTTTATCATTGATGAAAGATTTTTTTAAATCGGTTCAGGTACTTAGACGAGAATCATAATGTACTACAAAACAACGAGTAACTTTTGTTATTCCGTATCAATACATTTTTAATCGGAATAGGTATTGATATTAAAAAACATGATCAACTTGACGTTGGTAAGCAGGTATCAAAATAACGGTGCACCATGAGAACTACAAAAGAGCACCAAACTGTCAAGAATAACGGTACAGACAAATATATAATAGCAATAGTTCGGTCCCAGGTGGTCGAACTAAATTGGCAATATATTAAAGAATAAATCTAATAAAACCTGCTATCAACGTTCAAATAAACACCAATATCAGATAGAGAGTTTGTTTGTTTTCACCTTTGTTCGGCTAAAACTTGAGATTAAATGATTGAAGTAAAGCTTTTTAACACTTTCGTGTTATAAGGGAAAGATGACATTTCTTATCATAAAGGGGGACTTCCAGGGGGGCAGATTTGTTCCTGCCTCTCCATTAAAAAACACTCCCAGCGATATTTAATCCTTCCGTTCAAAAAGATAACAAAACCATTTAAATTATTGTAAAAACATTGGTAATTATTTTATTTCGATCTAATTTATGTATAACTAATATAAAACGCAATTGAAAATTAAAAATTAACCAAAATCACGAGTGAAACTTTGTCTTATTTGATAATAGAAGTAAGAACGGGTTCTCAACTCAAAATCACGCTCAGTGATAGCTTGGACAAATTAAGATCGTTTTCAATGCGAAAGAGTTGTTGGTCGCTTGCGAAAATAAAACAGAACGTATTGATGAATAGAAAATTTCCACACAGATAAAGACACGGGTGCACATTAGTTACAAATAAATGCAATAAAACATGCCATCAAAATTTAAATCTTTTCAAAGATTTGTGAGAGGCAAAGCCAATTCCAGTAAGGATATTTCTTTCGTGTTCGCGCTATAAATATGCCATTATATTTCGGTTCGATTTAAATCTTATTCATTTTTAGGATTAAAAAAAAATGCACTTTTCGTCTGCATCTGTGATGGATACCGATTCTAAGTTGTAGTGGAAAAATAAATATCAACAACAAACAGCAAGTATAATTTGCTATATTCCGCCGACAACCATTCCGCCGTTGTCGGTCGAATATAGCAGATTATACTTGCTGTTTTTTGTTTATCATGGAATTCCGCAAAGTAACGCCTGCTTCTCTTCATTAAATAAAGATCACTCTAGATCTATTAGAATCCTTTATTTAGATTCTACTCCAAGTTCGCTCTTGGTGGTCAGTGATGATGCAGTCTAACATAGTTGGTAGCTGAGGACCTGTTTCTACTTCGCAAAGAATGTTGTTTTCGCAATTTCTATTTTATTTCCATTTTCGGCAGCGAGAAAACCTTATGTATGTTAAACCTATACTCCTGTTTAATTTTGCCGAAAGTTCAATCACTTGGCGGCACGACTTCGTCGGGTCGTAGCTTTAGCCAAAGCCTCCCACCGGCCCAGACCAGTAAAAATTCAGAAATATGTTTCTAAATTGTCTTTGCCAGGGATCGGGGCTCATCGGACATCGTACCCGGGACCTTCCGCTTACAATACCCCATCACCCTGAATGTCGCCAGCGAGGTCGTGTTCCAGCGACTTGTTTGAATGCTTCTATCTGTCTATATACCTCGTATTAGGCTTTTATAATAAAGAAAGTCCACGTCCCTCGATTATGATTTTTCTCTAATCACGTTCTAAACTAAAAGCATGCCAATTAATCAAGTCCATTTATGGATACATGTATCGACAAATCGAAAACAGTGACGATTATTATGAACAAAATCTTTTTTCTTAAACTAAATTGACAGACGTCAAAGTAGTCATCCTTTTTACAATGTTCTTAATAGAAAAGTACTTTTACTTGCCAATTTAGTTTAACCGGGAGATTCGTGTGGCAGAACCCTATGCAGTCATATTGCCGAGCGAGAAGTGGAAACTGATATGGGATAAGGAATGGGTTCAGTGCGCTACGCATTAGTGCCGCTAATGTTCATGGGCAAAGGTGGTCACTTAATGTCAGAAGAACCGTCTGCTCATATTTGATTAAATATTAAAAAAAATACAGAATTTGAACCGTTGTCTGTCTTTTTATTTGCTGATTTGAACAAACATTAAAAATATACAGAACTTAAACTTCTGTCCTTTTATTTGCTTGTAACAACGGTTGTACGACTCAATTAATACACGGATTTAATTTCAGGTCTTTAATTAAGAAACATTTTTTACGTCCTAAAGTCGTCAGTCTTTAAGTCGTAAGTCTAAAATGAAAGGCTAACTAAACTAAGAATGACTTTTTTGCCATAATGCGTAGAATAGCGGCGTCTCTCCTGCATCGACTACGTACAAGCGACAACGGCATCCTAAAGGTAATTGCTGCCAGGCCTGACTGCCCCATACTGCACCACTGTATTAAGCGGAAAATTAAAAAAAAAAATTGTATTTCTGATGTAATCACAATACTATATAGTAATTAAGGATAAAATGTTACTAACATACTAACAGTCTATGGACGCTTCCATGTCCGATTTAAATGAGAAATAAATAAATAAATAAAAACAACCAGCAACCGTTTCCACGATTTAATAAAAATTGCTTTGTTACTTACCATCTGACCTGAGTGTCGGAATCGGAAAACTGTTCCCGCGTAATTTTGGGAGCGTGCAAACAAAGCCGCGCAAAATAGCCAGTACAAGGATTAAATTTTATGATTTCAATACATAAGTAAAACGTTTGCTTAAACATGATGTCATTTATGTGACGAGCATATTTAACAGGTCAACTCAAGATCAATATAATGTTGTGCATGTTTACAAAAAATGTGTACTTAGCATTCTTGAACATCGCATTCTTAACTATATCTACCGACACATCAAACTCGGCGAAAAAAAATACAACAAATTTTTGATGCATGCAGATTTTTTTCCACATTTAATTTATAAAACTCAGTTTTTTGAGCATCTAAACTGCGAAAGTAAACGTAATTTAAGATGTCGAAAGTTAATCTAAATCTAATCTAATTAAAATCAGATCCAATTTAAGGTCTGGTTTTAATTAGATTAAAAAAAATCCGTAATATATATGTTCGTAATTGCATTGATAAGCACATAATTATACCTCATAGCATAATCTGTATCGTATACCAGGAAAAATGAGAATGACTGACTGCATGGTTAACGCACAACTCAACTGACTGGACGAATCGAGTCATCATGAGAGATCATGAGGAGAGCATGGGCCTCCTCTCAATATGAGAATGGTACGGCTATAGTTTACCACGCTGGCCATGTGCAGATTGGCAGGCTTTACACGCCTTTAAGAACATTATGGAGAACTCCCAGGCATGCAGGTTTCCTCATAATGTTTTCCTACACCTTTGAAGCAAGTGATATTTTAATTGCTTAAAAACGCACATAAGACCGAAAGGCGGGATAAGACGGGCACAGGGATTGAGGAAAGCGGAGAAGCGTGTGTGGTGGCTCACTCTCCCTTCGTTTAATATATATATATATTAGTATATATACAAAAATCTGGTTACTGTCGACGTTCGAATGCATACCCTCTCTCTCAGGAAATCCTTCCAATAAACGAGAACTCTTAGTAACACAGACATAAATAGTTACTGAATATTAATCGCAACATAATTGTTTCACACTTGTCTATCACGGAATTTACGTGCACGAGTTTCAAGATGACTTGTGACTTCGTAATTTACCTTTCGACCATTTTTTTCGTAACACGTTTACTTAAACGTTTTTATAGTGCAGTTTTTGCATAAGCTCTTACGATGTGAAATTAAAATGGCGATGCGGGGCAACGATTTGACCCGAAGCTAGACATCTCAGGTTCGATTTTCGTTATCTAGCAAGAACGTAAATAAAATTCAAAAATTCAAAATTCAAAATAATCTTCATTCAAATAGTCCTTAAAAAGGCACTTTTGACGCGTCAATAATTTACATAGTAGTTATTTCATGGTGATAACTATATTCGTAAACTTAAAACTAAAGCTATGAGGGTTCCAAACGCGCCCCGGTCTAAGAAGAAGCCCACAACAAACTTAGCCGGGGAAATAAAAATAATTTACGTAGAAGTATTCGGTGTGGTCCCACCACAGCTTGGGCGGCGGCTAGTTACCCCCCCACCGGCAAAGACATACCACCAAGCGATTTAGCACTAGATGCAAAGTAGAAACCGATTAGGGGATAAATGTTTATGGGCGCCTCTTACCATAGGGTGTCCCGTCTGCTCGTTTGTCACCAATGTATATATAAAAAGTTAAAAACAAAACTAATGTGTCCGTCTGTGAGTTTTAAGTATACGCCTATTTTCGGATAATATATCTTAAATAGTAAGACATTACTTTCCCCTAGCCTAGTGATTAGGACGTCCGCCTCCTAATCCGAGGTCGGGGGTTTGAATCCGGAAACGCACCTCTAAATTTTCGGAGTTAGCGTTTTTAAGCAATTAAAATATCACTTGCTTCAACGGTGAAGGAAAACATCGTGAGGAAACCTGCACGCCTGAGAGTTCTCCGTAATGTTCTCGTGGCCGCACATGGCCAGCGTGGTGGACTATAGCCAAAACCTTCTTACATTGAGAGGAGACTCGTGCTCTGTAGTGAGCCGATAATGGGTTGATCATGATGAGGATGAATCAGGAAACGGACTCTCTTAGGTTTACTTTTAAGTTGAACAATGAGTGAATATCTCTAGAACAGAACGTAAAGAAGACTAGACTTTGGTCTCATAAACCTTTGTTAGACACTGCTACAAAGTATTTGTTTCATACCAGATTACATCATCGCCTAATATTCGAGCGATTATTAGACGAGCACAAATTTGTTATTGATAAAAAAAATTAACAAAACCAATTCGCGATCGCCTAAGCCTGATTAATGCTGGCAATTAATTCTACTTTTAAATACAATATCGGACTTTATAGTATATCGTATAATATGAATAAATGTGATATCATAAAATGCACGTTCCGTTTTCCAGTTGATATTAAAATGTCAACGCGTTTGATGTTTAATCGATTTTTCTATTAGATTTAAATGTTTTGGGCGTGGTCTAGCGGCGTGGGAGGACATGCGTAATACTCGTTGTATCAACGTCGAAAATAATGCGTCTAAATAAACTCGTTTAAAATAAAAATCACTAAAGGGATCGTGATATCAATTAATGTTACTTGATAATTATTTTCAACCGACCAACCATTTTGATTTAACACGACGTGTTTAGAGGGACCAATTATTGGAGTCTTAATCAACGATATGTATATATTATTTCACTTATACATTATAATCAATATCAACATATTATCGGCTCCATATGTATCTTCTCATTATTAGCTAGTGGCCAAGTGTTGATTGGTAGAATTCACATGCCTTTTTTATTTTATTTATGTATTATTAATACATTTACAGTATACATAAAAAAATACATTTCAGCAAACAAAAGTGTCACATTCACCAGTTTGCCTATCAGTTACAAGTGTACAAAACATCGACTGCAATAGGTAAATGTAAACGGCCACAAAAGAACAATTAGGACAAATTAATCAAAATTACAAACAAATTAAATAAACAATCTACATATTTTTAATGTATTATAATGTTATTAAATTTAAAATAAGCGATGGGAGACACTGATCATGCCATAGATGATCGATGAGTTTCTTTCTAAACACAGCTTTGAGAACATTATGGAGAATTATCAGGCATGCAGGTTTCCTCACGCGGTCACTAAAACAAGAGATGCTTAATTGAAGAATATTCGAATTAAAACGCATATAACTTGAAAAAAAAATGAGATGCGTGTCGCATAACTGGGTGCATTTAAGTGTACCTTCATCTAAATTATATGTTTTTAAGTATAATTCAACGGCCTTAATGCAGTGATTATATATATAGGGAGTATGGGTTTAATATAACTTCCATACAGGTTAACCCGCTACCATATTTGAATATACTAATACTTTTAAAGAAAATATTTTTTATTCCTTTTTTAATACGAAATTTATCTTCCAACTTTAAAAGTTCTTAAAGATAATCAACGATGATATTTAACTAACTCTAACAGGTTTTTTAAGATTCATCGTTATTTCATTGATATCGCATTATTACTCGAAGATGGTCTCAAAGTGCAACACCTCGTATAATTAAACAACGAAACACGAGTGCGGCGGAACAAGGCGTTTATGTAATAGCGTTTGTGGATCAACATATAAGCGAATAGCGCATGAACTGAAAATATTGAAAATGAATTTAAATGCATTCATTTAAAACCTTTGCGTTTAAATTAGCCATAAAAGTTGCTTGTAATGCGTATAATACAATTTATTTCGTTATAATTAGTATGTTACCTTTTTTTTTATACACTACAAGTTAGCCCTTGACAGCAATCTCACCTGATGGTAAGGGATGATGCAGTCTAAGATGGTAGCGGGCTAACCTGTTAGGGGTATGGTAAACCCACACTCCTACTTGGTTTCTACGCGACATCGTGCCGGAACGCTAAATCGCTTTGCGACATTAATTATAAAAAATATACATATGTTTATTATATATTATGTAAGTAATGTGAGTTAATTGCGGTATAAACTATTACAAGTTCTTCTTGTGGCGATTAATTGGCTGATTAAATCATTCTTCATTTCAGAAGGTCCTTCTCAGATTCTCATCTCTAAACTAAAGCGTGTCCAATAGTTTTAATTGTTTGAGTTTTGTAAATAAAAAGTACCTTATATAAATAATGCGGTACAGCTTGCGGCACCAATATTCGGACTTTCCAGCGTTTCGTGGTTCCATGCGTAACTATTACATTATTTTGTTACATTATTTTTGTTAAAAAAAATTCATGTGTATAATTTGTGAAAGTTTCTTTTACTCCACTGCAATTTATATTAAATTAATTTTATTTATAAAATTTAATTTTAGCTTAAGCAAGTTATTTTAAACCTTGAACGGTTTATACGTTATAGTTTGCTAAATCACTCGATGATACTAGGATAACTAGCCACAGTTGAATCCTCAACCAGGTAGTATGTAAGGAACTAATCAGTATTAAAGGTAACTTATTTTAATTAATTCTTTCCCCAAGGGTTGTCTGGAAGAGATTGCTGAAGCAATAAGACCTCCTTTGCATACTTATGTGTTAAGTGTTTTGTGTTGTTGTTTCTTTAAAATTTGTGTGCAATAAAAAGTATTTATCTTATCACATCTTATTTTTTCTACATAAACCGCATTCGCTTGTAATTTAACGTGCATCCCTACAGAACAAAGTAGAAAGTTAACGTCTAAGGTTGTACATCGAGTGTGCGGTCAGTACAGACTGTGATGACATTTTCACCTTTACAAGACACACATTAAAATTGCGACTATCAATCGTTGAATCACGAAACAATGATCGCGTTTGATGGTAAGTGGTGTTGTTGAAGCTTACAATGAAATCTGATAACCTAAACATGGTAACCAATATAATTTGTACGAACCTACAAGCGCCCCTAACTAGTAGGTACTTAAATAAATTATAATTTATTTAAGTAGAGAAAAGTAACTTAGTAACTTACTTACTTTTGGCGCTTGTGAAGTCAACATCTCCTGAGGATGATCCGGTGTCGGGTCGAAACGTGCGTAGAGGTTCTAATGGAAGATTTTGTGTGGTTCTCAAACAAAGATTGAAATTGATTGAAGAAATAAACAAAGATTGATATAACTGTTCTTATGGAATTAAATAATATATATAATAACGTATAGTAACGCCTTTAACCGCGTTTCTTTTTATATTCAAAAATGAACCGCGTAAACCGCTAGTTAAATCGGGACCAAATGTACCCTGTGTCTGTACCAAAAATTATGCTAAGATCATATAACATTGTTTGTATTTCCGAGATAAAAACTATCCTTTCTTCCTCTAGGAAGTAAGCTTTCAATTTTTTCGTTATACCAAATCTCCTCAAAATTCAGAAAAAGACACACTTTTGCATTTGTATCATCAGTATGGTTTTCGTTTTCTCTGAGACCCTATTTCGCTTGGTCAACGATTACATAAGTAATTTTATTGAAGCGCAGTTCAACTCCTGAGGTGCAGGCGTGTAAGCTTACTGGCAGTATATTGATGTCCCACTGAGTGAAGCGCTGTTTCGAAACTCACTTGTTTGCTGTTAATGAAAGATACATATCGATTTTTAATGTTTACACAACTTTTTTCGATAACTTTCTAGCATAATCGATTAATATTTATTGGTCATCTTTTACTTTATTACGGTTACTATATCATTTACAATTAATTTAATTGTAAATGATATAGTAACCGTAAAGGGACTCCTTTTAATAATATATTTTAGTTATAATGTTATTTATTTTTTAAGATTTTTAGTTTTAGGTTAATCTAAGTTTAAGTTTAAGTTTTATGTAAAATGTTTGATGTATAATAAAATAAAATAAATGTTAAAGGTTATCCATATAGCAAGGCGTGTCATGCAAGTAGGTATTAATACGTACCAGTTCAATTCATTAAATAAATAATTTATTAATTTAATGATATGTTAGTTAAAATAGTAATTTGATGCTTCACGACTTCGATGTATAAATTAAAAAAAAATAACAGATTTTGTTTCTTGTTTTATAATTTGAAGGTATGACTACCTATAGTTTTTTTTTTCTTCTAAAATTTATGAAAGTGTCTTTATTGCACGGGAAACGTAAAATTATACAGTAACAAACAAAAATAATAGGTAAATATCTTAAGTGATATAATATATTAAACTCATACTAGATGGATAATTAAACTCACTCAATCTATATTTAAAGTTATGTTGTGCTACAAATAAAATTATTTTATATATCAAAATGCGAAGCCAACTTATTTTAAAAGCGTATTTCTTCTTTAGCTACAGACTATGGTAGCATACAGTTCCATAGAAGTGAATAAAAACACGGTGAATTAAAACAAGTTTTAATCGCAGCCATATTTAACATTTCGAAGAAGCACCCGCTGGAATATTTAGAGCGTCATAACTGCACTGAACCTGATTCGTTCCTCTGAAGCTAAGATTACACCACAGTGTTTAATTTATTATTATTTTATTTAAGTTTAATGATGTTGAATTTGTTAGTGATCCACTAGATAACAGAAACTATTTGCAGTTACATACGTTTATTAAGTAAACAGAAGCGGTGTCACAACTATAAACACTCGAATATATATTAAGGTGTATATAGGTTATTACTTTCTTTACTCGAGTAGATTTTCGGGTAACGCTTACACGCTAGTCAAATGGTCATTAATCTATTATCATAAATTTGCTTTTGAAAATTTTTATTACTAATCTATGTCTAGATTTAGTAATATTTTTTTTCTTAAAATTATAATTTAATTAACAACAACTAATACTATACAGCAAATAGTAAACTAATTTATGTAGTAAAATTTAAAAACGTAATTTACATAACTTATAGTTAAGTTTACAGGTTTGACCATAAAGGACATACATTTTATTAAACATATAGTGTTTTTTATTTTTATTTTACTTTAACACCGAGTAAAAGTTCGATTATGGTTTAGTTATAATCTTATCTCATGGCGTTGCAAAACGCAAGTATTTGTCTCACCCAATTTCTTGTGAGTTTATCCCCTACACAGTAAGTCGAAAAAACCGTTCCAATAAAGTGTAAACCAAGCTTAAGGCAAGCAAAAATCACAACTGTCATAATTAACATTATTTCACGTAAAGCACAAAACGCTTAGCATTCTAAACCTAAATTGGAAAACGGAGTCTTGTCTTCTAGTAAGCAATCACTTTATTTCATCATTACACCAAGAGTGAGATGCGTCAAATAAATTATATATTGTGTCAAATAAATTAACATAAGTTTCCCTCTTGCAACTTTTACTCTGAGGTAAAATAAAATTAAACATGGAGTTACACACTCGCTATTAAAAAAAATAATTGAGCAGTTTAAACTAAATCATTATCATTATCTTTATCGATCTATTACCGGCTCACTGCAGGGTTCGGTCTTCTCTTAGAATGAGACAGGTTTAGACTCTAGTCCAAGCTGGCCAAGTGTGGATTTCTCACATCTTTGGTAACTTGAAATTACAGGCTTAATTACATTCGACGAATATTTTTTTTAATTTAAACTAAACCAGGTACTTATCAATCTTTATCTGTGATATAAACATCTGAATTGGTGACCAGAAAAGATCTCTTGTCTCGTTTAAACTTTCCTTTGTATATGTTTGTTATTACAGTTCTGGCCCAGTCGTAATAAAATAAAATAAAAATTAATAAGAGTTAATACCCCATCTCTCTCTCTCTCCAGCCGTTTCTTCATTACTGAAGATCGTGGTCCTGGTGGTGTCCTTGCAACCTCGTGCGGATTATTTGTTTCCACCGGCTTCTATCGGAGGCTACAAATATCCCATATTATGAGCCAATTGGAGTGGTTATAAAGCTATGTCGTTTTAAAAGTAAAAATCAATATTTAAGGTCGAATGTACAAAGCCGGAGCGACTTAGCTAATAAAATAATATTGAATCATTTAAATATCATTGATCAATGTTTTGTAAATATTATAATTATTACTTTTGCCCAACATTTATAAATAAAAGAGACATGAACACCGTCAAAAAAGAAATATTATATTTTGACACATAAATTACAGGATTATATCTAAACGAAAAGGTCAATGCTTAAAAATGGTTTGTATGGTAGAGCATCGCACGCGTTGAAGTCTTTTACGTGATTATCCCGGCATTTTATTGTGGTCATTTCTGGGCATTTCATAAATAGTAGATACGTAATAGAATCGGAAAAAATTGTATAATAATTTATTTCTTCTAAGATTCTCTTCTCGTTTAGATGTCAATGAATAACCGCTATCACGAAAAATGAAATAATCAATTTGTCTTCTATAGTTATTGCCTTACTTGAAATAAATATATAAGGCTGTTTATAAAGAACTTTTTGAATAAAAAAATTATATTTATATATACTTCTTTCTATTACCAAAATGCTTGGATATTGAAAATACTGAGATAATCAAAATCCATGCTTTATAATCAACCAATAAAGTGATATGATTGTACTTTACATGCATACGTCACTTAACATAGGTGTCTATTATATCTGCCATCGTATTCTCTAAGTTTTCTTACAGTGGCTAACCAACTGTCATCTTACAAATAGTTTCGATAAGTTTACTGTGTGTGAATATGTTCAAGGAATCTATCAGATAAGTTACACAATACGAAAGATGGATCGCTCCAAATGAGAACGTTTCTTGAGGTCGCGTCATTTTAGGTATTGTTTATGTATTTGTATTTCTGAACATTATACAAAACACTACTACATTTTGTGAAATAGATTAATTCCTGGTTGTGATAGTATTAGCTTGTTTGATTAAGTGCAAAATATCCTGGGTTGTATTCACAAGTTGGGCTTTAAATAGTTAAACATTCTATTTTTCACCAAAAAATTCTCAGTACCTTTGAATTAGTTAATTTTCTGGGCCCCAGAGAGTACTTAAAGCTTCTGACTTACATGTTGAAAGATTCGTTCAAGTAATTCTTTAAACAGTATACTGGACAACCGCTCTAAAGACCCCTCTACTATGAGAGGGGTTCAAGAGTTACCCAATTACCCAATAATGAGGCATTAATACACTGAGGATGAATATAATGGTAATGCTTTTATTATTATATTATTGGGGTCACAAGGAGCTGGTATAGCGACCCCGCATCTAGGTGGACAGAGGACATCATACAACTATGGAATTTGTAGCTTCCCATAATATCTTTATCCAGGACCTCCAGTTGATGATCATTATGATTCCATTGTTACCATTTGTAACTAAAAGCATAAAATTTTAAGAGTGCTAATATCACGTGGGCCCTAGCCTACGTAACAAATCTCTTATTTAATATAGAAGACACCATAAAATGAGAACTTCATAAAATTCTGTCAAATTAATGTAACTCATATGTGTTGTTATCTTTTATATTTTATACTAGGGCCCCAGATCAGTTTAACTCATCATAAACAGCATTTTTTATGTTCGTAGAAGGCCTTAAATACTTTCAATACGATTTACATACAAAATATTTTATTACTCGAGATCAAGATTTGTTTAAATATTTGTAATGGCGCGTCCTCTGACATCAAATATAACTTGGTAAACACGCTACCGGATCACCAACGTTGTGTGGTCTTTTGTCAGCCAATTTGGTTTGGTCGCACGCAAACTATGATTAATAATTAGAAATAAAATGAAAAGATGCAACTTGTGAGTTGCAAGTACTTAGTTTTATTACAATTATTTCGCGTAAAATCGCGTGAAACTATTTTTATTTTCATTTAAAATAGTATTATTTGTTCCTTAAGAATCATGGTCTTCTGGCTACTATAGTTTCTTCTACTTCTCACAAGGTGGAAGCTGTTCCGATTGCCCTGGTTAATTGCGACAGATCACGACTTTTTTGATTTGGTTTTCGGGTCTGACCAAGAACCGGTACTGTGTGAGAGAACCTAAGATCGAACTCTGTTTGCCCAGTTATACATAGACAACCTAGCGTATGCGTTGTCGCATTATAAGGTTAGAAGTCCAGGGTTCGAGTCCCGACTGGATTCTTGTCTGGTGGGAAGTTTCGGCTGTTGCTGGTAACTACACTACCGATAAAGTCGCGTCGCCAAAAGTTTTAGCGTTCCAGCAAGTTCTAATAACAAGTTAGCTAATAACACTAAAAAGTTCGCTCGCTACCATCTTAGACTTCATCATTACTTCCACCACGTGTGTTTGCCATCAAGGTCTAACTTGTAGTGAAAAAAACACACACAAACACACACACACACACACACACACACACACACACACAGATAGTATCTTTCAGACTGGTATCTTGTGTAACCCTGGAATCAGGTAGGTCATATCAAAATTTTCCAAAATGGAATCGTAGTCACAATTAGTGCAGCAATATTTCAAAATCCATACATGTTTTATGAGTCGCTCTAATTTCAAATGAAATCAGACGCCGTTCACACGTCAACTCACGACGCGCTCCGTCAAGAGGTCACTCTCCGTGACGTATCTGCGTGACCCGGATCATTGGGCTAGAGTGCACGCACACTAGTCATAATCATATTTAAACTTCACAAACAAACGATGTTCAGTTCATAATTTTTTAATAAAATTAATAAACTGAAAAAATTAATAGGCTTGGGTGTAAATGGCTCTATCTCCATAGGTACTTTAATTATTATTAATTAATTAATTATATTAATTATTATTATTGATTATGTGAGATGGTGATAACAAAAAAAAAACCGGCTAAGTTTGTTGTGGGCTTCTTCTTAGACCAGGGCGCGTTTGGAACCCTCATAGCTTTAGTTTTAAGTTCACGAATGTAGTTATCACCATTAAATCAATACTATGTAAATTATTGACGCGTCAAAAGTGCCTTTGGACTATTTGAATAAAGATTATTTGAATTTGAATAAAGTTGAATTGTACTGTAAAACAATGTTTTGTAATCTTCCATTTTTTTATCCACTACAAGTTAGCCCTTGATAGCAACCTCACCTGATGGTAAGTGATGATGCAGTCTAAGACTACGACATCGTTGACATAAACAGAGAACGTTTTTTACCTTCGTACCTCTTAACTATATTTACCATAGGATAGCTATTATAAAATTAGAACTTGAATTGAATGTTGGTTTGCTAGGTTTAAGCTAAGAAACAACAAATTTAACTTTAGCGATGTCACAGAAAAAAGGTTGTTCAATAATAACACATCGGATCTTATATCTAAATGACGAGTTTTATGAACTTATTTATCAATTATTTTACTAACCTGTCTCTTCATATTCAAAATCTGTATTCAAATTGGCCTTTTGAATGTACTTTTGATTAAAATGAGGTGATGATTATAATAAACTTAAAGCTAGAGCTATGAAGACTGGTACTATTTTCGTTATCATCATCTCACATTGCCACTTAATACTAATGTACAACCTAATGTAATATGTAACCTAGTGAGGTAATAATAAATACCCAAGTTTTTCTATCATTTACGCAATCCTTTATACTTTAATATGAGTTTTCTATAAGGTAACGTTTAATATAATCTTTGAACTTCTTTTTTATAACTCTTCGCGGTCCAATTTAAATCATATCTGAGTGATGAGCTCACGGGGCCGCTAGAATTCCCAAATGGGCGCCATCTTTTCCAACTGTCATCCGTGACAAGTGCGTACGCACGTTGACGTCCCGTGTCAAAATGCCCGACGTACTATGACAGACGAGTTAATTTGAATGATTCGAACACTTTAGTTACATTACATTTTATTAAACACAGATAATATTAATATAGATCAGGGTTCAAAGGTTCGTTATGCATTTATCAATCTTTCGAACGAATATGATTCATTCTGTGTAGCTGTCTTTACAAACTTGTTAAAAATGTTATTCGTCATCGGCAACTCAAGCTTAAGGTATTTACTTTGCAGATACGTAATTGAGCTTAAGTCCTCCAGAAACTTTACGTTTATGGGGAGGACGGCGAGTTCACCTTAACAATATACTAACTTAAAACTATGAATAATTCAAACATGAGAAAAAAAAAATTTTTGTAAATATATGCTTTCAAACTTCAGGAAATTGTAAGGAGGTCGGATTTCTTGGTAGCATATGTTTATAATGTCTTTTACCATACATACGTTTGGTTTTAGTTCTGTCCAAGTATCAAAATACACACGTTCAGTCATATGATAGGGTCATGATTACCTAAAGTGAAGTAATTAAACGAGTTACTGGAATGGAGTAGCGAATTTTCGAATACCCTACAATCTTGTTCCCTACAGTGATATTTAAAGGGTGATGGCGGTTGATAAAATATTGATACTAATAATCATAATGATGACATGGAATAATAATCCATAACTTGGAGACATAAAATATAGGATAATGTCACTAATCGACATCGCTATTTAGCGTTTTATCAAATTCAATTGACAGTATATATCAGAGCTTGACAAAACACTTTTATATTTAAGGCTCTAGGAGGTCTATAGTTAATAATCTAGAACAACTGAATTGAAAACTGTATTGGAGTGGCATGACGGATCTATATCTATTTCTGCTTAGCATAAAAAATTATCAACCCATCTTACAATCAAAATTTATCCAAAAACAAACCTTTTTTTTTTCAACTGATATAATTCTAAAATGGAAGTAGAAAAAAATATTACTATTTAAACAAAGACCTTGTGTAATATAAAAAAAGTAGATATTCATTGGTGTTAGAATTATATTGCACTTTCTCGCCTACGCATTTCCATGTCCGTCTGTACATTGATGAGTAATGTGAGTACTTGAGGCTCTCGAGCATCTCTAGAAATAAACTAAATAACAATCATACGCGACCGGCTCCCGTATTAAGTAACTATGTTGTTAAGATTACTATTATGGTTCGATGCTATCTATGCGACAGTCACAATCATATTACAAAGTAAGATATTGAACAATTTAATATAGAAATTTTCGATTTGTTTTTGCGGTTAGCATGACTGACTACAAACTACGAGATTAGAGGGGTATTTTTTTAAATAATACCAGTACTTTCTTGACGACAAGTCATTGAATCCTTCCCTTTTTTACCTCGAAGTTGACGGTGCAGTTGAAGATGGTAGAGGGCTACTATTCATGGGGTAGCAAATGGTAGTTTATAAAATCCTCTCTTCCAGTATTTCTCTACTAGCAGCTCTATTTGTAGATAGTCTAGTCGAAAAGTGGTGATAGCCTAGTGGTTAGGGCGCCAGCCTCCTAATCAGAGGTCGGCGGTACAAATCTGGGCACGCACCTCTAACTTTTCGGAGTTATGTGCGTTTTTTAAAAAGCAATTAAAAGTATCACTTGCTTCAACGGTGAAGGAAAACATCGTGAGGAAACCTGCATGCCTGAGAGTTCTCCATAATGCTCTCAAAGTCTGCCAATCCGCACATGGCCAGCGTGGTGGACTATGGCCAAACCCTTCTCATATTGAGAGGAGACCCGTGCTCTGAAGTGAGCCGACAATGGGTTGATCATGAAGTTGAAAAGTAAATCCTAGATATAGAAAAAAAGCTATTTAAGTACTTTGACTTGCCCACTGAGTGACTCTGACCTGACTGAGCAAGCTCAAGACTCTGACTTAGTAAGCGCTGTTACTTGAAGTATGACCATTTTCTTACCAATTTTTTTTATATGAGACCTATTCAAAGGCGTAATAGATAAATAGTCTAACATTTAAACGGCTAATGAGTTACTAAACTATAACTTAGATTGAGTTACAAAAAAGATACACTCCAGTGACTTAACGCAGCCTCTAACTATTATTAAGAGTCCACTTTGGTCACGTGATCTCATAATCTCGTAAATTATTTTACAGTAGTTGGTTTTTCTTCATACTCCAGACAGAAACTTCTCTCCAGATCCCGGAGCCTCCCACTGTTTTATGCTGCTGGGTACCACCGTGGGGGTTTTAGTGGGTAAAAATCCCACATAACCCGAGCTTTTTCCCTAAGCAATAGCCGGGTATCTCACTAGGAGATTTCCCACCCATAACAAAAAAAAATTTGTACTCCATCAGCAATATCCGGAACTTGTGCAGAAACACTATCAGGATTCATTATTACTATTATTTTTTATTATTTACAAAAAACCTGTATACACTCAACAAAAATAATCGTCGCGACACCACACTGTTCAATGCGAAATAGAAATGAAAATATCTGGCTTGCTTTCTATAAGAGAGAGAGAGACAGACAGAGAAACATGCGACGCCGCACAGCTTACAATAACAAAAAGTGTCGTGACAACTTTTTGTAAGAATTTTTCACAATTCACAACGCGCGATAAGGAACCTCGTTCCAAAAAAGGTCTGAATATACTGAAGATAAAATTCATTGTATGTAATGAGTTCTTTGTTACCTGTGCTACTATCCAATCTATAAAATAGATGACGACGATTGCAATGCGTCAATGACATGTTCCGCAATACGGGAGCAAGGAAATGATTCACCGCGTGTTATATAACAGACCAATTGAACCATCTCATAAAGCGATGTGTTTATGGTACAGAAAGACAAAAGTCATCTTCGACTTTTCCTTATTATCTAAGCTGCGTAAGTTTGCCATTTCCAACCGAAATTTAAGCCTAATGCAGACTTGAGTATTATTGTTATTGAATGGCTTTGGAACGCGGCTTCGTAATCAATCAAAAACTTTATTCAAATAATCCTTTATACTGTATAACTTTTTATGCGTGAATAGCTTAAAACTAAAGTTACTAGAGATCCAAACTCTCAATGATCTAAGAAAAAAAAGGTCGATCAATATATAATTACAAAGCTAAGCTTTATATGTTATTTAGTCTTTACTATCGTTGTAATGGCACTAAAAAAGTATACATTAGATCAAATTAATTTGCCTCAAAAAAATCTAAGCAAGAAAACAAATCAAATTGGGCATCAAACTATGCAGGAACGTAATAAGATAAATGCAATTGCAGTTCTATATTTAAGTCCTTAGTCGAAAAATTTATCCAACGCAAACATCTTTATTAAAGTTGGGCCTATACCATTTGAGTGCATATGTTTACAAAGACACAGACGTTCAGACATAGAAACAAAGCTACTAAACTTATGAAACCCTTCTATTTGCTAATAATAAATAGAAGCAGGCGTTACTTTGCGGAAGTCCATGATAAACAATAAACAGCAAGTATAATTTGCTATATTCCGCCGACAACCGGGAGATTAGTATAGTATAACACCACACAAAATCCTCCACTAGAACCTCTACGTACGTTTCGACCCGACACCGGATCATCCTCAGGAGATGTTGACTTCACAAGCACGAAAAGTAAAGTTTTACTTGCGTACTTGCGTTCTAGTGGAAGATTTTGTGTGGTGTTATATTATATAAATCTCCCGGTTGTCGGCGGAATATAGCAAATTATACTTGCTGTTTATTGTTTTTCCTTCTATTTGCGTCGGAAGGTTAGAACATCGTAAATGTAGAGTGTATACCTTGCCTTAGACCACATGTTTGATAAGTAACAAAGTAACATAAAGAGTAAGGCCTAGAAATTTGCAGCGCAGGGAAACCTGACAATGGTGGGCCATTGAAACGATCGTAAAGTCGATTCCGCACAAAACCACCGTCACTTTCCGCGAGTCGTAAACAAGGGTACGCGTTCTCGCTGAAATGATTCAATGACCTTTTGAATACGCTGTGACATTCGCTATAGAACTTTTGGTACCAACATTCATACAAAAATACTAAGTATATGTATGTTTTTACAAACTCATAGCTTATTTTTTCTTCGATTATTGCTATACTGTTCTGTCATATTAAAAATAGCGGTGCTAACCAGGTTGTTTAACTCTGACCTCCTACATTTCGGAGTTGTAAATTTGAAACCACTTGTTTTAACGGTGAAGGAAAACATTGCGAGAAAACCTGTAATTAAGGTATAGCATACATTCCTTACAGGTTCTGTAATCCTTACAGTTAGTCTAATATCAACCAGCCAGCGTTTTGGACTAAAAAAGTCTTCTAAGTCAAGACCCTTCTCATGCTGAGGGGAGATTTGTACCCTATAACTTTTTTTATTTTTATTCATCACAAGTTAGCCCTTGACTGCATCTCACCTGATAGTAAGTGATGATGCGGTCTAAGATGGTAGCGGGTTAACCTGTTAGGGGTACGGTAAACTCATACTCCTAATTGGTTTCTACACGACATCGTGCCGGAACGCTAAATCGATTGGCGACACGTCTTTGTCGGTAGGGTGGTAACCAGCCACGGCCGAAGCATCCCACCAGACAAACTTTATCAGCAGTGGAGTGTGATAGCGACATAAATTTGTGTGTAATACTAGTTTTACTTATAACATATGGGTAGGTTGGGTGCATCGCGCATATTTTTTATATATTCCCATTTAAAATAAGACCACCCATTAAGATCTACAAAGTTTCACAAAGGGCCGAACGAAACACATGCGTTAGCACGCCGGAGCGCCGTACAATGGCCGGCAATAGAAACGATCGTAAAGTTGTTTTCAACGCGGACAAAGTGATGGCACTCTGCGCGTCATAAAACAGGGAAACCTAGGTGAAATGATTCAATGACCCCGTCAGGGGACTTAGTCACACAGTTTACCTGTAACACAATATTACATATACGCACTTAGACGTTTTGCATTCGTAAGATTTTCTCAAAACGTATCAGTAAAGATAAGATTAAATGTATTTATACGCTAAGGCCCTATCTCTCCGCTGAAACCAAACGCGATCTATTCAAGTTTAACTCAGTTCTCGCGTTAACGGTTGAACGTTCAGCAAAACGTGGTTTGATTTAACTGGGTTTCCGAAACGAACGGTGTCACCAGCCCTTAAAAATAGTCACAAAATCAATTGTTGACTATTAATATATTAAATTAAACTATGTCTATGTCCCAAAAAGATTATTTAACCTAAACCCTATGTTTATATTTATTTATTTCACAAAAAGTTAGCCCACGACCGATGACAATCTCACCTGAAGATGCAGTCTAAGACGTAAGTAAGTCCTAACCTGTTTATAATATTGTCTGTCTATCTGCCTATGTTGTATTTCTATGAATTGAATGATGTTTTTAAAGAAGGCTTAAAATCAGTATGAAAGACCAAATTTCTTTCTCCTTCGTCGTGACACTCTTGGCTGAGTGGTCGTGATCATCACAAAGCAATGTCTTGGAAGTGATGTAAAGCCTCACGGGCATTCACCACTTCTCTCGGCTGGCCCAAAGCACTCCTGCAAAGGAACGGTCGGTGCCGGTTGTTATCCTGTGCCGATTTTTATCACTCGTCAACCAAGTCACTGGAGCAGCACATCATCATCATCATTAACAACCCATTACCGGCTCACTACAGAGCGCGGGTCTCCTCTCAATATGAGAAGAGTTCGGCCATTGTCCACCACGCTGGCCACGCACTGGACTTAACTGGAGCAGCATGGCGGGTCTACTCTCTAAAACCCTGTCTTATTCTAATGCAAGAGAGGGCTTAGACCGCAGACCTGTCAACAGCAGCAAAACGTTAATAGGCTGATAATGAAGGTATTTACTTAACATCCCTTTAAGTACGTTAGACAACACTTTTTTAACTTGCACATAGAGAATGAGAATGTAATTCAGCGTTAACTCGGCACGTCGAACGAGGCTAATACCTCCGAAACGATACTAAAACCATTTTCTAGAATACTTAAAAATCAATTAAATACCAGAGTACGTACAGACGAGATCCTATTAACCATTCTATTGCTTGTACCTTACGCCATAACAGTTGATAGGTAATTTTATTACGGAGGGACTTTTAGAACGCTCCCCACTTTATAGAGCGCACGTAAACATGTAAGCATGGAAATTAGCTACCATTTAACGACATATTAAAGTAAAATGAACCTAAATCGAGGTTAGCCGCCGAGGTGACTTTACGCTCTGACAGTTATATGCCTGTACTTTATGAAACGGCGTGTGGTGTAATTTACTAGTTTAACGCTACGCTAGCATGTAGCCATATATCATGGAGGGAAGGAAGTAATGTCAACAAAATAATGTTATATATCAACGTGGAAGGGCAAAGGAGTAGAAGAAGACCAAAGAAGAGATGGATGGATTGTGTAAAAGAGGATACGCGTGTAAAAGGTGTGGGTAGTGGGGTTACGGCTGATAGAATTGAGTCGAAGAAGAAGACGTGTAGTGCCGACCCGACATAATGTGGGAAAGGGCAAGAAAAAAAAAACATTCATACTCTTAAGAAACACGCTCGAGATAAATAGTCGATGTAATCTAAAATCTGGAGATGGGAGATTAAATTCAGCAATGCTACTTTTTTATCCTTTAATATTTATTTATTTTTATTTGACGACCTCCGTGGCGCAGCATTAAAACTGTCGTTTTATAAAGTTGAAGGTCCTGGGTTTCCCAGGTCGAGTTTGAGTGGCTTGTTACCATCCTACCGACGTAAACATGCCACCAAGCAAATTAGCGTTCCAGCACGATGTTGAAACCAATAAGAAGTTTGGTATGGTTCTCTCACAGACTATCATCTTAAACTGTATCATTACTTACCATCAGATGAGTCGTCAAGGGTTAACTTGTAATGGATAATAAAAAATACTATTTTTCTTCTTATTTCGATGAGCAGATCTGTAATGTTTTACTTAATGATTACATTGATTTTATATTTTTTTTTACTCTGACCAATCTCAATTTTTCCTATATTTTTGCCCAGGCTTAAAATAATGATATTTTCTTCCCAAGGATGCAATTTATTTCCTTGTTATATTTTATTTAAATCAGCCTAGAAGTTTCAGTGTTAAAATGTAATAGACAAACAATATAATAAGTATGAATTAACTATAGATAAATGCTAGGCTTATGTAATCGTAAAAAACATACCCATACCACTCAGAGTAATGGTTTAAAAAAAAATATCAATCAATCAATCAGCCTATAGACGCCCACAGCTGGACATAGGCCTTTTCGAGAGCGCGCCACAACACCCGGCCCTCCGCCTTCCTCATCCACCCGCCACCAGCGATCCTTTTCAGGTCATCGGTCCAGCGAGCAGGTGGTCGTCCTACGCTGCGTACGAAACTTACTTGCGTACTTACCCGTACGAAAAAAAAATAGCAACTAAGATATTGTATTTAAATAGAAATTCTCGATAAAGACAAAACAATTAATCGATTAACCTCGCCTTTAACTTAAACCATACGCCATTTTGAATCTTCACCGGCTAACAGCGTATTGTTGCCGACAATTAGCGGACTCCTAATTAGTTTAAGCTACTGTTGCTGTAAGAGTTATGGATCCCTTACACCGTGGCCAGCTATGTCTCCTTTTACGGCTCTTAAAGGACATGCCGTATGCGTAAACCCATTTAGTTTTCATTGGAATTGTAATTTTAGTTTTGTATTGGATAGAGATATACTACAGCGAATTCGTTACATCATGAACAACCCATTACCGGCTCACTACAGAGCACGGGAATCCTCTCAATATGAGAAGGGTTTGGCCATAGTCCACCACGCTGGCCATGAGCGGATTGGCAGACTTCACACGCCTTTGAGAACATTATAGAGAACTCTGAGGCGTGCAGGTTTCCTCACGATGTTTTCCTTCACCGTTGAAGCAAGTGATATTTTAATTTTTTTAAAACGCACATTACTCCGAAAAGTTAGAGGTGCGTGCCCAGATTCGAACCGCCGACCTCTGATTAGGAGGCTGACGCCCTACGCACTAGGCTATCATCGCTTCATATTGATGGATAAATTGGGGAGTGTAGAGGCCGGAAAAAAGATACTCTTAGCTTCTGTTATAAGTTGGCGAGTGTAGTTATCACCATCACCTCACGAATAAAAATAAAGGAAAAGATGTTATATATGAACGATTCATAGATGCCTGTAGGTTTACATGAAGATATTTTGATTTGATGGAGTCGAACAGGACAGGAGGATTTAAAGAGTTAGAAATTGGAAGGAAAGTTATAAGATAGGGCTTCTTACCACTGATACATTTGCTTGAGCCTTTTTTTTGGCTACCCAAGGCTGAGTGCTTTGATAATGATGTTGACACAGATATCTCAAAATTTGACCGCCACGTTCGTTTAACTCTTATTTTGTCGACCGAAATCCAAATATCTCACGATTTGGGTCATCCGGGAATCATTCGTAGGACCCTCCTTTTACTAATCATGTGCAGTAGTAGACATTTGTTCAACCTAAAATGATTATAGAAAAATTGTATTAACAGGAGGTTTTTATGTTTTATACGCCAAAAGTTTCGTTTCGATACCGGAACTTCCTCCGGAGATTTTGACTTCATTATTTTTTTTTATATTCGCCACAAGTTAGCCCTTGACTCCATCTCACCTGATGGAAAGTGATGATGCGGTCTAAGATGGTAGCGGGCTAACCTGTTAGGGGTATGGGTAAACTCATACTCCTAATTGGTTTCTACACGACATCGTGCCGGAACGCTAAATCGCTTAGCGACACGTCTTTGTCGGTAGGGTGTAACCAGTCACGGCCGAAGCCTCTTACCAGACCAGAGTCGAGCCGGGAATCGAACCCAGGAACTCCGACTTTAAAATGCAACAGCGCACGCGCTGCGCCACGGTCGTCATAATCACACACAATTAAAAATATGTGATTTAATTTATTAGTAAATTGTGTGTAAGGAAAGTTATAAATGCAATCTTAAGATACAGTGTTCACAAAACAAAAGAAATAACCGAAGATTATTTATCTGTAATGTCTTTTTTAATTACTCCGCTGTTTTACAAACGGACAGAGGCGCCGGTACGCCGTAAACGAGGCATGCACATAAAATACTAATAAAGCACTTCATTTGTTAATTCGCTGTATTCAATTATATCAAGGAAACTGTGATAGCCTAGTGGTGGAGACGTCAGCCTCCTAATCAGAGGTCGGCGGTTCGAACCCGGGCACGCACCTATAACTTTTCGGAGTTATGTGCGTTTTTAACAATTAAAATATCACTTGCTTCAACGGTGAAGGAAAACATCGTGAGGAAACCTGCATGCCTGAGAGTTCTCCATAATGTTCTCAAAGGCGTGGGAAGTCTGCCAATCCGCACATGGCCAGCGTGGTGGACTATGGCCAAAGCCTTTTCATATTGAGAGGAGACCCGCGCTCTGTAGTGAGCCGAGAATGGGTTACCCGGGAGATTTGTATAATATAACACCACACAAAATCTTCCACTAGAACCTCTACGCACGTTTCGACCCGACACCGGATCATCCTCAGGAGATGTTGACTTCACAAAAAAGTAAAAAAAAAAAGTTTTACTTTGTGATTTTGTGTGGTGTTATATTTTACAAATCTCCCGGTTGTCGGCGGAATATAGCAAATTATACTTGCTGTTTATTGTTTATATGTTAATTGCTTAACAACTCACATAACTCCGAAAAGTTATAGGTCCGGGCTCGAATCCCCGACCTCGGATTAGAAGGCTGACGTTCTAACCACTAGGCTTTCACAGATTTCAGCTTGTAGTTTATGATTAATTTTAATTGTTACGTTCTTGTCGTCTATCAAGGAAATTTATATTTAATACGGAATTAGCTTCCACGGCATAAGTGGCTAGATTTTTTACTCTTCACACGCCCCGGTTGTTTTTCTAGGCGCCAACAAATGAACTCTGTTATGCTTTCACATCTATCACTGTCGCAACATTTTAATAAATTATGAGGAAAATAAAATCGTTATTGTTTATTGTAAATAAATATACTTAGTGGTAAGCCTTTTGAAATTGTGTCTTTTTCTTATTCAACTTCACTCACTTCATGGTACCTACTCTAATTTTTTATTGATTATGTGATGTGGTGATAAAAAACAAAAAAACCCGGCTAAGTTTGTTGTGGGCTTCTTCTTAGATCTGGGCGTGATTTGAACCCTCTTAGCTGTAGTTTTAAGTTGGTGAGTGTAGTTATCACCATCACGAATAGAAATTCTTAGATGCCTGTAATAGTTTATTATTGATTTAAAACCATCTTTTTCCAGATTTTAAATGGGACTACATTAGTGGTACGCTATTGATAGGAGGATCAAATAGAAAACAATGCCGTGTGTTAGAAAGTACGCGACCGTCATAGGATCTTCATTAAGGCTACACTCGTAATTAGCAACAGGTTTACGAAACCCGAGGTCACCGCTGACCCGGCTTTACAGTTAGCTCTTATACCTCACATAAGTCACTTAATGGCAAGAGCGAATCGCGACCGCTTAATAGACAGCCACCTAAAGATTATCTAATACTATAATTAAGAAGGATATGAAGAAAATGTCAGCTGTCAGATATATGCGTTTGTATCGAACTTATCCTCGTAGCTTTATTGTAATTGCATAGTTAATTTTATTTTAATAAACAAAAACTACTTTTACTTTTAATTTTAGGAGCTGTGATAGCCTAGTGGTTAGGTTGTCAGCCTCCTAATCAGAGATCGGGGGTTCGAATCCGGGCCTTTTCGGAGTTATGTGCGTTTTTAAGCAATTAAAATATCACTAGCTTCAATGGTGAAGGAAAACATCGTGAGGAAACCTGCATGCCTGATAGTTCTCTGCAATGTTCTTGAAGGCGTGTGAAGTCTGCCATTCCACACATGGACCGCGTGGTGGACTATGGCCGTACCCTTCTCATATTGAGAGGAGACCCGTGCTCTGTAGTGAGCCAGCAATGGGTTCATCATGAAGATGATGATGATGATGTTTTAGTTTTTATTTATAATAAAAATTTAAAAAAAGACTGGATGAAAACATTGAAGTGCCTATTGTAGGTTAATTTCAATAAGAAAAGTTTTTGAAAAAAAAAAAACAAATAGTTTGTGAAAAAGGATGTTTAATCTGAACATGAGATATTAAGTTGATGATATGTGTTTTTTAAGCAAGGCCATGTAGAATATTATAAGTTTTTTTCCAATTCTCAACAGATCTCATTTTTCAACCAGAGTCATTCTTGTCTAGGTTTTGAATGGGTCAGTCCCATCTAGTAGCTACTATATTGGTTGGTAGCAGATTGGAGGACTGACCTCAATAAAACACTTAGTTATCATAGAATTAAAAAAAAACATTAATCAAGCCTCCTAATTCTTATTACAAAAATGATTATTCATATTTGGAACGAAAACGGCAAACAATGGGTATTATATAAGTTTGAATTAATGATATCCTGGTACTTAAAAATAGTTCTTTGGTTATAATATATGGAAACAATAAAGATTAATTGTTATTGATAAGGCTTATAAAATATGTATTAAGATTTTATTTCTTTTTTTTTTGAGAAAAAATATGTAGAGCAAAGCATTCCTTGAATATTCATTAACATCGAAGAATATTCAACGATGATTCTTTAGTATTGCAATCTTGTTATTTTTATTGTTTAGTTCATTCTATGAAATAACAGATTCAAACTGTCATGCTCACGTAAAATGGTGTTATTATTACTGGCATTACCTTCTTTAAAAGCCAAGCTGATAAAGTTTTAATAATAGAAATTTGAATATAATTTCGTTTATTGAATCATTGCTAGCAATGACATGTCAATATTAAGTATAAGTGCGAGGATTAAAAGATTAATTTTGACAATTTTGAAATAAGCATTAAAAAATCTTTGTTTGTCTAACTTGCTCAACATCTAAGGAATTCAAAATCGCAGTTTGGGTCGCTGACACTAAGTGTATAATAATGGTTATATTTAAAGTAGGAAGCTACTTCAATAAAGCGTTTATATTGGTTATGTTTTGACTAACCAAATTACTTGGAAAAGTCACAGTAAAAAATTGTTGAAAGAACTGTCAACAGCAGCTTTGTACCTCTCGAAAGTAGTTACTTCTAAATTAATAGAACAACGGTAAATAATTATATAAGATTTCCAAAGATGTTTCTGAATCAGCATAAAAGTAATCCCGATTAATATAAAAACATTCTTCACTTATTTGGCTAGTCTCGGAGTGTTTATTCTAAGGATTATAAGGCGATTCAAAAAATTGAATGGAATTACTGTTAGACGAAGCGGTGATACCCTAGTGGTTAGGGCGTCAGTTTTCTAATCAGAGGTCGGCGGTTCGAATCCGGGCACGCACCTCTACTTTTCGGAGTTATGTGCGTTTTTAAAAAATTAAAATATCACTTGCTTCAACGGTGAAGGAAAACATCGTGAGGAAACCTGCACGCCTGAGAGTTCTACACAATTTTCTCAAAGGCGTGTGAAGTCTGCCAATCCGCACATGGCCAGCGTGGTGGACTATGGCCAAACCCTTCTCATATTGAGAGGAGACCCGTTCTCTGTAGTGAGCCGGTAATGGGTTGATCATGATGATGATGATGACTGTTAGACTTTTGAGATCATCATAACTGATATTGTTATATCGTCTGCGAAAACTAAGTAAAGTAGTAAGTATAGAAATCTTCTGCCTTGTTTACACTACATATACCGAAGGCGATTAATTTGACGACCTCCGTAGCGCAGTGCCTGCACCGTCGCATTATAAAGATGGAGGTCCTGGGTTCGATTCCTCTCGAGTCTGGTCTGGTAGGAGTCTTCGGATGTGGCTAGTTACCACGCTTCCGACAAAAACAATTAGTAGTATGTGTTTATCATACTTCTAACAGGTTAGCCCGCTACCATCTTAGATAAGTGATGAACTTATCACGAGGTGAGATAGCCGTCAAGAGCTAACTTGTAGTGTATAAAAAAGAGGTAGTTTCAGACCAATTGGAAATTTGTTTGGAGTGAAAACTCATTTATCCGCATTGAACTTCTTTTAGTAGGGGCAAAGTTTATGGATTCTCGACGCCAACATACGGTAAGCGTACGTGACGTTTTACTACAGACTGACGATGCAGAGAAGCTTAGTACATGTACAGTCAAATTCTTCTTAATTTAATAATCTTTATTTAAAAAGTCCTTTAAAAGGCGCTTTTGACGCGTCAATAATTTCCATAGTAATGATTTGATGGTGGTAACTACATTCGTAAACTTAAAACTAAAGCTAAAGGGTTCCCAACGCGCCCCGGTCTAAGATGAAGCCTACAACAAATTTAGCCAGGTAATTTTTATTTTTGTTATCACCATCTCACATGCCACTTAGAATTATATTAAGAGATTATATTTTATTAGAGCAATATTTCACACCCATGCTTGTTTATCATTTACGTAATCCTTTACACTATAGTAGGACTTTTCTACAAGCTTGCGTTTTATATAAACTCAAACTTAAGTTTATTAAAGTCATTAATAAACTTAAGTGCTAAATGCGAGGTCTATAAACCGTGCTCAGTCTTACCTTTGCCTTTAGATACAGTTTAAACAAGACAAAGTAATTTGTCCGACCTCTAATAAATAGATGAAGCCATAAAACAAGGAGGAATGTGGAAGTGACAAGCGAATATGGTGCAACAATGTTGAAGTCAGAAGCGTATATAAACATTAAGAAAATTGAGACGAAGCATTTTATCTTGTCTCATATATCGTGCCGTGTTTTCGTTTGGCTAACTTAAAAGTTAGCCAAACCAAAATACCCAGGTAGTGTTCCAAATACTGACAACCTGATCTCTATCGCATTTCTGTGATTTGATTTTAGCAGTTCCCTCATTCTGAATTTTTTTTCTTGCCACAATTGAGGATAACTTTGCATAATGACAAAAATTAAGTTATATGTTGTTGTTGGCTTTATCTTTTTGAGTTAAATCTGAGTGTTTCCAAATACTGACAACCTGATCTCTATAGTATTTCTGTGTTTTCATTTTAGTAGTTCGCTCATTCTGAATTTTTTTTCTTGCCACAATTGGGGATAACGTTGCATAATGACAAAAATTAAGTTATATGCCGTTGTTGGCTTTATCTTTTTGTGTTCAATCTGAGTGTCCGACATAGATCTGTCTCGTTTTAACACTAATTGTGAGCAAAATTAAAGTAAGTTCTATAGATCTCAGCCTAATATTTTGTATATCATTGATATAACATTTTGTTGTAGTTCTTAAGACTGTCTATTATTATGTACACCCAACGTATCCTGCAAATTATTGTTTCATATTATATGCGAAATGTTCTTAAGATATGTTGTCTGTACTGCAAACCTTTTTTGGAGAGTGATAAGAAACTTGAATACAAACAAAAAATTTAAAAATGTTTGGCTTATTTGCCATTCCGTAGATTTGTCTCTATTATTAAGGTAAATAATATGGACTACATTAAATAGTGATAAACAATTTAAATGGTTAGCATAATGACGCGACACGAGATAAACAATAATGTGAAATAGATCTGATATCAATGCAAATGAGTGAATCAAATCACAAAAACTAGAGCGGTTATAAACGAGACAATATGCTTTGTTGTTGCAATTTAAGGATTCCGTATTAGAAGGGGGCTTTATTGCTCACGCTGACATCCATAGAGCGCGCTTTGAATTTGCTTAGCCAAGTTTAGTTTTAAAATGAGACAGATTTATACTGGCCATATCGTCCCGTTTAGTTTAAGCGCGCCTTACAGATGTCCGTAAGTCAGCGGGCTGCATCTCATAAACCGTTATTGGTAGGGTGTTGAAATTTCCACATAATGTGTAAGCGCTGCTTAAACAACAAAAAAAAAGAAACTTTGTTTTTATTCTTTTTTATCTATGTCAAGTAGTATGTAGTGTTTCAGATTTACGTAACCCTTCATGTACGAGTCCCTTTAGGATGCTAATTATCACAGCATTATCCTAATTCTCCACCCATAACTAGCCTTAGCAAGCCATGTAGAATTTAAACGCATTTGAGAACATTATAAAGAATTTTCAAGCATGCAGATTTCCAGACGATGTTTTCCTTCACCGTCAAAGCATGTGAATATTAATTTTATATTGCTCTACTAAAATTAAAAAAGTCATAACTAAGAAAAGCAAGTCAAGTGGACCGGAGTTCGGATTGAGTCCTTCCAAATTATAAACAATTTAAATATCACTTGCTTCAATGGTGAAGGAAAACATCGTAAGGAAACATGCACGCCTGAGAGTTCTCCATAATGTTCTCAAAGGCGTGTGAAGTCTGCCAATCCGCACATGGCCAGCGTGGTGGACTATGGCCAAACCCTTCTCATATTGAGAGGAGACCCGTGCTCTGTAGTGAGCCGGTAATTAGTTGATCATGATGATGATGATGCATAACTTTAATAATTTATTGACAAGTTCGAAAATATAATTGTTACTTACATTTATTATTATTTAAATTGATTTCCTAGATAGTTGAATGAAGTTACATCCTCACTGTCCTCGGCAGTAGTTGTGCAGGAATGTGTTAATCAGTGTAGCTTTTAAATAATTTTAGATACCTCTTAAATATTTTTAAGTGGAATGTGAGATGGTGATAACAAAAAGAAAATTTACCTGGCTTTGGAATCATCATTGCTTTAGTTTTAAGTTTACGAATGTAGTCACCATCAACTCACTACTATGTAAATTATTAACGCGTCAAAAGTGCGTTTTAAAGGATTATTTGATAAATATTGCGATTGATTGTTTATAAAACAACTTGTTATGACCCAGAAAACTAGTAAATGAGTTATTCTTCTTTTTATTATTTATAGCAGGTCTATATTATGTCCAAACATTTTTCTTCAAAACTGGATCAAGAAATATCTCATATAATATTATGTTTTAGCCTTTAAAATTATTACAATCTGATCAGCAAAGGTCAGCGTCTGTTAATTATTATTTAGCTTTAATAAACAAATTTATTCAAGAAGTAGCTATTTTATTGTTGTTATCGTTTTGACAAAATTGCCTTTGTGAATATTCGGGTGCAACCCGGAAGTGAAATTGATGCTCATAAATAATTTATTTGGCTAGGTCGCATATGTGAGCTTTAAACCGGAGATAAAGGCACGTTTTGACATGTACCACACTATTATTGAAAAACCTAGTTATAAGTAGTTTTTTATAGTAATTATATTAACTCTTGCACCAAAAATATACTATATTCCGACAAAGACGTGTCGCCAACCGATAAAGCTTTCAGCCACGATGTCGCGTAGAAAACAATTAGGAGTTTGGGTTTACAGTAGCCCAGTAACATATTAGCCTGTATCATCACTTACCATCAGGTGAGATGGCCGTCAACGGCAACTTGTAGTGTATAAAAAAACAAAAATGTATCCCAGATATTAAAAATGCAAACTCATAAAATATTATGAGTTTTCGTAGAAACCTTAACGATACTAGCGAAAATAGTGAACCGTTAGAAATATTGTAAATAAACAAAATTCTATTTCGCCTCAATGAGAGTCACCACCGAAATACGTGACGTCATGTTTATAAACCGCTAGGTTTTTGAAATCTATAAAGTATATGATTTTATTTCTATATCTATATACTTATACATAATGAAACTATAACTTGATTCTCGTCCATTTGTAAAGCTATAAAATATGTATTTCATTTTCGTCTGTTAGTTTGCGCATCACGCTAAAATACTGAGCGAATTCGAATGCCATCTACGTCATGCTTAAGTCTATGTTTAATCCTTATTTAAACTAAGTTTAAAACAATAATAATATGGTTTGTTCAGGCTTCTTTATTTTTTAAATTTTATTTACATCTAACGTATCCTCATATTAAAACTAATCATTTAACTATAAAATCAATCGATTTTTATTGTAAAACTAGCTAATTCCTGCGACATCATCCGCATAGATAATGCGTTTCTAAAAGTTCTCATTTCTGTTCCCATAATTTAGAGGAATCTTGCTATAGCAAACTAAGGGTTGAAGATATGGCTCATCGAAGTAAAATTCAGTTTCTCACAAATCCCGTGGGAACCATTTTTCTCGGGATAAAAATCCTATGTGTTAATCTGTCTATATTAATATATAACCTGTCTATATTAATTTCAGTGAAATTGGTTCGGTAGTTCAGGCGTCAAATAGAACTGACCATTTTCTATATTAGAATTAGGATGATTTATTGTAGCTGTAGGTACACTTGCGAATAATTCGTCGCAGATATATCTACTCCGCATATTTGGTCCATTCCACAAAGTATGGTAGATATACCGTAGTCATAGAACTCAATATCATATTAAATACATTATATATATAAGAGCTGTGATAGCCTAGTGGTTAGGACGCCGCCTCCTAATCAGAGGTCGGGGATTCGAACCTGGGCACGCACCTATAACTTTCCGATTTATTGCATTTTTAAGTATTTAAAATATCACTTGCTTTAACGGTGAAAGAAAACATCGTGAGAAAACTTGCACGCCTGAGAGTTCTCCATAATGTTCTCAAAGGCCTGTGAAGTCTGCTAAACCGCACATGGCCACCGTGGTGGACTATGGCCAAACCCTTCTTATATTGAGAGGAGCCCCGTGCTCTGTAGTGAGCCGGCAATGGGTTGATCATGATTATGATATAAATATATCAAAAGCACATTTAAATTTGTCGTTAACATTACCAGTAGTTTAAAACTTACAACTATCTGGAAATAACCATTAGAATTACCATCCAAATGGAAACTATCACAGATTTAAAATTACTGCATAGTCGTTAAGTGACTGCATTGCTGACATTTACTAAGTGTCATATTAAAATTTGTAATTCAGTATTAATGTTAAAATATTAATTATAATTTACACACAGCGAGAATGATCCGCAATTATTATATAACGATTTATTACTACTTAGATAATGCGTTAAATGAAACGTACAAGTTTTCTTAAGCGTGCGTTCGTAAATAATTATATTTTTATTATAAACTAAAATTATGCTAAACGCTTTAATATATTTAATTTATTTTATTTTATAATAATTGCATACCAACGGTTTAAAACAGGTTTATATTATTAAAATATTTGTTCATATACATTTTAACATATGATTTGGGGAATGAAAATAACAGTGTGTAATTATTATTTTTGACTAAAAAAATACTGTTGATTTTAAGCAGGGATACCTTATTACCTTGCAGGGATGCTAAATAGTGAAATTCCTATTTTTAAATAAGTTCTGTCATATGTTTTTTGATTCGGTGATCATGTCCTTCATAGAGAAACGCTGCAGCAAAATGATGTTTTTCTATAATAAAAAAAAAATTGTATTTCTGATGTTATAACAATACTAACATAGTAATTAAGGATAAAATGTTATTAAAATACTAACAATCTATGGACGCTTCCATGTCCGATTTAAATGAGAAATAAATAAAAATATACTAATACACTGATTGGCGATAGTCACGGCAAACAGCTAGTTCAACATGATATCGTATTTAAGTTTATAAACGTTAAAGTATCTATTTTTCGCCTCCATCATATTTGAAAGCATTTTTTTTTATTATTGCTTTTATTCGATGTTTTTTACAAACTAATAATTTATAAAGATCTTAACTTATTATTAAACACGTGGATTCACCAGGCAAAGCAACTTTTTTTAGGTAGTAATCAAGCACTTATACATAGTTTAAATATTTCTTAAAAACTAGGTCATCAGGTACCGTCAGCTATTTCGGATTTGATGTAAGTTAAAAATTATATTGTTGCTATCTCCGATTCGAATGAGCAAAATTTAGACATCAATTTTGTGGTTTTATGTGATTTAACAGGCGTGATTTATTTTATATTTCACAAATGCCGCTACAAAATCTAATAATATAGCTGTTAAGTTTATTTAATCACATGACTTAAAATGTAATAAAACAAACGGAAAACTAATATTTCTAACCTGTAGGTCAAGGCTGACTTTATGCATTTTTTTATTTAGTTTATTTCTGTTTCTTTGTTATGTTATTGTGTTTTAAGCACAGTAAATACTTTATATCTATATATTGTTCAGTCTCTGTAAAGAATTTGATTCTACAGTATGTCGTTTTACCTTACTAACTGCACACAGAAGTATTTCGATGTAAATTTTCATACTTAATCAACGTAGCGTAAAACGAGAGTAGGTACTCTGTCCACGGGTGGCCTTTGATTTATTAAGAAATTATAATTAAATGTGAAACCTATTAGTGAAATATATTAATTTTGATATGTCTCAAAAATGCGGGCGAGAAAATTAAAATATAATTGTGATATATATTTTGATAAGTGTTATTGGTTGGTTAAATTTGCATAATCACAGTTTTGGTGGGCTGTGAACACGTTTTAGAGTTAAATAAATATTTTCTCCTTATCTTGATCGCTATATATTATGGTTTTAATATTCCGCATAGTAGTGAATACAACAGATATCGGCTATAATCGTAGTAGGTTGAAAAATAATAAAAACACGCATTATTCATATCGACTTTGTGTTATTAAAAAACTTGATTTCAACAATTCTTAACAAGCAACTGTTGATAAAAAATAGCTCGGAAAAACGATTTTAAACGATTTTATTGAAAGGGAATTGTATTTTAATTTATAACAAATTACATATTGATTTATTTTGAAGATGTCCATCATTAAGTTCAAAGTTTTTGTAAAGCGAAACCTTAATTATAGAAAAATCCTATTACGAAATTAAAATGATTGTATAAACGAATTTATTATTGATTATGTGTGATGGTGATAACAAAAACAAACCCGATCAAGTTTGTTGTGGGCTTCTTCTTAAACCGCGGCGCGATTGGAACCCTCTTAGCTTTAGTTGTAAGTTGACGAGTTTAGTTATAACCATCACCTCACGAATTAAAATTAAGGAAAATGTATTATATAGTAACGCTTCATAGATGCCTGTAATAGGTTTACATGAAGAAAGCTATTTTGATTTAATTATTGTATGTTATTTAATGAGGTATTTAATAAAAGTATATTAATTAATTTAGAAGCTGTGATAGCCTAGTGGTTAGGGCGTCAGCCTCATAATCAGAGGTCGGCGGTTCGAATCCGGGCACGCACCTCTAACTTTTGGGAGTTATGTGCGTTTTTTAAGCAATTAAAATATCACTTGCTTCAACGGAGAAGGAAAACATCGTGAGGAAACCTGCACGCCTGAGAGTTCTACATAATGTTCTCAAAGGCGTGTGAAGTCTGCCAATCCGCACATGGCCAGCGTGGTGGACTATGGCCAAACCCTTCTCATATTGAGAGGAGACCCGTGCTCTGTAGTGAGCCGGTAATGGGTTGATCATGACATGACATGACATATTAATTAATTAAATCATTAATTCAGGATCAGATCCTATAATTTTGGAAAGATGGTCAAGCATCATCTCTAATGTAGGTTGGCGGGCTATATATGTTAAAAAAAAAAGAAGGGTACATGACAAAACTTGCTCTCTAAGGCCGGGTGTTAAACAAAACTTGTTAACTACGGAACTGTTAAGCTGAGAATATCTTCATAGTATGAACAACTACATAAATATTAGTATTTGCAAACCTCTAGACCAATGGGACACTAAATAAATTCTACTTAATAACTTAATTGACGACCTCCGTGGCGCAGTGCGTGCGCTTGCGCATTATAAAGTTGGAGGTCCTGGGTTCGATTCCCGGCTCGAGTCTGGTCTGGTGGGAGGCTTCGGCCGTGGCTAGTTACCACCCTACCGACAAACACGTGTCGCCAAGCGATTTTAGCGTTCCGGCACGATGTCGCGTAGAAACCAATTAGGAGCGTGGGATTACCATACTCCTAACAGGTTAGCCCGCTACCATCCTAGATTGCAATGATGCAAAGTGATGACACTTACCACGTGAGATAGTATAAAAAAAAAACTTATTAGTACAAATGAACAAACAATCAAACAGACGGAAAAGAAAGTGAGCTAATAAAAACGCACAAATAAGTCGCTTGCGCAGCCTGAGAAACGAATGCTGCTGAATATGCTCTTCAGTCAAAAATCTACTTTAAACGACTGTGACATCGAGATGCGGTGAAAGCTTGAATATTGAATCACCGAGCTCGTATTCATCATAACATACCTTTGAAACCATTGGATAGTTGAGTCCAATAAAAACTTAGTCATTTATAGATCAAAATTCATTATTTTGTAGTTTTGCTGTCATTTAAATATATTTTATTTACACGTCTATATCTTTATGTACAGACATTTTGATAGAAAGATTGATGACATTATAGGACTTGTATTTCGTCTTCCAGCTGTTTAGTTCGTCTTAACCTGCGATGGCCTAGTGGTTAGGACGTCCGCCTCATAATCAGAGGTCGGGGATTCGATCCCGGGCACCTCTAACGTTTCTATACATATACATTTTTGAGCTATTAAAATAACACTTGCTTCAAAAAAAATTATCGTGAGGAAACCTGCATGCTTTCAAGCATGGTAGGCATGCGTTCTTCATAGTGTTCTAAGTGAAGTCTGTCAATCCGCACATGGCCAGCGTGGTGGACCATGTCCAAACCATTCTCCTATTGAGAGAAGACCCGTGCTCTGTAGTGAGCTGGCAATGGGTTGATCATGAAGATGACGATGATTTCGTCTTCCAACTGTAACAACAATAGTGCAGATATAAAAACGATAAAACAGTATTTTATCGATTTTATCATCCACCTTCTCAAGTCTTAAAAACAAAATGCCAGACCAAAATAACTTGTCAGATGTCACCCCAAAAACCGTTCCCATAAAAACGCGCATAATCTGTACATACATCAAGTGCATTGTCTCTTAAAAATTTATTACCAAAAACCAGTTCACAATAATGCTTACTTAACGAAAAAAATAACACAAAACGATTGACTTCTGGTATGTACGCCATTGTTTTGTTTGAGTGGCGAAAATAATGTAACATTACAATAAACTTAATATTTAAATAATGCACTCTGAACCCCTGCACTGGAAGTGTATCAATTTGGAGTGCACCGTGTTTTGGTCGCGTATTGTGTATACCGGTTTGTTTGTACGCTTCCTTATAAATAATTTTGTTTTTTTTTTTGTAGTTATTGTGTCATTGTAATGGAGGGTAATCGTCCGAAATGAGAGCGGGGTAGAATGGGACCCTTTTGATTACGCTATGAGTTTTTTAGATGAGATATTACGAGCTACTATCTTGATGACCATTTTGGTTCAGTGCTGATATTGTTCGAACCGTATGAGTTTAACTGATTATTTTTCTGATTGAATTAGTTTAATCACCAGCCTACAAAAAAATATTAGATAGGGATTTATAGCTTTGATCCACTATGCTACTGCAATATGTGCTTATACAATACCTAAGTATTGTGGTTTATTACGATGATTATCATATTGATGAATAATTTGTTATTAAATTTTTATGTACTAAACATATTAGGATCAAATTTAAACATACAAAACGGCACATCTTACACAAGGCATGGAGGATAGATCTGTTTTTAATTTTATTATATTTCTACCAAATAAACATAGCAAAGAACTATATAAGAGGTATGCAAAGGAAAGCTTATCTCTATAAGAGATCTCCTCCAGCTACCATCAGATGAGCGAAAGATGATTAACTTGTTGAAAATCAAACGCGATGAAATATTCAGTATCCCATAGTAAACAAAACACTAAAGCAACGTTAAAACGTGCAATTGTTTGTACTATATTACGTGCAAAAATCTCTTTTATTTGCACACAAACCATTGTGCAGGACTACAAAAAATAATGATCCGAATTCATGACAGTTGATAAAACAAGAATGACATGACAAAAATGTGTACTATTTGGATTTATTGTTAACTAAGCACCCGTGACCGAACGCTATGACTTCAAGTCATTTTCCTTATAAAATCTATTGAGTGCCGTACTTTTTTTTTCGATTTATCTTTTGTGATTATTTGACGCGTCCGATCGGCGTGTGACATCTGTAATTGCTTCGATTCCGTTAAAAAATATAACCATTTGTTGGTTGCATTGTACGGACACAAGTATGCGTGAGTATGTCCAATTTTATTGAGAAAGGTCAACTTATGGCGTACAACTTATGGTGATAGCCTAGTGGTAAAAGCGGCGATAGCCTAGTGGTTAGGATGTCAGCCTCCTAACCAGAGGTCGGCAGTTCGAATCCGGGCACGCACCTCTAACTTTCCGGAGTTATGTGCGTTTTAAAAAATTAAAATATCACTTGCTTCAACGGTGAAGGAAAACATCGTGAGGAAACCTGCAAGCCTGAGAGTACTCCATAATGTTCTCAAAGGCGTGTGAAGTCTGCCAATCGGCACATGGCCAGCGTGGTGGACTATGGCCAAACCCTTCTCATATTGAGAGGACGCCCGTGCTCTGTAGTGAGCTGACAATGGGTTGATCATGATGATGATGATGATGATGGCGTACAAGTAAAAATATACCCAAAGAAAATGCTATTAAAAATCAACTCTCAAAACAAGTGCTTATATTCAATCTCAAAATATTAGTTTATTTACTTTAATAGGTGAGTTTTTAAAAAAGCTTTTGTACACTTGTAAAAAAAATAGTAGGAATATTATAATTTCTAAAAATAAAATAAAATTACGAAGCAAATAATGAATGAAGTATTTAACAAAATCTGATATTGTGGATAGCAATTGGGATAACGAGATCGATAATTGGGTATTTATTTGTGTACCAGAAATGTGATTACAAAATACAATATGTGGTATACATAGGCTGATCTCGTCCAGCCACCCAAAGATGTGAGTAAGATTTCACAAAGTGGTATAGTTAAAAATGAACTGCTTTACCATATCAATTGCTTTAATACTGGTCTTAATACATTTATTGAGACTGTTATGAAACGCCGGCAAGAGGCGCACAAAACGCTCCAACATACCGAACATAATTAACCTTACGCCTTACATAATTAAATTTGATTTGTATAACGATTACATTATTTCGGAACATTACGCCGGTAAACAATTTTAGTTTACGGTTAACTAAAAGCGAAAGTAAGAACTAGTATTAAATCAAAGTTGCTCTTGTTCGACCTTTTCCCACATATAAAACTGAAATTATAGATTATTAGCGTACTTAGCAGCCGATTAGTGTTTAATGGTGTGTTCCACACTGAGCTGGATTTAAATCGAGTTAAGTTCGTTTTCACTTTTTGTGATATTATGCAATAGGTGTTAAGAATTATATCGAAGAAATATTCAATGCTGTATAAACACTTGTGTTTTCGTTACTACAAGAATACTATTGTTGATATACAGTATATCATCATGATCAACCCATTACCGGCTCACTATAGAGCACGGGTCTCCTCTCAATATGAGAAGGGTTTGGCCATAGTCCACCACGCTGGCCATGGGCGGATTGGCAGACTTCACACGCCTTTGAGACCATTATGGAGAACTCTCAGGCGTGCAGGTTTCCTCATGATGTTTTCCTTCACCGTTGAAGCAAGTGATATTTTTTTTTTAAATACAGTATATAAATATATAAAATTCTAAATCAATTTTGATCAACTTGTATTCGCGCATTTAACAGATGATCCAGTAAATATTTATTAAATCAAAACGAAAGTAATTTATATATAATATCATGGTGATAATTGTTGTTTTGTTTACTTAAAACTAAAGCTATGGGGATTCTAAATGTGCCATTGGGATGCCTGCAACGGGTAAATTCTTTGCAGAATTTTCTAGTCTAATCATAAAAAACGTACAAGAAAGTGGTAGCGTTAATTATCTCGTGATGCGCATCTTAGCCTTACTGGTCTACGAAGAAACCCAAAAGTAATTTGGCAAGGTATGTCTTATGCTACCGCCATCTCTTACCTTAAATATATTAACTCCAATATTTTTAACCAGTAACATAGTCCCTATTTATTTATAGGATTTTTTAGTGGAGCAAAGTTTCGTAACGCTGCTGGTGGTACCAGGTAAAATCAGTATGCGATGTATATGCGAATCGTTTGTTAAGAGTAAGTTATTTCTAGTCCTACCGTCAATTTAGAGTAAAGATTTTTTTATACACTACAAGTTAGCCCTTGACGGCAATCTTCCTTGATGGTAAGTGATGAAGTCTAAGATGGTAGCGGGCTAACTTATCGCGTCGAGCTTAATTAGGAGTATGGATTAACATACTCCTAACTGGGTTCGACGCGACATGTTATTTATTTTGGACGGAGGTGTCCCGAACGCACGTGTTATAGTTAGCAAATTGATGTAAAACGGCTGGTAAAACACCTTTTGAACACTCAAATAATTTGCGTTGCTTGTTAGAAAAGACGAAATGTTGAAAAAATCCACCATACCTAGTGATTTTATAGTATGATTGAGCACTATGAAGGATGAACTAAACACAGTGTTTTTGGAATAAGTTCTGTTGCACATTCTTATTTAATATTTTGGAGAATACCGTCAGACTTGCAAAAGGAATTAATATAAAGAGTGCCAAGTGATATAAACTGTTCATTTGATCCGAAAGATAATAACATTAAAGAATCGATCGCCACACGTTTATGGTTTCTTAATGAGAAATAACATTCTGAGCGGGCCGTCATGTCGGACGAAAATTAAATAATCCCGAAATATTCTATTATCTTTTTATTATCATACCAGTAGATAATAAAGCGGCGACTGACATTGGTTTCTATCTTCCTAATTTTGTTTACTTAATAACAACTACTAATACTTGAGCATGATTAAAATTTTTTTTCTATTTAAATTTTATTTTGGACTTTTTTTAACGATAATCATTTCCGCCCATTAGTATAACGAAATTGACATCAAAGACTTTGTTAGTAATGTACAAATCTAAAATGAATATAAAGACGAAACTAGAATAACTGACGTTGCTTGAAAAGCAATGGTCACTTTGCAAAGTGTGGGCCAAGGGGATGCTGTTATAACAGTTTGGATTCCGAAGGAAAACGTCTTGAGGAAGATGCATGCTTGAGAGTTATCTTTAATGACTGCGCCAAGAAACTAAGAACTGCAGGCAAGAAGGGGATGCGTAAACGCATTTCACAGCGGAGGAAAAAAATAATGTTTTTATCAATCATTGATAAATACATTATTTTTCTACAAAAACCCTTGTTATAACATCTAATAATTAGATGTTATAACAAGCTGCGCTGTAAAAATACAAAATTTCGCTTCTCCTCGCTCGCTCGTTTCACTTACTGAGTTTGGTTATCATCCCAAACGTGCGATAATGGTCTTCTCTCTATTGATCCAAATATGAAACCACCTTTTGATGACCTCCGTGGCGTAGCGGTTAAGAAGTCATATTATAAAATTCCAGCTTCGATTCCAGCTTGAGTCTGGTCAGGCGCGAGGGCGGCTAGTTACTACCCTACTGGCAAAGACATACCCCGAAGTGATTTAGCGTTACGGTATGATGATGTAGAAAACGATGAGGTAAATAGGTGCCTCGTGGTGCTGCTCATGTTTATGGGCGAAGGCAATCATCACGAGGTGACCCGTCTGTTCGTTTGCCCGCGATGTAAATATTAAGTTAAAAAAAAACAAAAACAAATCGTCTCCATCAGCTATATAAACCTCTCTTATTTTTAAATTAAACTAAAGAACACGGTAAACTACTTAACAACTCGCAAGTTTCGAATAATAATCTCCTCACATTTATCATATTCACATTTTTATATAATAAAAATTCAACGCAAAGCAAGACGTAATCATTAATCCTCGCGAATAAATTTTCGCGCACTCGATGTGTATCACTTTTTATCCCCACAACAATGGGGACAAACACATTGTGTTGCATCAGGAGTTTACCAACACTGTGTTGTGCCACATGATTAATTTTACAAGTACCGCTCGAACCATCCTTATTGTGTGTGTGTTTTGTTATTATCAATAGCTGTATACCGGTTGAACGTAAAAGTTTAGATTCTTATTACAATAGATATAGAAGTTATTTTTTATGGTCTATTTTCTCTAATGTTGCTTACGGCTTGCTATTGTACTCATAATAATCATAAGCGTTTGTTAGAATTATAATATTTGTCAATGGCTTTAACCTTATCCCACGCTTTCTGGAAATAGCTCACCAATCTTCACTTCAAATGTATTCTTCGGCCTCTCACTTTTATAGTTGTTCAACCCATTACCGGCTCACTACAGAGCACGGGTCTCCTCTCAATATGAGAAGGGTTTGCCCATAGTCCACCACGCTGGCCATGTGCGGATTGGCAGACTTCACACGCCTTTGAGAACATTATGGAGAACTCTCAGGCGTGCAGGTTTCCTCACGATGTTTTCCTTCACCGTTGAAGCACGTGATATTTTTAATTTCTAAAAACGCACATAACTCCGAAAAGTTAGAGGTGCGTGCCCGGATTCGAACCGCCGACCTCTGATTAGGAGGCTGACGCCCGAACTACTAGGCTATCACAGCTTATATCGGCCGTTAATTCATTTACCTGTTTTACACATATCCATCCATCCATCTCATTTCTGGTCTTCCTCTTCACGTTTTGCGTAACTATAAAATAATAGATTAATCCAATTTGGGTTGACTATTCATCTTTAACGTCAAAACAGTAAACGAATCTCTTGCCGATACAATTACAATTTATAGTGTTTAATGTTCGCATTAAACATTGTATATATTGTATGTAAGTTGTATGTAAATCTGTATGTGTTCACGTTAACTTCTTAACGTTAGAATATATTGAACCAATCCGGATGAAATTGAATATTTACTACTGCTACTTTTTATCCCAGCAGAATACATGGCTCCAACAGAAACATCCCATTAAGCGAATGATTTTTCTACCGACTATGAAATAAAATTTGTCACTTAATTGGTACTCTTTAGACAAATTGAGGCGCAAAAATATAGACAGACCTAAATATTCATGCCGATGGAAATATTTAATTCTTTCTTTTGAATCATTTAATAATCTAAGACGTTTCTGACGCGATGACGTTTATTACCGAATGCTTGAGTTGGCTTTCCATAATTCTACTTCGACTGAGTAGTCGATACACCTTATTTGACTCACTCTTTCGGTAGTGGGTGCAGCCGTGAGAAAATAAATGTTCTACATTCATATTGCATATAAAATGGAAGAAATGTCGCCGTTTCACTCCGTTGCATAGTTCCTTTCAATACTGTTTATAGTCAGGTATATTAAATTAGAGATTAGTTTATAAATAAGGAGTGATATTATGTGGCCACATTTCCTCTTATGCTCCAGATAGGGCTATAAAAACATTATAAGAATATTTTAAGTAACTTAGTCGTATAGCAGGCTTTAATAGTCGCATAAGTAACTTGTTAAAAAGTTAAAAGTATTATAATTACCAACATTGTGTAATGTATGAAAAAAGTTTCGTATTTATTACGGCATAGCATTTCTAAGTTCATAGAAATCATAGATAGAGTTAATGGGTGACTAGACACATGTCATGTGATTAGGGCAACAAACTATCAAAAGCATCCGTATATATTTAAGCTTCCATTAAGGATCAATCCATCCCTATCATTAGTCACTCTAAGGATTTACGCGTCAATTGCACAAAAACAGTTGACGCAAACAAATTGAATATTCCCACATAAGAAGGTGAAAATCCCAAGGCAAATATGGGATCGAGTTGATAATAAATGATCTATAAAGATCGAACGACTGTAGTCTTTAATAGGAATTCGATAAGCGTGAAAGTTGCTTGGTATACACTATCTGATATCGTTAACGAAGAAAGCATTAAAGTTTAAAATCAAAATGAAATTTCGTGTGATCTTCTCAAAAGAATGCTCGATCCGCATGTGTTCTATTTGATTAATGATCCTACTCTCGAACTATCATCCAAAACTGGAGGAAGCAGGACAATTGTCAGCATAATACAATCGTCTGACACAATGACAAGTTTGTTGCAGTTGGATTTGCCAAACACTGAAATCTAACTTCTTTAAAACTATTGCAATACGACTCAGAATAGAACGCTCGCATGAATTGAGAGCGTTTACTTTAAAATTGTTTGTGTGGTAATAAAAAGTTGACTAATGACTTTTGATTCGGGATCAAATATTCATGCATTTTTTTTCAATTTGGCGACTCGTTTTGTTATACTTAACGCTTTTTACTTCGAGCATCTGTTTAATTATATAACGCCAGTCTTTGTGTGTGTGTCTGTTATTGAATCTTCTCCTGTTTGTTTGCTCATGATCTTTGGTTGTACCTATTAAATATATATCCAAAGTTTTGATTATAATAAGTTCCTGGTAAGGACATAGTATCCTTTTATGTTTAAAAGTGGAAACACTAGAGAATCGTGGTGGTAATAATTTCACAATCCTTTGACCCTTGGTTAGGAGACCTTCTGTACTTGGCAATAGGAATCAGAGTTCAGTAATATAGTGAAAGCTATTTCGTCGGTGACTTCTTTGAAGTGAATTTGGTTTTTAGTGATAAAAGTAAGTAGATAACTATTGGCACTTCTTTCTCGATAAAGTGGTTGGCTAAGCTGGCTAGTTACCACTTACACACTGAAGCCATCCACCAGACCAAGAGAAAATTCGGAAAAAATAAATGTATTATAATATATAATTATTTTAACATTGTGCTCCAAGCTTTAGTGAGTAACATGCGTTTGAAAAAGTGCCCGATTTAACAGATAAAAGAACAAAATATGCAAAATAATAGTTCAAATATACGTAGATATTATAGATAGATACTCTTTATTGCAAACAAATTGTAAAGAAGCAACAACACAGAACACTTTACACATGCAAAGGTGGTCTTATTGCTCTAGCAATCTCTTCCACACAAACCTTGGGGAGAGAAATAATATTATTTAGAAGACGCCTTTTTCTCTGATATTAGATTTATATATAGCTTGCAGTTGAAGGCGCACATCTGTCACTCTCTAATCTTAATCATATTATTATCAATCGATTACAGTTAATTTCAATATCATAGAATTGATAAAGTAAATCGATATTTGCTTACATTTCTCCGTCTCGTAAATCAACCCTAATCTACATTGCGAGTAAATTGCAATGGTCAAGCTCGTGTGCCAGTTACCACGCTCTAGAGGCATCTGAGTTCACAAGTTGTGCTCGTAAATAAATGAACCAACCTCACCTTTATTGCTAAAGCCATAAAGATGGTATTGGAAAGAAGGTTCGTGGCACTTTCCTTTTATCTACTAACGAATACCGATGGTGCAAATAATAAAACTTTGTTGAGAGAAAATGATTACAAATTTTCAAGTGGATCTGTTGACAAGCTTGCACTTATTTGCGATCTCTTCTAATCTAAGTGACCTCTTTGGTGTAGTAAGTGCTATAGTTTAAAATAGTTGAGGCCTAGGATTTGATTTTCAGAGAGAACCTTTCGTGTTCTCTTTTTAAATATAATATAAAAAATGTCACAGTTATTGTAACAAAACACTCCGAACAGAGTTGACCTTGACAATTGATCTTTATGAAATTATTGGGCATATTCGGTAGGTCTGAGACTAATAAACTATTTTGCATACCCCTAAATATACCCTTTTTTACCCTTATTTTATATACCCTTTTTTTTTGATGATTTGGCATAAAAAATATACACAACGCAAAATTTTAACACGAAAACCCATTTTTTAGTCACGATTTGACTATTTTTGTATGAACGATATGATGAATAATATTTAGTCAGATTAAGTAAATAGGTAATTGTAATGCTTTAAACTGAGTTTCCATATCTATAGACCAGACCATAATCTATAACTCTGGTCTCGTAATTCTGACGCTGCGGTCGTCTAAGCCATTAAGCCGTTATCTTTTCAGTGTGACGCAGCATATAATAATGAGATCTGTAAGGTACAGCATGTACCTTACTGCAATCCCTCATATCTGAACTAAAACCTTGGTGGCATAAACGGTTGGGAGGTAACGAAACTTGCCATAGTTTCTAACTTAGAAACCTATTTTAATATCCGCCGACCATACGGATTTCTGAGCTACGTTTCCGAGGACGTTGGGGTCCCAAGGTGCTGGAATGGCGACCCCGCACCGGTAAACGTAGCGTTGGTCGACCCCCAACAAGGTGGACGGATGACATCAAACGAGTCGCAGGGAGCCGCTGGATACAAGCGGCCCAAGATCGTGGCCATTGGAACTCCCTACAAAAGACCTATGTCCAGCAGTGGACGTCTATCGGTTGAAATGATGATGATGATGATACGGATTTTATAACCATACCATGAAATACCATGCCTAATATGCTTACTCTATTCCTCTAGTTTTAAGCTGTTAAGTTACAGATTAGCAAACCTCTTTGGTTTTTTCGGTGCCTTTATTGTATAATTAATTATATTCCTTTTATATTAAAAATAAATAAATAAAAATTAATGTCACATCGCAGAAAAACTCTATCTTATCACTGAATAAACACGATGCTGAATCCAATAAGTTATCTAAGTGTCCAAATATCTTGTCATATGGGTTCTTCGGTTCAAATTAAAACTAGTTGTAGTAGTTAATATAAAAATCTTGTCGCAACTGGTAAGTGAACGCGTGCCATCAATATCAACGGAATAAAACCGTCAACTTTCGCCATTAAGATAATAACTGTACGCTTAATCAATATTTTAATGTAATCGATTTAACGCTTATTTTTATTCGGAATTCTATAAGAATTTTTATTACGTTTTACCATACTTGCGTACGACGGTCGATATAAAATAAATATATTCGATCGGCCGGATTTACGACCAACGGCGACTATATCGCACCCTCATTAAAAGATACATCCGAATTGATTCATCACTGGAAGTGACGAAAGCATTTATTTTGGTAAAGGCGGGTTGGCGTTGTTCATTTATTGATTATAGAAACTGGAGCAAATATTTAAAGTTATTAAAAATGTTTTATTTTTTTTACGTTTTCAAAATTAATGAAATTACTGCAGTATACAATATATTAATTAATTTAAAAAAAAACATTTAGACCTACATAATTTATTTTACCTTTCACAGACTTACTTAAATTTCTTCAATCCTCGAAAGTTTTATAGGGAAATAAATTTTCAAGCTATGATTCCTAATTATGATTACTTTCCTAATTATATTATTATATATGATTCTCAAAATGTTCCTGTGGGAAGATTAAAAATTGTTAACGAGCAAAGCTTTAGACCTAATTCAGTCCACGCAGACAAAGTCAAGCGGGCAAAAGCTAGTACTTACACAATTTTTTTACAATTTCTTTATATAATTTTTTTGTTTACAGGTAAGTCATGCCTACTTCAAGGCGTCATCGTCCGGGGTCTGGGAAGCCTTCATTAAGAATACCGAAATCTACGAGAAGAAGTAAATATAAGTAGTGAACATTTATAAGGTATTGTGAAGATGCCTCTATACCAATATCATTCACATTAAACTGATTTAAATCACGCACCGGAATTTATTCATTAAATGAAACACAGGGAAGCCTACGCACCTCATTCATTATGCCGCAACATTTCAATATTCATAAGCTTTCGGTAACATCTGAAGTTACATTAGGATTAACATGTAGCACTTTTAGATAACACTTGAACACATATCTTGTGACGTATTGTAATAAAATACGAGTTCCCAAAAATGTATATATGAAATTGGTTTGGGGTTGGCCAGTTCAGGATCAAGGGTTACCGCAATTCCTGCACCGCTTCTGGCAACGGCAGGGTGTGCTAGACTCGCTGGCGGCCAGACAAGTCACCAGAATACCCATTAAAACCCAGAGATGTTCCTACGCGTGGCCTGGTGACTGGGTCTCGGAAACGCTCGTGCACTCATTCAGCGGCTTTCACTGAAGCAGACCCTCCACCGTGGGCCTATTATTGAGGCCCCCTAAATCTGTCCGAGGCGTGCCATTAACATTGGGTGTATCTCACAACCCGAGAACTAGGCTCGACGGATGATGATGCCTCTCATTCATCTTCCGGTGTTTCTGATCAGGGTGCAGGCTGCGATTGTGTACCTATCGTCTGCGGCCTTCTCTACGACAACGGGCAGGGTTCCCGTCGAATCTTCCTCCCAGTACCATTTTGACACCTCTATCTGTGTCATCACCTCTTCTGGAAAAGAAGAGAATCCTTGTGTGACAAGCCACATTAGAGTTTTTTTTTATACACTACAAATTAGCCCTTGACGGCTATCTCACCTGGTGGTAGGTGATGATGCAGACTAGGATGGTAGCGGGCTAACCTGTTTGGGGTATGGTAAACACACTCCTTATTGGTTTCTACGCGACATCGTGCCGAAACGCTAAATCGCTTTGCGACACGTCTTTGTCGGTAGGGTGGTAACTAGCCACGGCCGAAGCCTCCCACCAGACCAGACTCGAGCCGGGAATCGAACCCAGGACCTCCAACATTTTAATGCGACAGCGCACGCACTGCGCCACGGAGGTCGTCAAATTTTTTCCTGAAACTCCGACATCTAACAACTTGGCATGATTGTCCATTAAATTGTTTAATATTAAACTTTCACTTAATGCAATCAAAATATTATTATCTAATGCATCGGCCACGGGCACATGTTTAATTAATAAAACATCGATTCCCCGAGACTTATGCGGATGCATTGGAGTTCATTTCAATACTATCTCTAAGAGGCCAATAAACAATCGGGGTCATTAAAACCCACGTAACATCTCAATGGGACCCATTAATATCGATGGTCCAATTCAAATTATAAATCGAGCTGCGTTCATTAAGCAATGCTGTTTGAGTGGCATATGTTTATTAATATTGTTGTTATCGTGATCATAATAAAAAGTAATTTCAAAAAAAACCTCTTTAAGATACCACAAAGTAATAAAAAAATTTAAAACTTCGCTGGGAAATGAAATCGGGCATTTTTTAAATTCCGGTGCATCACAAATTTAAGAATTCCCATGTCTATAATATGCCTCAAGCATAACTGGATTCAATGAACCCCTTCTAAAAAAATCAAACGCAATGAAAACTTCACGCTGACTTTGATCTATGGACCTTATGTTAAACATGCCACTAAATCTTTCAGCATCTGAAGAACTTATGGTACTACAAACAATATTTGGTCTTCAGACCCTGAAATCTGTCAATTTTAAAGCATGACGAGAGGCGATTTATGACAATCGACCTCATAAAAATTACAGCTATTCTCGGAGCAAGGCAGCCCTTATGCAGACGTTTCTTAGTTTCTTCGAGCCCTAGGGCTCAAAATGTCTTCTGGCAGAGCTTCTTTACGAAGCTCGCCAAACAGCCCGGTTACGCTGTAGCAACAAAGACAGTCCTAAAAAAGAAAAAAGAAATGGCTCTAAGATCCTATAGACGTCGGTATAAACTTAAGGGGCTGAAGTGGCAATGCCAGATTGGAAAATTAGCTTTGCGCTGCCAGAGTTGGAAGGACTCTGATTCGGTGACCAAATGCCATCAAAAGTCACAAGTTTCGTGCGGAATTCTTCACAAAACATCATACAATATTCCAGCAGTAGATGCCCAAAACTTGGAATGTCGATGAATGTTAATACTAGTGTCAATGATGGAACCTACGCAAGACATACTGACCTAGGAAATTACGTAGTATAGCTATGCCATACGGAAACCTTTTCCTCTATAGTTCGACATCTATAAAGCTTAAATAGGTAGGTACTATGCATTGTATCGATATTTCTATTTCAACAGACTACTAACGAGGCGAAATAAGTTCCTTGTCACCAAACAAACAACGCTAAACACCGCGTGACAAAGCACTTCTTAAGCCTTCGCTCCACTTATATCATTAATAAGTATTTACCACGCATCTGTCCTGAAGTGACATCGGTATAATAAACAATGCTACCTTAAAAAAAACTGGCACGCTAAAATAACACTTAATCTACAGACTATAAAAGCTACATTTGGAACAAAAAAAATAACTCCCGAAAATTTAAAGTAACAATAGAAAGTTAAACTTTATTTAAATAAATATAAAGTTCACTTTTGTGTGGAATTAACAAATAGATTTGTGCACAGTATAGTTCAGGAGCGTGTTTGATTAATGATGTGCATTAGATACGCATAGCGCGAGAGCTTGGGAATTTTGCTGATTAAATTTGGGACATATCCGTTGATGTTTTTTTTTTCAACATTTGCGGTTATTTGATATGTTTGGGATATTACTATGATTGCGGTTTCAAAGGCAGTACAGATATTTGTTGTAAAAACTAGAACTATGAGTAATTTACGTGGATTATTGTTAAACAAAAACAAAATTAGGTTTTTTATTTCGATGTGTCGTAAACCGTTGCTATAACTTTCAGTTTAGAATTGAGATCAACGTATTGTTAAGTTAAATGAATGCAGTACCTTGAAAAGAGAACCAAAAGAAAAGAAAAGTGGGTCCAAATACCGACAGATCTGCAATTGTGTCATATTTAGAAACATAAATCTTTCATATTTCCTCCAAGTGCAGTCAAACCGTCTTATTTTTCCTGCCCTAATCTCACGTAATTTGGCATCGGCACGACATGCCTGCTGCAACTTTAAGACCGCCTTCTAATCCTCATAGTGGATCTTTCCGTCGAAGGAATAACTGCCTTCTCATTCGAAAGTTTCGGGAAAAGCTGTAATCACCTTTCTCGCAATTTCTAAGAAATTCTGGTTTCCCAACTGGGTCATTTTCACGAGCCAAAAATCTCTTCTATGTTATGTCTATTCTTGTATGTTACCGATAAACGTGTCATCCGCCTCAAAGAGAATTTTACCGCATAGATATTTACGATAATGATATGATGTAAACTGACATACCTATATCAAATTTCGTTGATTCCAGTTAAAAAATGTGATTATTTGACTCGAGACTTCTATCAAAACACGTCGTCCAAACTCAACATTTCTGTCTCAACCGGTACATAATCGTATGAAAGTCAATTATGGTACTATTTTAAACACGAATAGAGGGTGAAAACATTCGCAGATAACACCTTTCGTGCAAACAATAAACAGCAAGTATAATTTGCTATATTCCGCCGATAATCGGAAGATTAGCGCTTGTGAAGTCAACATCTCCTGAGGATGATCCGGTGTCGGGTCGAAATGTGTGTAGAGGTTCTAGTGGAGGATTTTGTGTGGTGTTATACTATACTAATATCCCGGTTGTCGGCGGAATATAGCAAATTATACTTGCTGTTTATTGTTTATCATGGACTTCCGCAAGGTAACGCTTGCTTCTATTCATTATTTTTTTTTTTTTCGGACTGTCTATTAGCTGTACAAACCCTATTGGTTGCCACAGCATAACCGGGCTGCTTGGCGAGCTTTGGAAAGAAGCTCTGCCAGAAGAAATTTTGAGCCCTAGGGCTCGAAGAAACTATGGGAACGACTGCCTAAGGGCGCCTCCTTTGAGGCCGAACCTCGGCTTAGGCGACGTTTGGGATAACGGGGGGGTCGGACGGTTCTATTCATTACCTTTCGTGCACTTAAACTGCGGATTTTGATTAAAATTTTACGAGCGATGACACACAGTACTACGAGAGAGACCACCTAGTCGTGGCCTGATAGGACCGCTCCAATATTTATATTCATCGGATTAGTCAGTCGTAAAATCCGAGCAACCTCGTTACAGATGCCTAAGCGGCTGTGAATATGTATCGGGGCGCTTGTCACACCGACGTGTACCATCAGCACTCTGGCTAATAAAGGGCTGATTTTACGAAATACATATATGTCGCGTCAAGGGGGTCCGAGTTGTTTTTTGTAAGTGACGTCACGATTTTGTTTACTTTCGCTCATAGTAATTAAAACCACAACTTGCCGGTTTACACTTTTATTGCGATAATAACTTAGAGGTCCGAACAGTACGACGTCTCGAGCGAGAGAATTCTTGAAAGGCATCGACCACCCGTATTTATAGCACAAAGCATGCTTGTACGTAAATTGATTGTTACTGTCTAAATTGTGTTAGCAAAATCATCAATAATTAAAATGTGGGTAATCATTAAATTCTTGAGGTTTTGGCGCCGCTGAATAAAGTTAATAACTTCTTCGCGCCGACATATATATAATGATAAAAATCACTTTGGAATTTCATCATCTAGTCAAAGTTTGGTGGCGTCAAGGTACTACTGCTGTGGAAGCGAATCAACCAAAGGGCTTAGTATTCCAGTGTGATGCCACGTAGAAATCATTGCTTATGAGTTTAATTTAGCTTATCGATGCCTGACAGTGACTATGACTGCTAATGGGTTGTCTAAATTAAAAATGTTATAAGTGTATTCATTGAGATTAGACACGTTAAGAAAAAGCCAAACCATTCCTTGGAATTGGTAGAACATTATCCCACGATAAATTTGTTTGATGATGTTTAGAGCAAGTAATATTTAAATGCTTGAAACGAACGATAACTCCGAAGAGTAAAAGGACACCGGACTCCCCAGAAGGGAGGCTGCACTCTTAACCCTTAGGATATCACCGCAAATAAACAAAATTCGTAAATCTGTTACGAAACGGTTTAATACGCAGTCTTATTTAAACGTTGGCGACAGTAAAAATAAATTTATGCGCGTTTCAACAGCAACGTTGTAATCAAAACTGGAGCTCTCATATTGTCATATGGTCGTTTGTATAAGTAAATATAATTAGTTCAAAGTATATATTATAGATACCGTAAAACTTATTCGTTAGGCTTTCACATCGTTATGTTATGCATGCAGTTAGTTGATGTCAGTTAACGGAGTTTAATTCAAACTGTAACACTACAAACAAAATTCAACTAACTCGTCACTCTAACATGCTAAGTTGAAACTAGATGGCGCTGGCTGCATGTTGGCAAAAAGTATATCGCGCTAGAGAGATCGCCAGAGGGGGCTATAAGACACCGCCACAGGCCAGCGGATGATGGTCCTGACAAAAATCAGATCCTGACCAAATTCAGATCCAGATTCAGATTCGGAGTTATTCCGATCGGATCTGGATACACGGGAGCCATCTCACCCGACTTACGAGACTGCAGTGCCTCAGCGAGCGTTTTCCGATTGTGGAGACACTCGCCGGACTCTGTCGTTTCTCCATTGTCGTGCTTCCGACCTTTGCTTCCACTGCGTGGGACGTTTGTAAGGGACTCGGCTCGCTAAGTTGGTGAAGATCCCGACTCCCGTGGCCCCGTTCATCTTGGAGGAACCGCTCCTCGCGAGAACTGCAGGACTGCTTCTCATCGTTACGAGCGGTGACCAACGTGGGACAGTGCTGGTTACCACTGCTGGCTGCCTGTCGTCGTTACACTGACCTCTCAACGTGGGGCAGTGCCGTCTCCACCGTCATGCTTACAAAACCCAGTTAACGTTGAATTTCGTTCACTTCCGTTTATGTACATAATATGCATATTTGAATGTGTACCAGGGAAGGTGAAGAGGCAAATCCGTGTCTGGTTTCGGTACCACTGTCACGATCGAAGTTCCTTTCGCATTTTCTTCAACCTTGAATATTACTTTGAATGGTATTTATAAAAACAAGTTGGTAAAAATAGTTTTACCAAGTGCTTTTTACGCCCTTTTTACTCAATTGCATTATGTTAATATTATGTATATATTAAGATTTATTTAAGGGTTTTTATTAAAAGTTTTTAGTAAAAGTTGAAGCGGTGATAGCCCAGTAGTTTGGGCGTCAGCCTCCTAATCAGAGGTCGGTGGTTCGAATCCGGGCACGCACCTCTAATTTTTCGGAGTTATGTGTGTTTTTAAACAATTGAAATATCACTTGCTTCAACGGTGAAGGAAAACATCGTGAGGAAACCTTCACGCCTGAGAGTTCTCCATAATGTTCTTAAAGACGTGTGAAGTCTGCCAATCCGCACATGGCAAGCGTCGTGGACTATGGCCAAACCCTTCTCATAATCAGAGGAGACCCGTGCTCTGTAGTGAGCCGGTAATGGGTTGTAGTGATGATGATGATGATGATGATGTCTACCAGTTAACTCCAACGGCATACCAATAAAACGAAAGGCATCGTAATCCTACTATAGGCATCACGAAATGGGGATTTGTAGGCCAGTAAGGTTGCCTTAGAATTATCCCATTGAGAGTGTTATGTATTCAGTTTTTTCTAGTACTATACAATGCTCATGAACTTTCAAAATAAATCTTTAATCGAAGCTAATACCAGCTTGGAATACTTTCTGAGCTTATTGTAACAAGAACATCGAAAGTACATTTGAATGCAAATTTACAAACAAATGTCGATTGCATGTTGAAAACACAATTTAAATAGACAATTCATACGGAGAAAGTTAAAAAGGTATTTGAAATATTTATACATACTAGCGGTTGTTTTGTGATATAGTATAAGTTGTATAGAAGCGGTGATAGCTCAGTGGTTAGGGCGTCTCCCTCCTAATCAGAGGTCGGCGGTTCGAATCCGGGCACGCACCTCTAACTTTTCGGAGTAATGTGCGTTTTTAAACAATTAAAATATCACCTGCTTCAACGGTGAAGGAAAACATCGTGAGGAAACCTGCACGCCTGAGAGTTCTCCATAATGTTTTCAAAGGTGTGTGAAGTCTGCCAATGGACAATGCCAGCGTGGTGGACAATGGCCAAACCCTTCTCATATTGAGAGGAGACCTGTGCTCTGTAGTGAGCCGGTAATGGGTTGATTATGATGATGATGATAAGTAGTATTTATTTAGCTTTTAAGTATTATATAGATTAGCGTGTACGTGTAAGTACTAATTGTCGAAGGCTCTGTTGCACGAAAAAACTCAAGTAATTATTATAAAAACTATGTAAATATTTTTTCTTAAAAAATAAATTATATATAAATCTTCCTAACTTTTGTCGTTAATGTGAAAGTTGCGGCGTGAACACAGAGCAAATCATCAAAATCCTCTTCAAAAAAGTACCAGAAGTTGCAATTTAAGTCAACTTAAGTCAAATTTGCGTCAACTTGAAGTGTTTAAGCGCATCCAAAGATGCGTGTTTTTTTTTCCGCTGAGAAATGCGTTTACGCATCCCCTCCGGAAGCGATGCAGGCAAGACTGCGCCGCTTCCAACGGGGTATGTGGGACTCCCTGGCGGCCAGACTGGCGACCAGAATACCCACTAAAACCCAGCGATGCGCCTTCGCGTCGCCTGGTGGCTGGGTCACGGGAACACTTGTGCACTCGACCGCAATGAACAATTAATAGACTTGCTCGCAATTTGTTTATAACTACAGCCACATTTGGGCCGCCATTGGTCATTTATATATCCAAAAAGAACCCTGTTCTGGCAAAAGAGTTAGTAACGGAAACTTTGCTAGTGTCGGAACAATCAGTTTAATCAATTGATCTTTAGTTGAAGGATAGAAGAAAATACCAACGAACCAATCAATATTATTGGTTGGGATATTGTTTTTGAGTGCTTTGTTGAAATATTAAATCACGGTTCACATGGTGTTAAGTGCAGCATGAGAGCAACCGCCGAAGCGTTTCGGGCTGAACCCATCAGTAGGCCGGGAGCCTCCCACCAGACAGACTCGAGCCGGGAATTGAACCCAGGACCTCCGAAATAAAGTTATTCTATTTACAAAACATTACCGCCATGTGGAGCCGTATTATCAGGAATTGGAGAAATATTTTCAAAGCTCCTGAGCCATCATCTAAGAGTCAAATCCTGTGCCCAGCAGTGGGATATTAATAGATCAAATAAACGTTCAAACATTCATTCAAAACAGTACAAGAGTTAATAACATTTCACTGCCATAAAGTGTGTGATTAACATGCAAATTAAATTAACAATAATTAAACAAGAATTTCAACGGAAATTAATTTCTTTCTTAATTGGTTGTGTTACACGGGCATGATATCCCGCAGGGTTCGGTTACAATTCCCGCGACGTCAAGGTTACAATTTGAATTTCATATAAAACATGTTCTTAATTTGATGTAAGCAAAATAAAGTTATCTACAAAACATTTTTATCGGCTCGCAACTGTTAATGAAAGAAATTAAACGCGACTCCAATACTCAGTATTAAAAAGTACTGGAACATCGTTTAACTGTGTTTGTATGAAATTTCATACTTAATACTTTCAAATATTTATGCACATTCTCTACAAATACCTAGCAAACACTTCAGTGCGAGATATTTATGGAGATATTGGCTATCGTTATTTGCTGCTATATATGGTTTATAGAATGAACAAACGCTAGCGCGATAGAATATACGTTTAGCGCCATCTAGCTAGCGGTCACCAAAAGCTGCAACGGCGGATTGCGACTCGAGGAGTTAATTTTGCACATTGTTTTTTTAGATTTTCGTGCAGTTTTTTCGCTGCTTGTTAGATTACTTATTCTTAATTAGTTGGAGACTGGTCCTTTGTATTTAACTAGCTATTTTCCGCTTTTTCTTCCCCTTTAACTATGAGGCGCAACGTATTTCGGTTTTATATCCTAGGATGCGAAATTTACAAATGGTCATGAACTCCCTTCCTGTGCATATTTTAGTTTTGTATTACCTCCTCAAATGCTGTAATGGGTGAATTTTATTTTCCTAAAATTACCACGATACCTAAAAACAACTTATTAATATAAATATTAATCCCATGTATCTAATAATGATGATAATGCCGAGTCACCTATGAATTCTTGGTTAATTATATAAAAATAGAATTAATTTAAAATATTATTTTTTAAAGGTAAGTTCTTCAGATAATTATTTTTATATAATACTAGCTGAGACCCGCGGTTTCACTCGCGTAGTTTTCGTTTCCGTGGAAATACCGGGATAAAATATTGCCTAAATATAAATAGCAAATTGACTCTTTGAAGTTAGGACCCACCTACATTTCTTAGACAACAGCGAGAGATTATAATTTAATATGAACTTTATTGAATAGAAATAAAGTTCAAATTGACTTTACATTTTATTAGAGAACGTTTATATGGGAAAAAGAAAAGGGCTGGTTTTAGGGATTTCCCGGCAATTATTCGAATTTTTCTCACCTTTTAAACCTTCCCTAGACCTCCACGAACATTTCAAGACCAAGATAAGACAAATTCGTTTAGCCGTTCTCGAGTTTTAGCGAGACCAACGAACAGCAATTGATTTTTATATACGAAGTATAGTATATAGATTTATGCACTGTTTAGTCAGCACATGAAGATAAAACCGCTTGGCTTGGCTTTATCCATTGACTTGTTTGACTAATACCATTATTTCAGGCCGACACCTTATTAATTGTATTGTTGTGTATGTACCATATTTTAACCTAGTTCAGCTGAAATAGCAAAAATTATCAAAATCGGTATCATACTTTTTGAGTTTATCTACGACAAATAAACAATAAGCAAATTATTCCGCTTAATAATATTAGCATTAGTATAATATTTAAAGATACTAAATAGATATAATTCACGTGACTGGAAAATAGCTAGAGGAAATGTTACACGAAAGTGAATCTCACTAATGTTTATGTACCTGTACCCTGCGCTTTATATTATTTTAAATCAGACAGACAGTGTTCAAACATGCTTACAAAATATCCACTAAAGTACTGGATATTATATCATTTTCATCATCATCATGATCAACCCATTCTCGGCTCACTACAGAGCACGGGTCTCCTCTCAATATGAGAAGAGTTTGGCAATAGTCCACCACGCTGGCCATGTGCGGATTGGCAGACTTCACACGCCTTTGAGAACATTATGGAGAACTCTCAGGCGTGCAGGTTTCCTCACGATGTTTTCCTTCAACGTTGAAGCAAGTGATATCTTAATTTTTAGAAACGCAAATAACTCTGAAAAGTTAGAGGTGCGTGCCCGGATTTGAACCGCCGACCTCTGATAATTAGGCTGACGCCGTAACCACTAGGCTATCACCGTTCTCATTATCATTTTGGTGAAATTATTTAGTTAGTCGAAATGTGAAATTGATATCCTTAATATTAAAAATTGTTAGTAAGCAATAAATTGTTATTGGATAATTCTTTTTTTTTTTTTTTATTCACCACAAATTAGCCCTTGACTTCATCTCACCTGATGGTAAGTGATGATGCGTCTAAGATGGTAGCGGGCTAACTTGTTAGGGGTATTGTAAACTCATACTCCTAATTGGTTTCGACACGACATCGTGCCGGAACGCTAAATCGCTTGGCGACACGTCTTTATCGGTTTTCCCGCACATTGTATTCCTGTAGATATTGATAGCGATTGATAGATGTATTTCCATATTGTTTACTACATTATGAAATATATTTTTAGCGTAAAGTGTTATTTGTTTTCATTAATTTTTTCATGTTAATTAAATATTTTTTTTCATTAGTCCTTTAGTTTTTTTCTTGCGCGCCTTTTATACAGAATTGGTTAGGCAGCACTTTAATCTTAAAATCTTTAAATGAATGTATTACGCATGAATATACGCTCGACCATAGAAATAAGATCAGCCAACTCGCCAATTTTATGCCCGGGACTAGTATGCAACATGTTGTATATGCGATAACTTCAATAGCGCGATGCGATATTCACATGGATACTTGTGGCGCCATCTAGTTTTGTAATGTAAAACCGATACATACGGAACTACAGTCTGGGGGAGACTTGGGGCTATTTTGTTCCTGGTTAAATAATAGGGTTACTTTGGTATTGAATCTAAAATCCTTTCGATTGATTCGATTTCACTGCATAACTCAATTAAATCTTAAACGGTTTAGATTTTCACTATACAGATTGCTTCATCTATTTATTTACGTCCAAATTTGGTAAGGATCCCTTGGAAATTATTGGATATATAGCACAAAACTCTTTCTAAAACTCGATAATTAACGTTACTTAACAATAAAAAAGGTTTTTTGGTAAATCTCTGTTTACAAGTTAACTACGAGTAAGTGACAGTAATCTAAATATGGATGCCCCATTCTCCTTAGCAACTGCCACCCTGTCAGTTACTGACCTACTTCAACTTAACTTACTCTGTTTTGTCTTTTTGTAAAGCATAATCTAAGCGGATGTCTTTAACTATTTCATAATAATATTTTGAGTTTTGTCTAAAGCATCACAAATAAGTGGCCATTATATGAAACACAACCATAAAATAACTTTGTATAGAAATTTGTTTGCGCATTCAGTATAAACGCCCGGTAATCATATTACCATATTATTAGTATTACCATAATATTAAAGATTACCAGATTCACTCGTATAACGTTGGAGTCATCTCGGTGTCACCTTTAACGTGCGTCTACAAATAGGTGAGAAACTTATGTTAGGATTAGTATCGTCGAATTATTTAAAAATATGCGGCAAGTTATGAGCGAACAGCGATCTAAATGTATACACGTTTAAAAAAAGAAAGGTTATGTTTGGTTGTACGTATGGTCTATTTCGTCGTAATTTCCACGATTAAATTGAACTGAAGGAACTCAGAAAAACTATCGGACCTTAAAATTGAAACTATATTAGTTTTCATTTGGCTGACGCAGAACTATTGCCACAAAATAGATAGCTACTGGATTAGTTCTGAAACCAACAACGGGTAATGTTTTGTGAATTATTATTTGCCCGCTGGACGAAGTATAGGGCTAATACTAATTCGCTTAGATCGGCCGTGGATTGACAAACCTGAATGATTGGAATATTAAACAGCCTATATGTCGCAGCTGTGATGGCCTAGTAGTCAGGACGTCAACCTCCTAATCAGAGGTCGGGGGTTCGAACCCGGGCGCACCTCTAACTTTTCGAAGTTATGTGCGTTTTAAGCAATTAAAATATCACTTGCTTCAACGGTGAAGGAAAACATCGTGAGGAAACCTGAGAGTTCTCCATAATGTTCTCAAAGGTGTGTGAAGTCTGCCAATCCGCACATGGCCAGCGTGGTGTACTATGAACCCATTCTCATATTGAGAGGAGACCCGCGGTCTGTAGTGAGCTTGGCAATGGGTTAATTTGCATTACAAATTTGCAAGTCCTGGGTTCGCTTCTTTGCTCTTGTCTGGTCTGGTTGGAGGCTTTGGCCATGGCTACTTTCCACTTTACCGCCCATGATTTTTGATTTACCATACCATAGGTTAGCCCGATACCACCTTAATCATCACTTACAAGTCAAGTGCTAACTTGTAGTGTATTGCAAAGCCTGGGCCAAGCAGAAAGAAACACCACCGGGTTGTGCATAATTTTTGATTTCTTATAAAAAATCACATTTCTCTAGTGTTTCCTTGTTATTTTGCCCCCCAATTTATTTTGTGGAACGTAACGCGTATTGTACTAACTTGAGCCGGACATGCCGTGGGTGGTTGGGAGCAATAGACGTAATATCATCATTCCCATTCGCATAGGAATTGAGACGACATGGTAATCGCGTTGACGCGTTCGCCTTATTGACTGGAAACTGGCGCATAAATTAAACGCGTTATGGACTAGAATCGAGTAATGCAAGCGCAAATTTATCCTCATACTTTTGCCGCAACCTAGCTATTGTACAGTTCAGAACAAACACAATGACACATTATTAATCCGCCCGTAACAACCATTCAGACTGCGGTACTGCGGCGGTCAGCAAAGATTCGTCTCCATTCTGTTAACCATATCTTGTTGGTAGCGAAAAAAAAGATCGATTTCAATTGGCTGGGCCTATTGTGCGCATACTTTTTTTATTTTAACATACAAATATGTGATATATTTAAGGCAACTTTCATGATTTTTTCCCTATTTCTTCTTCTTTAGGTGCTTCTCCAACAAGTGAAGGTTGGCAGTCAGAATGGCATATTTTGCCTTGTCTCTCGCGAGGCTGAAAAGCTGAGCGGAACTCGCGATACCAGTCCACTCCCTGATGTTTCGCAACCAGGACTTCCTATTGAGACCGTCTCTTTCCTGCTTCTTTGCCCATCATTTAGAGTTGCAGGCGCCTATATCTGTCATGCCTAAGCACATGCCCCAGATAAGCAACTTTTTTATTTTTGACAGTCTTCCAAAGTTCGCGATGACAACCAACACGTCGCAAGACTTCCTCATTGCTAACCTTTTGGGTCCAGCTGTACTTACAATTTCTTATTAGAATATAAAGTTGCAGATGTATTTAGGTTGAGATACTTATTTAGTCGTAAGTGATGGTTTTAAAAGCAGAAAAATAAATTGCCTTCGGTATTCTTATATCGACGTTTCCGAACTGTATGCTTGATAATCTATGCGTTTATAAACCACTTCATAGTATAGGTTCGTGATTTTAATGATCTAGCCTAAGTCGTTTCCCTTTATGATTTCCTAATAATTTTCTCATTACCGTGGCCTCAGATAGTCCCTGTTTTATGATTTCCATATAATTCCTTACATTTTATTTGTGTGCACTTATAAGTCGCTAGTAATACTGGTAGCCGGTGATTTCAATTAGGTTTTATATAGTTTTTATATATTTTCCTGACAGAGGATGTTCACTTGACGGTGAATGTTTGCTATTTTAAGCGTAAAATACTAATACTGCTCAATTAAATTCCGCGCTATAATATTATGTTTATAATTTTAACCCAAGAGGTATAAAAATGTATAGCAAATTATATGTATTTTTCTTCGTCGTTGTAATTCAATGAGCTTATTGCTAATCGATTCAGCAATTTCTTATTAGAATTTAATTCTATGGAATGAATCATTTGTCTTACTTACTTTAATTATAAATACTTACTCTATATAGTTATTTATTTATATAAGTGCGTATAAAATTGTCAGCCTCAATCTTATCGAAAGTCAGTCAAAGATTTTTATTTCCATTAAAACAAGTTATGTGCGGGTAATTTAAATCCAAATTTTATTTCTACATATTGCCTTTTACATCCCTATATTCAAGTGTTCCTCTCATTAAACAGAAATGAATGTACTCTCATAATAAACAGTACGACGCCATTATTGGGAACACTTTAATGAAACGCCAATATAAATGTTGGTACACATTTGTACGCGAGCAGAAACAATTATCGCCTTTAATTACAAATGCTTCAATCCTTTCATTTTACGCGCGAATTTTAATTAAAATAAAGCGGAGTGCGCAAGGTTGAAATTTATCAGAACTAGCGGTTCCAAATAACTTCCTCTGTATTACCTGTGTATTTTTCTTAAGTATTCCTTTTAATTATATACTCCATTTACTCGGCTCCCATGGATCTAGGACCCGAGATGTTGAATAGCGTATCCTTTTCCCCAAGAATTAAGCGATCATAACGAAATGATGTTTCAAAGGAGGCCATTATATTGTTAATAAATTCTCAGTACGAGCCTGAAGTTAGGAATGCGAGAAATAAGGAGGTTTTTAAACTCTAAAAGTCAACAACGAAACCTTGGTTTAGCATTTTACAATACCTAATGCTTTATAACAAGAGTTTAGAAATACCTCTATATTATGATCCTGAACTGATGGTAGTGATGGTAATGTGTTTGTTCACTCAAAATGGTTTATTTATTTATATCATATGATACACCATCGATACACTGTATTACAATTAAAAATATTACAACATAACGATTGTTTAAGCCGAGTAGAGTTATCATTGCGGGTATATACAGCATTCTAATTTCCCCGGTCAAAAAGTTGCATAAATGTTAAACAATTTCAGAAATATTACAGACTTAATAATAAATACTAGGATTATAATAATATATGAGATACGTAATTAAATAAGAACTATAATAATAATAATTTATAGAACTATGCATGTAGATATATATATTTTTTTCTCAGCACACAGACGACACGTCACAGACGGTTGTGTCAGTATAATGGGTTACTAGAATAGTAGATGCTAATTAACAGTACCAATTCTTTGACCTCTTTATCAGTGAATCATTATTCCAGAACTAAATTTTGATAATAATGTTTTAGCTGATCTAACTTCCAATCGATTACAATGACGTATTATAAAGAAACCTGTGAAATTACACGTAAAACGGGAATGAATTATAGGACATCTACATTCTTACCTTACCTTCCCTTGGTTTTCATTCAAGTTCAGTGTTAGATAAGATTACCGTTATCGTTTAATTAGTAAGATACAGGTAGGAATAAGGAAGCCAGCTAATAAATATTCAGCGTGTGTGTACAAACTTTACACGATATTTGCACGGTTTCTCCCGGGATGATAAATGGACCATAATTGTGTTGATGCTTAAAGAAAAATTGCCAGAACGTGAAGGGTTGGTAATCTGTAACCGAATCTGTTATTAAGACAAGAAAGTGTTTTTGTTTTGTACCTGTTTATATTTTGTGGTTGCATTAACTATTCTACTAGTTATAATAGTGGTATTTTTGAAGTGAAAACTTCTTTAGCGGCGTTGAGCACTTTTTCTGTAATGGGTATAAAATCTTAAACTCGCGTCAGGACACGTGACCTGATCGAAAAAGCGTAAGACGGATGGAGAGTAGACAGCTATCCCCTCTCTACGGCGCGGCGAAAATGTATGCCTGGGCCTACTGTTTCGTTTAGATGAGATGATGCTGTCTAGGATGGTAGTGGGTTAACCTGTTAGAAGTATGGTAAACCTACGCTCCTAATTGCTTTCTACGCGACATCGTGCCGGAACGCTAAATCTCTTGGCGACACGTCTTTGGCGGTAGGGTGATGACTAGCCACGGCTAAAGGTGCGGAACAGACCAGATTCGAGTCGGGAATCGGCCGAGTAGTATATAAAAAAACTCAATATTCTCCTAAAATCTGGAATGGAATTCGGACCCTGGGTTCAATTCATGACTCAAATATGGTCAGTTACGAGGCTTCAGCCGTGGCTAGTTACAACCCTACGTATGGCCTTGTGATCTAGAATTCCGACACAATATCGTTCAGTAAGCAATTAGAACTATATAACCATGCCCCTAACAGGTTAACATACCTATCATCATATACTGCATCACCACTTACCACCAGGTGATATTTTTATCAAGAGCTAACTTCTAGATGAAATGATAAAAAATATCTTTAAACCGAAACCGAGATGAATGAAAAAAACACTTCGCTTTATATGAAATCGAAACAAATTAAGCAAAATGTTTCTAGTAAATTTCCAACATAAGCTACCTACCTATATATAAAAATAAAATAAAAAATAAATTATGTTTGCAATAGGACTAATATAATCAAAGGTCACCGGGTCACTAATGGTGTCATTGCACTCATCATAATTTAAAACGATTTCTCCCGAATCGATTTCATGAGTAATTGTTTATAATATCGAATACCGAGGTGTCGATGTAAAAGATATATGGGACCGTTACTTGCAAAATGCTGGTGGTCGAATTTTTAAATCGATATGCGATGAATCGATCTCCGATGGAGACCTTGCGATTACAGTATGCACTTTTTTTCGGATAAATTATGCGGCCAAATTATCTTTAGCGTTTTGTGAATGTTTTGTGCATGATTTAGCGCGAATTTGGGTCTAATTAGAATCCTGATACCAATCTGGTTCGGTACAGTGTTGCAACAGCATTTTAATGTAAGAAATTGCTTGCTTCTTAAAAATTGGGTAGCATTGCATTTTCGTGTGGGAAATGAAAAATTCTGTGATACTAAGTAAGAATCTATGGAATATTATAGTTACGAAATCTTGTTTGTCATATGATTTTTATTTAACATAGATAGCATCCTTTTATACCTGTGGATATTTAATTCCGTAAACAAAGACGCAATGTGTAAACGAAAATATATTACTTGAAAATTGCTTTACTGGTTTCAAAACATCTTTGTCCTTACCTAGAAAATGCATAAACATAAACGTACCTTTCAAACCATAGTTTTACAGCGAACATATTTGTTTGTTTGGTAGTTTGTCCTAAAACGCGAAGGGAGGAGGAGCAAATTACATGATTTTTACATAAGTCTAATTAAATTCCTATCTCATTATCATAATCATCTTTACATTGTTGTGGACTTCTTCTTACACTTGGGCGCGATTTGAACCCTCTTAGCTTTAGTTTTAAGTTTACGAATGTAGTTATCACCATCAAATCACTACTATGTAAATTATTGACGCGTCAAAAGTGCCTTTTAAAGGACTATTTGAATAAAGATTATTTGAATTTGAAAGGAAATAGAAATAATGAAAAATATATTATATATGAACAATGCATAGATGCATGTAATAGGTTTATATGAATAAAGCTGTTTTGATTTGATTGAAGGCGGTAAAATCCTTTTGATGTTTAAATTTAAAAACATCTAATGCACTTGCAATAGCGTATGTAAGCGAAAATAAAGTAAAAGTCTACCTACAGTCATCCCTTGCGACACCGCATAGTATCACATAGTGAAATCTTAGAACGAAAATGTTATTTAGCTAGTGCAAATTGCGCATCGACAAAGTGACAAAGTCCATTTGGCCGCTATGATGGTGGCGTTGTTGGTTTTTCACACAGCCTCGTCTATAGAGCTTCGTGACACAGACGGGCGGTTGAAACGTTAGGATATGAAAGTCAAGCGTTTGTTTCGATTAATTCGTTCTGCATCGATTTCATTTTCAGAAGTTTTTTTTTTTAAGGTAAGTGATTATGCTGTCTAGGATGGTAGCAGGCTAACCTTTTAGAAGTATGGTAAACCCACGCTCCTAGTTGGTTTTTACGCGACATCGTGCCGGAACGCTAAATCGCTTGGCGACACGTCTTTGTCGGTAGGGTGGTAACTAGCCACGGCCGAAGCCTTCCACCAGACCAGAAAGCAAAGTGAAACTAAAACTTTTGAAAAAAAAAAACAAATTTTATAAAATTTGTTTTTTTTTTTCAAAAGTGGCCAACAAGGTGAGGAAGTCCATGCTCAGCAGAAGGTCGTTAAAATACTGAGACTGATTGTGATAATGACGGTTAAAACGTTTGCCTCTGACTTCGGAACAAATGCAAAGCTTTAATTTTAAGACTACTCAAGAGTTTATTCGTTTAGCTATCATTTTATTAAAAGGTAAGAGATAGACGGATCCAGTCACAAAACATTTTTGTATTGTAACACTACAAACAAAATTCAACTAACTCACTTGTCACTCTAACTTGCCAAGTTGAAACTAGATGGCGCTGACTGTATGTTGGCAAAAAGTATATCGCGCAAAGGAGATCGCCCGAGACTATTACATGAGACCGCCACAAGCCAGCGTTAGATCATTTAGCTTCGATCCGGACTTACGAGACTACAGTGCTTCAGCAACCGCTTTCCAATTGTGGAGATACTCGCCGGACTCTGTCGTTTCTCCATTGTCGTGTTTCCGACCTTCGCTTCCACTGAGTACGACGTTGGTTAGGCACTCGACTCGTTAAGTTGGTAAAGATCCCGGCCCCCCGTCTATCTCTGAGGAACCTCTCCTCGTTTCAACAGGCGGCCAACGTTGGTTAGTGCTGGTTTCCACTCTCCTTCTCCTTGTAGTATTTTAATTCTTTAGCATAGTAATATTATGTAAATGCACTTAGTTTGAAGATAAATGTAAGTGTAATGTTTCAAGTCAAATAAAGACATCGTCATCTTTATTACCAAGAGACCCTCTGATTCATATTAAGATTAAACTTTGTTGATTTCTTATTAAGAAACAAAATTTTAATGACATCATAAACTTTGCATTTATAGAGAAAATTAAAAATACATAAAAATTATCTCTTTGATTAATCAATCGTGTTGATTTATCTTATGTGCTCGCAACTTATTTACTAATTGGATATAATCAATTCCAATATTCCATCATTCAACATCAAAGACGTTCTGATCAAATCTGATTGGACTGAGTTAAAATGAAAAGTTATTATAGCTATATACCAATGCATAAGTCTACACCATTTGTAAATATCATTGATTACATCAAGATTATTACACAATTGATAAATTCTCTAATGACCAGACTAATTGGAAGCCGGCTTCTACGCTAGCATCTCTCACAATATACAAAAAATATTGTCGAATTCTAAAATCACGTTGGAAAAGAGAAACTGTTGAGTTTCTTACAGACTTCTTGGTTTTGTCATTTCAAACAGACAAACTGAACATTTCAAGTGTATATAAAGTTACTCATTTCTATTTCTATATATAATTGGAATTTAAATCAAAATTTATCACATTGTTATTTAACCATACTAACATCGGATTCGGCAAAATATTAATAGAAATATATAAAAAAATAGACATAAACGCTCGTCTACGTCATAATGGTTCTCGAAGTGGAGAGCGTTCAACAAACACTGGTTATTGATGTACCAGAACTGTTGTTGAACTAAAACTCCACTACCATTTTATGAAGAACCCTAGAAGTGTAATAAATACCCACAACTCTTAAGTTTGTTTGTAGATCTTCATGCGAGCAAATTTTATGTGTGCGCTTTTAAGGAATGGGATCATAGTCGTTCATGAACGATTTCTTTATATGATGAACTTTCAATTTTGAGAATTTTTCCTGACAATGAACAAACTGTTCTTAGTGTTCACTAAGCAATTTTTTATTGACGACCTCGGTCGCATTATAAAGTTGGAGGTCCTGGGTTCGATTCCTGGCTCGAGGCTAGTCTGGTGAGAGGCTTCGGCCGTGGCTAGTTACCACACTACCGACAAAGACGTGTCGCCAAGCGATTTAGCGTCGCGATGTCGCTTGGAAACCGATCAGGAGTATGCGATTTCCATACCCTGAAGCTAGCATGTTAAACTGCATCATCACTTACCATCAAGTGAGATTGCCGTCAAGGACCAACTTGAAGTAGATAAAAAAATGAACGTTGCGATTCCAACATCTCCTGAGGATGCTCCGGTGTGGAACCATAAAGTGCGTTGAGAGAGCATTCTACAAGATCGGTATGATGTGGTAAGCAATCTTTATTGCTTAAATTGTAACGTGCAGATTTGCCAGTTTTACAAGTATAACAGCAAATTAAGCTTAGTTAGTTAGCTTAGTTATTTAGTGTTAGTTTCTAATTTATTTATGCTATTTTTAATTAAAATTTTGATTGGATCTTTGTGATATCGTAAGAATCTTGTAATCATCCCAAGAGCCACTAAATAATTTAAAAAAAATTGTATGTTGCATCATTATCAAATGTCAAATTAAATGTTTTTTTTCCAACTTGAATTTTACATATTTTAAACTGAAAAAGGTATTATATTTATTGGCAATATTTATAATATTTAGTATATATTTATTTTATATATTGCTCTCTTATTTCATTTACTTCTTTCCCCAAAGGTTGTTTGGATGAGATTTTTTTTAACACTACAAGTTAACCCTTGACGGCTATCTCACCTGGTGGTAGGTAAGTGATGATGCTGGCTAGGATGGTAGCGGGCTAACCCGTTGGGAGTGTGGTAAACCCACTCCTAATTTGTTTCTACGCGACATCGTGCCGGAATGCTAAATCGCTTGGCGACACGTCTTTTTCGGTTGCTTAAGCGATAAGGCCCAATTTGCATACTTATGTGTTAAGTGTCCCGTATTATTGTTTTATTAATGATTTGTTTGCAATAAAGAGAATATCTATCTATCTAAAGATTTCAATTCTTGTTATGGCCTATTCCTTCCTATGACATTACCAGGTTCCAGGGATATCGATATTAATCTTATCTTCTTATCAATCACGGTGTCGTGGGCCTACTAACCTAATTAAATATAATTATAACGCCTTAATATTCATGTTGCCCTAGTACCGAATCCACAAAAAATATTGTTTTCTTAGCAAACGCGTCTTGTATAGTCCGTAAAAACATAGATCTCTTACAGCCCGGTTACGCTGTGGCAACCAATAGGGTTAGCACAGGTAATAGACAGTTCGAACAAAAAAAATCAGATCTCGATAAATTTGTGAAACAAATACTTTTTCCAATCATGAACCTTGTTAGTCTTGTGTTAATAATAAGCAAGCGTGAAAACCTGTCAAAAATAAAGAGCGCTTTTAATCCACACTAACTAGTGTGGGAACACTTTCGTGCTTATAACTGATTTGATATTTGCATTACATCAAAAACGGCTGAGTCATTCGTCAATTATAATTAATTATTGGAGCTGTCAATTAGTGTTGGAGCCGGTGATTTTAATTTTGGCTGCAGGGCCCACGTGACCTTTGGTTTGGTATGAGGAATTTATACGTTCGCCTTACATTAGACATTGCGTGATTTAGGGCCCGTTTTTTACACTGAATTCATAAATGGTCGATAGAAGCTTTTCATGATATACAATGAACACGAGGCTTAATTTACCTTAATTCGCGTAAAAAAGGCAAGTTTGAAAAGATACGTTAAGATATATATTGAAGCGGTGATAGCCTAGTGGTTAGGGCGTCAGCCTCCTAATCAGAGGTCGGCGGTTCGAATCCGGGCACGCACCTCTAACTTTTCGGAGCTATGTGCGTTTTTAAGCAATTAAAATATCACTTGCTTCAACGGTGAAGGAAAACATCGTGAGGAAACCTGCATGTCTGACAGTTCTCCATAACGTTCTCAAAGGCGTGTGAAGTCTGCCAATCCGCACATGGCCAGCGTGGTGGACTATGGCCAAACCCTTCTCATATTGAGAGGAGACCCGTGCTCTGTAGTGAGCTGGTAATGGGTTGATCATGATGATGATGATGTATTCTTAACAACTAATTGTCTAATTAATCATTAAATAAATTTAATATAAATACAAGAATAAACGTATAATATATTGTATTAAGCTAAAGATTATATTCGCATGATATAGATCATAACTGTTACCGAAGGCTAACTTAATCAGCCTATAGACGCCCACTGCTGAACATAGACCTTTCCAAGAGCGCGCCACCATACATGATCCTCCGCTTTCCTGATCCATCAGCTACCAGCGATCCCTTTCAGGCTGTCGGTTCAGCGGGCAGGAGGTCGTTCTACGCTGCGCTAAAATGCACAAGGCTAACTGTGCCATCGAAATTGCCAGAATTTCCAAATAATTGCACCTCATTTAAAATAAGTCCAAAGATTCAGAGTCCATGAATCAACCAAGACCTCAATATCTTTAATCAAAAATGTTATTTTTTATTATTCCAGATATTATGACATCTGCAGGCCATTTTAATTCCTAGACATTAAATGTTCTTTATATATTTGTCTATTTCTCTTAAAGATCTTATTCAGGAAGTTGTAAAACATTTACTTGAAGTCACTTCCGTTTGACTCAGCATCATTGTCATTCATTCCTTTCAAAACATCTTTAATTGGCCGAAATAATTGGTCAACTCGTACTGCATGTCAATTACCTAGAACGTTAGCTTATTCGGCTACCGTTTAATTAAATATTTCATCGTGATTGGCGCTGATATTTGATAGACTCGAGATAACCTTTGCCATATTTTGTTACCAATACAAAGGATAGATTGACGCTGTTGTTAATTTTGCGAAATCAAACTATGATAATTTCTATGAATATGCATGTCTTTAATATATTTTAGCAATGGATTGAATATTTTTTTAAGTTAATAATCCTAAAGACTCGTGAAGGTTACGTGACCGTCATTATTATTGTGACATGAATTCTGGAAAAAAGTTACAACCTATCATTCTATATTTAAATCTTCTACGCAAAAACAACTCTGTAAACTTAAATAAATACGCCAGTTAAATTTGAACCTTTCTTCCAAAACTATCACTTAACTTCTCGCAATGTCCATTGTTATTGCTATTTCGCGTGGACCAATCACTTGCCATCGTTTTGGCGGGAACCAATAGCGTGGCGGCACGACATGATGACAACTTAATACATTAATAATAGTATTCTAGTCAAGTTTTATACACTTTTGTACGTATACAGATTAATAATATTTTAACCCTTATATAACATGTAAAATATATATCTTTATTAATAAATACATCATAATGTACTTCTTAGAATCGCAGCGACGTCAGATTGTTGGGGGAAAATATGAACTAAATACATTATTTTGGAAAAATTATGATAAATCGGATAATTCTTAATAAGATGTAAAAAATGTTGGGTACTTTCATAACCTTGGGAGGCGGCGGGTAGCTATTGGGCTAACTACCCGTCATTGCACGAGTCTCCTTACTGTCTGGGAGGGGGGGATCAAGCTGTCCTGATCCTCTCTGTTTTAGCGCGGGAGCCCTGTTGCTAAGGCTGGGGCGGCTGGTGGATGTCTGGGAAGAATACAATGGGTTCCCCAGGTGTTCGGCAAATCCAGCGAGTGGGACATGCTGTGGTGGTTTTTAGTTCGGGTATACCTCATCGATGGGGGGAGTCCCACATAACCTCCGTCTTGCCCAACGGACGGAGGTAGCCATAAAGCTTTTCCACCACGGGGAAAAAAAAAAAAAGGGTACTTTCATAACCAAGATTCGAAACCTTTCCTTAGTCGGGTAACATCTATAATCATATTTATAATCAAAAAATTCTGAACCTATATCAATAATAACGAATTATTTATTAATCGAATTGCATTAAAACCTGTCCAGCATACAAAACATGCTTTATTCCTGAAGTTCGCGAACAGTAAAAATGAATATTCCGCGGCAAATAAAAGTGCCGGCTTTCGCTAATTAATTTTGAAGCGGTTTTTTGCTCGCGTCAGGTCTCAGTTGTCTTATGCACGTACATTATATACCACGGGTTGTGATTAATGGGTCCACGTCCAAAATGCCGAGTTACCTTTTTACGCCACAGGTTGGGTAACCCTTGAGGGCAGTAATTAGTGGAGATTGAATATTTTGAGCTACTTTTGTGTATTACGTTTTGCCTTATGCCCGTTCCACCTTCGTCTCGTGGGGAGCGTTTTGATGAGGTTTTTTTTTAATCCAACCGTATCTAGGATTTTTTTGGTGTCCGACCTGAGGAGCTCGTGTAACTATTTCTCGGTCCGGTAAAAGCCCTCTATACATCAATAGGTGCCTCGAAAAGTAATCCCCAATATTAAAGATACAATGGTTTAACGAAACGGTGATAGCCTAGTGGTTAGGGCGTCAGCCTCCTAATCAGAGGTCGGCGGTTCGAATCCGGGCACGCACCTCTAACTTTTCGGAGTTATGTGCGTTTTTAAAAATGAAAAAAAAATATTAAAATATCACTTGCTTCAACGGTGAAGGAAAACTTCGTGAGGAAACCTGCACGCCTGAGAGTTCTCCATAATGTTCTCAAAGGCGTGTGAAGTCTGCCAATCCGCGCATGGCCAGCGTGGTGGACTATGGCCAAACCCTTCTCATATTGAGAGGAGACCCGTGCTCTGTAGTGAGCTGGCAATGGGTTGATCATGATGATGATGATGAATGGTCATAACTGGACTGACACTGTACACTTAAGTTCTTAATCATAGCGGCAATAAACGGAGATCGTGGACAATCTGTAAAAGTTCCAACGCTATACCTATTACGGTTCATTGGATGGCTCGCTGACAGACAGATACAGATAGCTGGACACTCCGTGGTGCAGCGCGTGCGCTGTTGCATTTTAGAGTTGGAGGTTCTGGGTTCGATTCCTGGCTCGAGTCTGGTCTGGTGGGATGCTTCGGCCGTGGCTAGTTACTACCCTACCGATAAAGATGTGTCGCCAAGCGATTTAGCGTTCCGGCACGATGTCGTATAGAAACCAATTAGAAGTGTGGATTTAGAATACCCCTAACAGGTAAGCCCGCTACCAACTTAGACCGCATCATCACTTACCATCAGGTGAGATGCCATCAAGGGCTAACTTGTGGTGTATAAAAAAAGAAACGTACAGCGGAATCTAACTAAGAACCCTAAAAATAGGATAGCTATAATGCTTTTATGGATTTTGGAGTATTATCTACAAGCTAGATCCATTATATGTGCTTACATCTTTTAACCCAACGCGAAGTGACGCAGTTTCTCCTCAGAGCATTAGCATTTTGGGAACATCATGGGAGTAATTATACTAAACTAAAGTTATGCGTAAGTATATGTACTGTATATATTGCGTGGAGTTAGGAAAATTTTCCTAACTCCACGTTGGTACTATGAATTTCAAAACCGATCCTGAATTGACCTGACTCTGTAACCAAACCCGTGATCTGTGAATGAGATGCTGAACATGCTGACTACTGAATCATTATAGCTACAACTAGGTAAACACGCTGCATTCCGTGTCACTTTTCTGAGTCAATTAAGGTTACCGCCCACACTGCTTTAGTTCGCTAAGAAAAGAAAACTTTGAAAAAATTAATATGCGCTTTGCGTAAGTATTCATTCGAGAGCTCATAAGTCCACCACCCACCATGTCAGCAAACATCGTAAAATCCAATATATTTTACGAGAGCAAAATTCTTAAAATTTTCTATTTGCATATGCAAAGACACCGACCACAGCTTTACAAGGTGAATCGAAACCTGCAGCCTAAATATCAAAATTCAATCTTATTTATAAGTCGTTAAGATACCAATATTGCTTGTGAGAACGAAAATCTTTTTGTTTTAAACTGGTGCATATAATTTAAACTCCAGGTTTGGCTGTTGACCTCATATAACTGAGTACTAGCAATTAAGCTAAGCTATAAATTTGTATTAGATATTAAACTATGCAATTAACGTATACCTTTCATTTAATTATTAATCTATATGTAGTATTACTTTACAAAGTGCCCGTATATTCTATGAATTTGATTTAACTGAATTAATTTAAAATCTTTCCCATATTGTAATAATAGTTATCTAGAAGATGAATACAGATTAAAAAAGCTTAGGAGATTGCTCTTACTAAGTTAAGAGTTACGTAACAACCTAAGAAGGTGAAAGCAGAATTCATCATATTCCCGCAGGATTCAACAAATACCTTTTGTGAGGCTTAAGGATGAAGCGATTTTGAGGAATTTTAGTACATTGATTGATTGCAACCAGGAAATTTAATAATGTAATATTCTCAAGTATGACATGACCTACATTTTTTTATTTTAAAAGACGAATGAAGTAACTTTGTATATTATATCAATTAAGGAATCGTATACATCAATCTTGAAGCTGTGATGGCTTAGTGGTTAGGACGTCAGCCTCTTAATCAGAAGTCGGGAGTTCGAAACCGGGCACGCACCTATAACTTTTCGGAGTTATGTGCGTTTTTAAGCAATTAAAATATCACTTGCTTCAATGGTGAAGGAAAACATCGCGAGGAAACCTGCATGCCTGAGAGTTCTCCATAATGTTCTCAAAGGCGTGTGAAGTCTGCCAATCCGCACATGGCCCGCGTGGTGGACTATGGCCAAACCCTTCTCATATTGAGAGGAGACCCGTACTCTGTAGTGAGACGAGAATGGGTTGATCATGAGGCTGATACAATCGGTGTTATATTATTAATGTTTTCGTACAAAATAATAACAACAAAAATACTGTCGATGCTATTATTATGCTGTCATATAGCGTTAGCTTCGCTTCACTTGTAGGACGGTATCCCATTGAAACGGTCTATATTTTTACAAAGTATACTAATGGGTGTTTTGTTTCATATTTTGGTCAAAGCCCCAATAGTTCACGCTACTGTTTCAAAACGCCGACAGAGGCGTCAAACGGCGTGAAATTAATTCTAAAGTCGGTATTATGTAATTATATATTTTGCTCACGTGCTATTCGTCATCGTCATCGTTATAATCGCTGGGCGTCCACCGTTAGGCTTCAAATATATATCTTAAAGCTTGTAGAAAAATCATATTACGATATTAAGGATTATATAAACGATAAAAAAGCTTGGGTGTGAATAGCTCTATCTCCATAGGTACTATAGTTTATTATTCATTATGTGAGATGGTGATAACGAAAAAAAGAAAAACCCCGGCTAAGTTTGTTGTGGGCTTCTTCTTAGACCGGGGCGCGTTTGGAAACCTCATAGCTTTAGTTTTAGGTTTACGAATATAGTTATCACCATGAAATAACTACTATGTAAGTTATTGACGCGTCGAAAGTGCCTTTTTAAGGACTATTTGAATAAAGATTATTTTGAATTTGAATTTAAACTTACTTACTTGGAATAATTTAGTACTGTTTAGTTATTTTTACTTTTGTTTACTAGTAACATTCCTAATTCCATGGTTCAAGTCAAAATTATTATTTTTGTCTCATGATGTAGTGAGGCGTCAGGTAAGGCAGTTGTCTAAAAGGAAATAAACATGTAATAAAGTTGAAGTGCATAAAATAACTATTGATGAACCATTGATTTGCATATCAAGGCATGCTCCATGCAGTTCCTTTGGTACCTTCTGGTCACATTTTTTTAGATATATAGCAAGCAAACGAGCAGGCGGGTCACCTGATGGTAAGTGATTACCGCCGCCCATGAACATTTGCAGCACCAGAGGAACCGCCAATGCGTTGCTGTCTTTTGAGTAATTTGTTAATCCGCCCTTTGAATATCCCCATATTATAAACATTAGGGAATACAGAATATGGAAGCTGGTTCCACAATTTGCAAGTACGTGGCAGAAATTACCTAGAATAGCGGGTGGTGGAAGAGGACCATAGTGCGAGGTCTACCAATGCTATGTTATCTGGTACGGAATAACATAACCTCGGGATACCAACCATCAATTCATCCTACAAGCCTTACATATTGCTAAATAGCTTACAATACTGTTATTTAAAATTTCTTCGTTATTTATAAACCAAACCATACAAGGTAATCACTAAAAGCACCAAAATAAAAAGCACTTAGTATGCAGGTTTCGCTCCGACGAATATATATTTTTCGGAATTGGTGGCTAATTAATTCACCTAAAACTTTCTTTTATTGTAATCTAGTTTAAATAAACTAGATACCACCGTCCTAGTAATAATCATGATCATCTTGATCATAATTATTTTCACAAGAGGTCAAAATATAACTGTAGTATAAATAGGATGGGCTGATATTTTACCACAATTCCGTGAACTGAACCACGTTAAAATCACCTTTCGATATGTTTATAGGGCTTTCGAAATCCGGGTGAAAAGCGTATGTAAACGAATGCACTAACTGACACACTGTTGCACTAACTGACAGTGTGAGCGAGTGCTGACAGCTAAATATTACCCACGCCTTAAGACAACGCCTATCAGATTGTAATTACATATTGCATACTCGCACGATAAAGGCCTTAAAGAAATCAATGATTCCTTGTTAAGGAACTTAAGTCTGTATCCGAAATTGTTTCACTTTGTTTTTTTTTTAATTTTTTGGTACGTCAGTCAGTTGCAGTGTCTGGAGGGATTCAATTCGTTATTCTTAGCAAGCGTTATCTCATTAAGCATTTCGGCGTGGTAAATCTGGTAGCGAAATTTTATGAATACAATTCATCAACATTGTGATTGGCCTTTGATAATCTACCGAGTGCAGTGGTTAGTGCTGATAAAGGTCCAGCGTTTGTTCACCGGCAACGGCAATTTGGGAATTTATCACTTTTGAATGATTTCTGGCCTTGGTTGAGTCTTCGACCGAGATTTTTACCATTCTATCAAAAAAGATACAATTCGATACAGTGCTAGAAGTGTAGAAGTAAATTAGAGTTACAGTTGTAATATATGCAACAAAAACCTTTTAAAGTCCATTTTGAATGAAGGTAATGTTGAGTTTGAATTTTAGTTTATTTCATTCATCAAGACACACAAAATTTCATCAAAATCGGTCCAGCCGTTTTGGAGGAGTTCAGTGACAAACACACGTATAGAAGAAATTTATAATATATGAAAGATAATTGCATTAATCCTAGTCTAGTCCACTAGTCTAAGATATCACCGTCTGCATACGAATACTTACTCGTATATCTTCAGAAAGATTGGCAAAATGCCCTAAACAAACTGTATAAAAGTTAACGCAGAAAAAAATTCTCCAAACTTTATGATGAATGAAATCAGAGCGTTCAGGGGTAACAAAAAACTAATTTAAACGGTGATTTTAATGTTGCTATGTGAAAACGAAAACACACTTTAGGTCTTCAAATACTGCAATATTTGTTTAGTTGTCCTTAAAATAACAGGAATACATAATAATAGTTGCATCATTTTTCAACGTCATTCAAAGTAAAATAATTACCAGTCAAAAATGTTCATTGGTATGCGAAATTTGCATAATTGTTTGAACTTACGATATCGCAGTCGATATGAGATCTTTTTGCCTTATTGTTTTTATTGAAATGGCGAAATTCATTTCATTTTGGTCAACTTCCAAAAAGAGGTGGTTAAGACGTAAGATTTTTTGGTAATGTAACTATAAAAACCATATTTAAGTCAATCTAAATTTAATTGAAGGATTAAGGACCAGAACAGAATTAGAAAAATTTCCGTTGTTCACCCCCACCACTCGGATAGCTTTTAGGGTCGTTTATTGTCACTTAACCGTAATCCCTCTTAATCTCTCTCTCCTATGACCAGCGGTGGGACATGAAACTGAGGTATATTTAATTCAACAGATGCATCTGTTTAAGAACTGAATTTCATTTATTACATTCATCATCATCATCACGATCAACCCATTACCGGCTCACTACAGAGCACGGGTCTCCTCTCAAAATGAGAAGGGTTTGGCAATAGTCCACCACGCTGGCCATGTGCGGATGTGCAGACTTCACACGCCTTTGAGAACATTATGGAGAACTCTCAGGCGTGCAGGTTTCCTCACGATATTTTCTTTCACTGTTGAAGCGAGTGATATTTTAAATGTTTTAAAACGCACATAACTCCGAAAAGTTAGAGGTGCGTGCCCGGATTCGAATCGCCGATCTCTGATTAGGAGGCTGACGCCCCAACCACTAGGCTATCACAACTTCGATTCAAAACATTAGAATTATTATACTTCAATTTATTACATTAGAGTTACTTTATAACAACACTGTTTGGAATCAGCCTGCTACGTCTCTTCGTCTCTCACAAATTGTTTCCACGGATCAATTTCATTAGAATATTCATATTCTTCTGAATTCTGAATTTGGAATGTGCCTTCTGAACCAGTGGTAGAATAACTATAATCAAGCAAAAACTTTCAAAATTTAAACATCGACTCACTAAAAAAATTTAACGCATCGAGTCAAATTTATTTTGGGAGTTGATCGTGATAACTAACTTTCGTAAAAATGAAACAAACTACCAGAGTTAGCGTGGTTGAAATTAATTAGATTTGTTTTTGCAATTTTGACGAACTTACATAAAACAAACACAACAGATCGATAATATCATAACCTTTCTATTATTCAGGTTATAAAATAGAAATTAATTGCATTCCAACTATCATATATTTCAATTGAACGTTAATGACCTATAGCTAATTACAAGCACTGGCAATTCTAATATCTAAATGAACAGCTTTGAACTCAGTTAATTACTAATAAACCAAACAAATTAAATTGATTATGGACTTTTATTGTATCAACTGATTCCGTTATTGTATTAACTTGCCTGTTCTTTTATTGATGACTATGAAATTATTGAAGCGGTGATAGCCTAGTGGTTAGGGCTTCAGCCTCCTAATCAGTGGTCGGCGGTTCGAATCCGGGCACGCACCTCTAACCTTTCGGAGTTAAGTGCGTTTTAAAAAAAAATATAACTTGCTTCAACGGTGAAGGAAAACATCGTGAGGAAACCTGCACGCCTGAGAGTTCTCCATAATGTTCTCAAAGTCGTGTGAAGTCTGCCAATCCGCACATGGCTAGCGTGGTGGACTATGGCTAAATCCTTCTCATTTTAAAAGGAAACCCGTGCTCTGTAGTGAGATGGTAATGGGTTGATCATGATAATGATGATGATGAAATTATTATTGGTAAATTAAAACAAGTTCAAGCGTACAAAAAACATTTTAAACCCGTTAAAACATATTAGGTGGATGCATAAGATACGTGAGGGGCACAAAGCATGGATCCAACACGCTCTTCCAATACAACCCGTATTTTACGAGCCAGGAGTTTAATGGTTTTTAATGGTCATTGCCTCAATAAAAAGGTGGTCTCTCATTGGTTTTTACAACTTTTCCTGCGTACACCAAGACCATACATTTTTCCGGGTTAAAAAGTACCTTATGTGTTAATACTGGACTTTTAATATTACTAAGGAAACTGAGATCGACGTCATAAAGGCCTCCATGGAGCAGTGCATGAGCTGGTGGTGATAAATCGAGCGGTCGTGGATTTGATTCCTGGCTCCAGTCTGGTCTGGTGGGAGTCTTCGGATGTAGCCTTTTTTTTTAATATACACCACAAGTTGGATCTGAAATCTGATGGATGATGATAGCGGGCTAACCTGTTAAGGGTATGGTAAACCCATACTCCTAATTGGTTTCTACACGACATCGTGCTGAAGCGCTTATTCGCTTGGCGACACATCGTTGTCGGTAGGGTGGTAACTAGCCACGGCCAAAGCCTCCCACCAGACCTGACTCGAGCCGGGAATCGAACCCAGGACCTCCAACTTCAAGATGCATCAGCCCGCGCGCTGCGCCATGTAGATCGCCAAAGTGAGCTGTACCAGTCATTTTATCAGGAGATAAAATGTCTCACTTATTCCCCATCACCCTGTTGCTAAACTTTAGTAACGCATTGCAACTTACCACGTCCATTAACGATAATTATTAAGTGCTTATAGTAGTGACTAGAAGTCACACCTTAACGAGTTCTCCGAGGCGGTATCAGTGATACAAGCCAAATGTTAATTTAAATTGCTAATAGTGTACGATCAGTACCAAAAAGTAAATTTTGAAACTGAGGACTTAACAAAAACACCGCTCGTTAAACATATACTCGTAACAAGATGTCATAAATTGAATATTAAAGGCCATGTCATATCCAAAACGTAATTAGACACCCACCGTCATCATCATCCTTTACCGTCATATAACGTATTCTCGTTATTATACGCCAGTATTGCCGCAAAGAATGTATATGTTATCATGCCAGTTGAACGAAATTAAAAACTACCATTTGTAACGAAGTTTTAATGGTATCTATTTGAAAAATTCTACCGCTTAGTGAAAATGTAATTGGCAACAAATTTTTTTTTCTTACTATATAATATAAGTTAGCTAACTTGAAGACAATCTTACCTGATGGTGAGAGATGATGCAGTCTAATATGCAGGCAAGGGTATGGTAAACCTATAATCCAAATTGGTTTCTACGCGACATCGTGCCGGAACACTAAATCGCTGGGTGACACTTCTTTATCAGTAGGGTGGTAACTAGCCACGGTTGAAGCCTCCCACAAACCAGACGAGCCGGGAATCGAACCCAGGATCTCCAACTTTATAATGCGACAGCGCACGCGCTTCGCCACGGATGTCGTCTTCGGAACTTCTTCACTAGATTTATTTCATTTATCTATATTTACAAATTGTCTGCCAAAAATAACATAGCCATAGACTGATCGATTTACTCGTAGTTCCAGACTCATTTCTTTTTCATTGTTGGGAGGAGTTATAAGCATCTACACCGTTACGTAGTGTATATAATATATTTACTTATTTCTATAACGCGCCGCAAGTATCTGGAATCAGTTTTTTTTCTTCTTTCAATGATATATTCATTCAAAACAAGAGCAAATAAGTTAACTAATCAAAAAATCCACCGAGGCTTTACCATCCCTTATAATCAGAGGCCTAAAGTCTGCTATTACAATTATGACTCAATATTCAATCAATGAAGCTGTGATAGCCTAGTGGTTAGGGCGTCCGCCTCCTAATCAGAGGTCGACAGTTCGTTATGTGCGTTTTTAAACAATTAAAATATAACTTGCTTCAACGGTGAAGGAAAACATCGTGAGGAAACCTGCACGCCTGAGAGTTCTCCTTTATGTTTTCAAAGGTATGTGGAGTGGTAGACTATGGCCAAACCCTTCTCATATTGAGAGGAGACCTGTGCTCTGTAGTGAGCCGGCAATGGGTTGATCATGATGTTCAATCAATGAAATATTTTATACACGCAAAATATTGTAAATAAAAAACTGAACTGGATTTTAAATGAATTTTATCAATTTTTGCCTCAAGGTATGCTTGAACACCTCAGGTCAGGTCAGCCATGCAATTCTTTCGCTTATATGGATTAAAATTATTTTCTCAATTTTTTTACGAAAAGATTATGTTTTTTAAATAACCGCAAACTGGAACACAATTGATGTCTTTATTGGCTTCACTCAATTACAGATAGTGATCGTTAATTTACGCTTAATTGTGAAATTGCCATATTCCTGTAATAATGTAAATTCTGAAAAATGAATTTCTTTATTAAATAACCGGACCAGTGTGGGTCGGGGCACGCGTAAGCAGGGTTCCGTATTCATGATTTTAGCCAATATTACTACTATAAAAGATCGATATACTTAGTTATATCATTAAGTCTGGTTATTATTCGGACCTCAAGATTTCTCTCATTCGTCGAGTTTTAATTTTATACACTACAAGTTAGCCCTTGACGGCTACCTCATCTGGTAGTAAGTGATGATGCTGTCTAGGATGGTAGTGGGCTAACCTGTTAAGAGTATGGTAAAACCACGCTCCGAAATGGTTTCTACGCGACATCGTGCCGGAACGCTAAATCACTTGGATGTGTCGGTCTTTGTCGGTAGGGTGGTAACTAGCCTCCCGTTAGACCAAGAGAAAATCTCTTCTAGAGTAAATCTTTAAAATTTACCTGGCTAAGTTTGTTGTGGGCTTCTTCTTAGACCGGGGCGCGTTTGGAACCCTCATAGCTTTAGTTTTAAGTTTAAGAATCTAGTTATCACCATTAAATCACTACTATGTAAATTATTAACGCGTCAAAAGCTTTTAAAGGACTATTTGAATAAAGATTATTTTGAATTTGAACCTGAAATTTCCTCTGTAGGCGGTGACGTAGTTCAGCGGAACCCTAAATTTTTTTTTTAAATAAAATAAGTGCCGTTTTGAGAATTTTAACAACCTCACATCAGAAATTGGTTTAATTGGCCGCCTCCTATTATTTTAGACTTTTTGATTGAGAAGTTGACAGGCCCTTACGAAGCGCAGCAAATTATGACTCCCAATAATAATTTCTACTTAAATGCGAAATTAAAATGAAACTTTTATGTAAACAAGACAGTGACGACAGTTGACTTTGAAGCCGCGTTTAATTTTTTGACTTAATGTTTGTAAACTCATCATATTCTTCATCTCAACTGACTGATCTTAAATCGTAATTATCTTCATATTATATATAACGAACGAACGAAGCGGTGATAGCCTAGTGGTTAGGGCGTCAGCCTCCTAATCAGAGGTCGGCGGTTCGAATGCGGGCACGCACCTCTATCTTTGCGGAGTTATGTGCGTTTTTAAAACATTAAAATATCACTTGTTTCAACGGTGAAGGAAAACATCGTGAGGAAACCTGCACACTTGAGAGTTCTCCATAATGTTCTCAAAGGCGTGTGAAGTCTGCCAATCCGCACATGGCCAGCGTGGTGGACTATGGCCAAACCCTTCTCATATTGAGAGGAGACCCGTGCTCTGTAGTGAGCCGTTAATGGGTTGAGGAGAAGAATATAACGATCTCCGGGGCGCAGTGCGTTTAGTATTATAAAGTTGGAGGATCAGGGTCCGATTTCTGGATTAAGACAGAACTGGAAATTATATTTCAGTGGTGAAACTTAGTACAAATGAATCTTATTATAAATGTAGTAGAGGTTCGTTAGCGATAAAGTGTAACAATATTCTTGTTTAGCTATCGAAATGCGTGCTTATGAAATCTGCCAAACCATGCCAAAGGAAATCACATTATTGTGGAAGGAAAAACAGAAATGGGTTAACCAATTTAGCAGTGCGTAATAGAATTGGAAAAGTGAATTGCTTAATACGTGATCACGTAATTTAGTAAAATTTAAGTTAAGTTTCGACGAAATAAAGTTGGAGGTCCTGGGTTTGATTCCCAGCTTTAGTCTGAACTGGAGAGGACATCGGCTAAGGCTAGTTACCACCCTATAGACAAAGACGTGTCGCTAAGTGATATAGCGTTCCGGCATGATGTCGCGTAGAAATCAAATAGAAAAATGAGTTTACCATAACCCTAAAAGGTTAGAACGCGTTATCACTTGCACCAGGTGAGATTTCCTTTAAGGGCTAACTAAAAAATAAAAAACAGCATCATAAGAAAAATGCACTGTGGGACATGGCTTCTTTAAATTAGCATCAACTCATCCTATCTACGGCTTTTGCATCCAGTTGATACATGCCACTTTTCGGAGGTCATCGCTCCACCTAGCTGGAGGACGCCCAACACTTCGTTTGCCGAGAAGTGGTCTCCACTCGAGGACCTTCCAACCCCAACGTCCATTGGTCCTCCGATAAACGTGACAAACCAGCCCACTAACACTGCTTCCTGGGATAACTTGGAAGGGCTGCCTGCCAAGAAAAACCTCATAAAACGAAGTACCAAAGTAACCACTAAACCACAAAAAAAAACTTAATTCAATACAATCCCAATGCATATTGAGGAACATCGAATCACCAAAAAACTTACATTAGCTCATTAATTAAGATCACTATTAAATATACAGACAAAAGTGATTTGCATTTGTATATATTATCATCGGTTTATAATTTCCCGCTGACCTCTTTCACTGCACTTCAGGCTTCGTTACAATTTGAACTATATTGATAGCACTAATCATTCTACGGATCTTGCACACTCCTCTAAAAGTAAAGTGGGAAAAGAATAATTAAAAAAATAAACCGGTATTATGTTTGTCGAGTTTGCTTATTTGTCTGCGCTGGCCCTAAGCATTCCGCTTATAAATAACTAAAGATTTGTGTTTTAATTAGTTTCGCCCAATATCCCAATAAATATTGGATGTTCCCAATAAATATTGGATTAATTTAAGAAATCACAATCATTTAGAGGATGACAATAAAATTATAAATTCAATAAATCCCGACACCGCTTTATAGTCGCTACGGTCATAAAGGAATGTAGTCTAATTTTAAATAATTAACATTTTCTAATCCATACAAATTAGTGTTGAGCGATCTATAACGAGATCTATAATATTAATATTCAACATAAATAACGTATTAACGAATTAGAAATCAATATTTTTGTGTATAACCAAATTAATGCCTCTGTATGTCTGTTTATCGTTTGGCTGAAAATTAACTGGTATTACTGGTATGGTATGCACAATGTGGAAAAATATTGATGAAACAACTACTAAATGAATAAAAATATATAAAAAGATATTTAACGAACAAGATTTTCTAGAAAAGATCTTAAACTATAATGTAACTAGTTGGATACACAATTCTAGCATAAAAAACATAAAATTAAATGAGAACAAAGTTATTTTCAAACATTATCCAGCCATGTCGGTAATAAGGCCACAATAAAATAATTTTATTGATTTTAATGGAATTTAGCTCACAGATAGACTATGGCCTTAAAAAAGCTCTACACAACACGCCCACAAGATTCTAAAAATATCGAAAGTGTAAAAAATATATATTTAATACAGAGGTAAAAGAAAAACAAAATTGTCGTAGATATAAGTTTATTGTAATTTAAAACAGGACTGTCATATATATTTTATAATAATAATAAAGGTAATAAAAAAAAAGATTCTAAAAGTACAGAACACCAAACTTTTCATGCTAGAAAATAGTTGTGAGTGGAATAATTCACACTAAAATGCAAGTAGGCTTATTTTATGTAAGGCTTTAATATCTGTTCTCGTACAAGTCAAGGTGAAGCGATAGTTAATTTTATAAAACGTTGCCTCTAAGGGCGTGATAAATAATATGATCAACGGTATACAAACATCTGAGTTATAGTGGGAGGTGCCGCGGTATAAATAAAATAAATGAATTAATATCATAAACTTAATATAAATACGAGATTTCTTTAAAATGCTTTTCGTTCGAGAAGTCGTGAGAAATCCGAAATCTTTACCGGCTTTTCGAGAAATTAATATGAATGTTCTAGCGAATGTATGATGAAACGTGAACAGTTAGATTTTTCAATCTGTTAGATAATTATGGGTTATAGTTGTTTTATATTTACATCACGGACTAACAAGCGGAGCTATTGACGATGGTCACTTGACCATCGTCGTACGAACCTCTGCAATCAGAACAGCCACCGATATGTTGCCGGAGTCCATCCATCATCCATCTCCTAATCGGTTTCTACTCGGAACGCTTAATCGCTTGGCATGTAGGGGAGGATGGTAACTAGCAGCCATTGCCTTCCTCATCATGAACAACCCATCACCGGCTCACTACAGAGCACGGGTCTCCTCTCAATGTGAGAAGGGTTTTGACCATAGTCTACCACGCTGGCCATGTGCGGATTAGAAGACTTCACACGCCTTTGAGAACATTATGGAGAACTCTCAGGAGTGCAGGTTTCCTCACAATGTTTTCCTTCACCGTTGAAGCAAGTGATATTTTAATTGTTTTTTTTTTTGCCTTCCTACCTGACCAGATTCGAGCCAGGAATCGAACCCAGGATCTCCCACTTTACAATGGGCATTCGCTGTGCCATGGAGGTCTTCAAAACCTGCTGTAGTTAGGAAATAACAAAAATTGCTAATATCTTGTTTAAAACATGTCATTTCCGCATTTAATTATAGAAATAGAAATTAAACATAAACAGCCGCTGCATTATCAACAATTCGACACCGGGCGAGTGATTAGTTTTTCTTAATGTATATCCGGGAATGCCTTACCGTGTTTCTTGTTTACTGATTTGTACAATATGGGTATTTTTAAACATGAATTAAAAAGTATTTACTAGCAGACGCGTTTCATTTTAGGCCCACATCTTGATGGAATTTGTAAGAACTTAGATACGCCAGTTGAATTGAAACTTTTCTTCCAAAAATAACACAAACCTTCTAGCACTGTCCTCGAGGCGTCCATTGTTATTGCTATTTTGCGTGGACCAATCACGTGCCACCGTTTTGGCGGGATCCAAAACATGGCGGCATGACATGATGACACAACAATAATAGTATTCTAGTTTAGTTTACTCTTTTGTACTTATACAAATTAATAACATTTTAACTCTTACAAACAACTTGTAAAATATATGTCTTTATTAATAAATACATCATAATAATATATAGCTTCTTAGAATCGCGGCGATAACACATTTTTGATGATGCTTATTTTGTCTTTGTTAGTTACCTAAAGCAGATTTTCTATCATCATCATCATCATGATCAACCCATTACCGGCCACTATAGAGCACGGGTCTCCTCTCAATATGAGAGGGGTTTGGCCATAGTCCACCACGCTGACCATGTGCGGATTGGCAGACTTCACACGCCTTTGAGAACATTATGGAGAACTCTCAGGCGTGCAGGTTTGCTCACGATGTTTTCCTTCACCGTTGAAGCAAGTGATATTTTAATTATTTAAAAACGCACATAACTCCGAAAAGTTAGAGGTCCGTGCCCGGATTCGAACCGCCGACCTCTGATTAGGAGGCTGACGCCCTAACCACTAGGCTATCACCGCTTCAATTACCGATTTTCTATAAAACACACTAAACCAGGTAATTGTTCTACCAGGATCGCATGAACGATTGATGCAATTCAGAAGCTTCCGCAATTGGGTAAGTTATTTAGTAGGACTGCGATTTATTCATACATTACGCTTAGATTCACTGTGTAAATAACTACCAGGACACCATAAACTGGAGTTGTATGTAACTGTAATTAGCATCGATTACTTGTTCTTGCCACCGCCATTTAGGGCGAACCTAGTTAATCCACGTCAGCCTGACATTTGTCACTCCCGTGGTGATTGATTAACTTTATTGCTATTTGAACTTATCTCTGCAACTCGTACAGGTGACATTATGGATTTTATTACCCTTTATTTCCACATATCGTCGCACATGATGTTTTGCTATAATTTAATTTACTTGTAGGATGTATTAATCGCACGCAAATCGGTGTTTGACGACCTGTCTGTAGTAAGGGCTGTGGTATTACAACTTATTAATCTAATAATAGTAAGAAATTTTTATTAATCAAAATTATTTTATACCTTGTATTAATTTCAAACATATATAATAATACAATAACTTGCGATTGACAAATACTTAAACAACCAAAATTAATCGATAAAAGAGAAAATGAATTAGGTAAATGATAACAATGTCATATGACCAAAGTGTCAACGAGTGACAGACAGAAAAAAAAACTTAAAATAAACCTTAGATTAACCTAACTAAAAGGCTTAAAAAATATAATATCATAACTTAAAATATTAAAAGGAGTCCCTTTAGGCAAGGTTCCAAAGATACTGGCAGCGGTCCCCCTTAATGTCATATTCAGTTTAAAGGTTATGTACCTACGAGTGTGTGTGAATGAGTTTCAGAGTACATATGAGTGTGTGTGTTTTCTATTACTTTTTTATTTTTTTCACTTAAACTAGATATTCTGTTTTCAGTCTATTTAGGTACCTAACTTTATTTAATAGGTTATATAATGGTAAAAAATCATAGTATCTTCGTGCAATACTACTTTTTATGATGGGTATTGCGCATCTATCAATTCTCGTTATATTAGCGCGTAAGAACTGAGCCGTTTGAATATAAGTGGATTCAAATCTAACATTTCTAGTTGAGGACATAGAGTTTTTAGTATCAATATTTTTTGTTTGGCTATTCTATACGCGCCATTGATTTACCACTAGCCGTAGATAGAGCGCGTCATACAAAAACAAGGCGATAATTTGTCACCAACTAACTAAACATTCCTACATCAGTATATCGATGTATTACAACCCGTCTAATACACTAGACATCTGGCCGTTATATTATCTATAGCGTGAAGTGCTTTGTAATTCATTCGGATTATACAGCTCGAGTGTTAGAATCGGTGACTTTCGTCTAGCCTTGTCACACACGGGGGAAAGGAGTGCACGCGTCGCTATTTGTGTACTACTTTTCCGTCCCATTTTTTGAGCGTTAATGATCAATCTACGGCTAGTAGTAAATCAATAAAACGCACTTATAAAACTCTCCTGGTTATTACACTTCCATCAAAGATCTTATCTTTAGACTCCCCTCAATATGAGAAGGGTTGGCCATAGTCCACCACGCTGGCCATGAGTGGATTGGCAGACTTCACACGCCTTTGAGAACATTATGGAGAACTCTGAGGCGTGCAGTTTTCCTCACGATGTTTTCCTTCACCGCTGAAGCAAGTGATATTTTAATCTTTTAAAAACGCACATAACTCCGAAAAATGAGAGGCATGCCCGGATTCGAACCGCCGACCTCTGATTAGGAGGCTGACGCCCTTACCACTGGGCTATCACCGCTTCTATGAGACCTACCTAGACTAAATGGGTTGAAGCTGTACCATTTATCTTTTTGCTTCGGGGTTTTTAAAAATGAGAATGTAACAGTTGAGCCGTACCACGAAATATAAATTCCAATTCGGCTATCGTAAATCGCCATTATCCTTTAATGACTTCCCATTCATCGGCCCAAATATCGCGGCAACATTGTCCACGCCTTCCGAGATTTATGTTCACAATCGAGTTCTGGAATTGGGTCGACTTTGCGGCAGGTGGTAGGGCAAAAAGGTGAACAAATTGTTGACGCAATTTGTAACGTTTCCGCTTTTGGGAAAGTGCGACATATATTGTGAATTGTGAATTTATTTTATTTATACGTTATTGTATAAATAAAATAAATTCACGCATACATTTAGTTCTCCATTAGCTTCAGTTCCCCGCGACTTCGTCTGAGTTTTTTTTTGTCTTTAGTTGGTTTCGCTTGGCAAAAATATATTCAAACAGGATTAATGAATAAATGATTGATTGAATACACCACAGATAATACAAAATGCAAATACATTTGACGACATCCGTGGCGCAGTGCGTGTGCTGTCGTATTATAAATTTGAAGGTCTTGGGTTCGATTCCCGGCTTGAGTCTGGTCTGGTGGGAGGCTTCGGCCGTGGCTAGTTACCACCCTACCGACAATGACGTGTGGCCAAGCGATTTAGTACTCGGGCCCGATGTCGCGTAGAAACCAATTAGGAGTACGGGCTTACCGTACACCTAACAGTTTAGTCCGCTACCATCTTAGACTGCATCATCACTTACCATCAGGTGAGACTGCCGTCAAAGGCTAACTTGTATGTTAAAAAATATATATTAGAACCGTTAGACAAGGTACAATTTGGCGCTTTATAGCTACTAAATCTCAGTGCCACATTTCATCAAATAAAATTAATATAACAATTTTATATTTATATATATCGAGATGATGCTACCAATATTTTTGTTGTATTCTTTAACGTTACAGTAAATAAACAAAGGTTTAAACGCACTCCAGTCCTACGAGTGAACTCGGTAAACCTGGAATCGGATTGCATCTACGACATTAGGACCCCTGAACGAACACGCCGTGTCTTCGGTAGGCCCCCAACTACAACACTTATTAAATTCATATTTAACTAAGCTGGGCATTTTTTGGTTAACACTATCTCAAAAATCCACTTTAAACTCCCAAACATCTAGCTAACTTGAACCCATTAAAATTATGATTAATTTACGACACTTTTATTAAAATAGTGACCAATAAACAGCAAGTATAATTTGCTATATTCCGCCAACCACCGCGAGATTTATAATATAACACCACACAAAATCTTCCACTAGAACCTTTACGCACGTTTCGACCCGGCACCGGATCATCCTCAGGAGATGTTGACTTTACAAGCGCGAAAAGTAAAATAGTGACCATCCGTATAACAGTAGTATATACCACAAAGTATACATTTCAATCACTCTTATATAATTATTGTTCCCAGTACATTACTATAGAATTTAGAACCTTATTTGTTACACTCTTTAGTCTCGTTAACTCTCTGGCAAGTCTCACAATAATCTCACAATGTTATGTGATCCCAACATACCTGATGATACCTTTACATGTTGTATTGAGTATCTACTTAAGGCATATCAAATATTATTCAAAGAACTTTTATTGTATGTCAATAGGTGGAAGCAAATTGCGTACAAACTTTCCTAGCTACAATGTTTGTATAGCTGAGTGCCCTCTCAATTATCGCGAGAGTGGCGAGCAATACGCCAAGGAATAGACATTATGCTCATTGGTCGCGTATTTCAAACGGCAGTCAGTGATCGTGAAAGAGTAAATTTAGACTTAATTGTATAAATAGGTTTTTTTATTTATTTTTTTATTTAATTTTATTTGTTTTTATTGCACAAAAAAAACTGTACAAAAGGCGAACTTAATGCTAAAAGCATTCTCCACCAGTCAACCTTGGTACATTATGAAAACTAATGGTAGGCACACGAACAAAAAAAAAAAAAAGTAAATGTATATATATATATATATATATATATAAAAGTAATAGATACCATAATATAATAATAAAATAATAATAATAATCTTCTTTGTTATTTATGTTCACTTTACCTTAGAGCCAGTTAGTGATATCTCGACAAATTGATCCATATCCAACCCATTTTCCTTCGATTCCAAGGTATCAGTTTTCAGACATAATGAAACAAAAGATGAGGATGATCAAGGACTAATTTGTAGTGAAAACAAAAGCCACCGCTTGTTCAATTAATTGGGTGAGTGCACCAGTGTTCCGTGACCCAGCCACCAGGCGACGCGAAGGAGCATCGCTGGGTTTTAGTGGGTGTTCTGGTCGCCAGTCTGGCCGCCGGGGAATCCCAAACCGTCGGAAGCGGGGCAGTCTTGCCTGCGTTCCGGAGGGGATGTGTAAACGCATTTACCAGCAAGGAAAAAAAAATTAATAAAGTGTACGTGTAAGATCTTAAGCAGTATTCGTACTTCACTGGTCTCCCATGCCGTTATAGCTTCGAGACCCACGGTTCGCAGCAATAAAATGGACTTGAAAACACGATTGAAATTAAACTCAGTATTTGTGAAAATATTGAGAGAATAAATCATTAAACATCTTAAAAAGAAGTTTTTTTTTTTACTTTAGAAGATAAAAAGCTGTAAAAAAAATTCAGACCAAGCGGCTTAGTACTTATACAGAGAACGTAAGGTCTTCTCTTTTCTAGAAAAAGACGATTGCTTTATGTAAAACGCATATCAGAAGCTAATACGGAAAAATGTTAAAAGGAACGTCATAAAACATAAATGCAATATTGTTTGCTTTGTAAACGATTAATTATCATCAAGTGTATATTTTGAAGTAATTAAAATATCACTTGCTTCAACGGTGAAGGAAAACATTGTAAGGAAAGCTGCACGCCTGAGAGTTCTCCATAATGTTCTCAAAAGGCGTGTGTAGTCTGCCAATCCGCACATGGCCAGCGTGGTGGACTATGGCCAAAGCCTTCTCATATTGAGAGGAGACCCGTGCCCTGTAGTGAGCCGGTAATGGATTGATCATGATGATCATGATGATGTATATTTTGAAAGAAAACATGTTAGAAACATTGGTCCAAAATGGAGAAGTGATATGTTTGTAAAAGAACGTTTCGTTCGCATAAATTGTATAAAAGAAGGAAAGTAGATCAGCTAGGTACCTGTTGGGAGATCGTGTTTGTGGTAGGTAGATAAAATAAAGTCTGAAATTGAATACCCAAAGGACGATCATGACCCCATGTCTTCGAAGACTGAAATGACTTGGAAGTAGGCGAAACGTCATAAAACAGAGGTGTTTGTAACCAAAGTTGCTGTGATTTAAGTACAGTCTTAATATCATATAATATCATATAAAACCTACCCGTCGATCTCTCCACTATGACATATTTTTTTTTAATTAGACCTTAACATCATCATTGCGAGTGATTTTCTCTTTCACTTCTACTCCTCTGAGAGTGAAATATAAATAATTCACGCATAACATGTTTCTGTCATGAAATTTGGCAGGATTGATTTTGAGGTAATTTTTATAATAAAAGGATGGAATAGATTACGGTAACGATTGCCTTAGATACTCCCCAAGGTTTTAACCTTGTTAAATTTATAGTTTGAGCCGAACCTTTAGGTTCGGCTCAAACTATAAATTAGTACCTTCTTAATTTAACCACCCTGTTACCAACTGGAGTCATTATGCTTGACTAATTCAATCGCGCTTTACAAGCAGGTCATATACCCGTTACCATATTTATATTACCTATACTTTAATTAATCAAAAAATTTTGCAATTACAATTTCATTAGAAACATCGAGACTAATATTATCGTCACTGTTTATTTTATAAGTCCAGTAGCCGTTGAAACATTCACTTGAGCAAAAAGTCGATGTAAAAAGTACCAAGTGTTTAATTTTGACACTTGAAACAAATTGCTACATAAAATTTGTCATAATATTTTCTTATCGAACTAAGTATAACGGAAATGTATTGAATTGATTTTGATGAATTCACGCTACACTGTGCAAATGTCGGACATTGCTCAGAATGGAATACTACCTCAATATTTTTTTAAATATATTTAAAACGCTCAGATCATTGGAGGTACATGTTTATGTGTAATACTGGGCTGTGGTTAAAAGTTTCCATTCAACAATTTTTGGCTAACTTGTAGTGTATAAAAAAAAATACTTAAATTACAACATAAATTTGTTCAGAAGTTCACCGTTATTTTTTTTTATTAAAAAAAAAAGACCAATATAAACAAAGTAAGTCTAGCAATAATAATTAACTACAAAAGGCTCTGACTGACAGACATAAAATCTACATTCCAACTTTTCAGATTAACAATGTTTGCTTATAATACAATTGTAACATACCTATTTTTATGATAATATAGTCTAACTTTATTTGATTTGACTACTGCCCGAGAATTAGCACGGTTGTAAGGCGCAGTCGCAAATAGATCATTATTGCCCGTCTTTAGCAGCAAAACACAGCAAATAAATAAAGCAATACAAACGTACACAACGGGAAAACTAAATAGGGAAGGCATCGGAGTCAAAGGTCCATACATAGAGCCCATCAGCTGTCACTACGTGAGACGATTTCCACGGTTTTGATGCGATTGTAAATCGGATGGTATGCAAAGCTCGGTGGCCAAGTTTAGAGCCGCTTCCTTTTAGAGCGCTTTCCTTTCTTGAAATGTGTTTTCACACTTGAAATGTGTTTCGCATCAATCGCTTGCGAATGCGGACGTGGTGTGAACCGGCAATCGTTTATGCTATCCTGGTAATTGTAAAACAGTTTGACTTGATTCTATACGGAAATACCTAACTCGCTCAGGTTTCGCACACTTAAGGTATTTTTATAATTATGATTTTCAAGTACCTATAAAATATGAATTATATATTAATTATATCAAACATGTATTTTTAATTTATTTAAGTATATATAAAACGTAAGCTTGTAGAAAAGTCCTACTATAGTGTAAAGGATTACGTAAATGATAAACAAGCATGGGTGTGAAATATTGTTCTAATAATTAGCTCCTAATATAATTTTAAGTGGCATGTGATGGTGATAGCAAAAAGAAAATTTACCTGGCTAAGTTTGTTGTGGGCTTCTTCTTAGACCGGGGTGCGTTTGGAACCCTCATAGCATTAGTTTTAAGTTTACGAATGTAGTTATCACCATCAAATCACTACTATGTAAATTATTGACGCGTCAAAAGCGCCTTTTAAAGGACTATTTGGATAAAGATTATTTGAATTTGAATATATTAGTATGTCTAGTTTTGTCATTATGAAGATATCTCATTTGATATATTGCACTTTATAAAATCATCTTACTCAAATAAATGGGTTGGTGGTTAATCTTTGAGATGTTTTTATGTGAAACTTAACTTAAAATTGCACCACAAAAAAAAATGGACACCTAGTCATATTATATGCGGCTAAGATCCCCTTTAGCATTTGAGTAAAGGGGCATAGCAATAAAAAAAAAATCTATTTCTGGTCGGTAGACCTTGATTGTCTTTGCTCACAAGATAAGCAGTGTTTTGTTCTGAAATCATTGATCTCGTATTTATTATAAATTTAAATAATTTTGTGAGATACATATATTATATATAATATTTTTAAATGATTATTATTTTTGAAAATACACTTTATTTTTGTAATATTAAGTATATACTACACGTACTTATAACATTACAAAAATGATGCGTTCTTTTCATGTGCAATAAAGTTGGCAGTATAGAAACTCAGAACTTTTTTTACTATGTATATAGTAGATATTAATAAAATAACAAACGACGGAGTACATGAATAATTTTCTTTTAATTGTTACTATTACAATGAAGCCCGGGATCCTTATCCTAAACTGAAGTGAATCGCAGAGAGTGTAATTTTGTCTTAAAAGCAAAGTCTTGACTTAAATATCTACCCTCACCTTCGGTTTTGATAAACAATGGTTTGATGAATAAACATCTCGGATGAAATGGATTATTTCATAAGCTATTTTGAGCTATATAACTCAACAACCTTTTCTCTGGGAATGGAATGGTTCTTGGACCCAAACACAGGCAAATGGCTGGCCAACCATAGGGAAACAAGTGAGGTTGTATGATGATGAGTAATTGAACGGTTCTGAGGCACCAGATAAAAAGGGAACGTTGGGTAAAAAAGGTTGATATTCCATCCGCGTTATCAGCTCACCGGATCGACCCACGCTGCTACCTCCTTTACAAGATATAAAACTGCATAATTGATCATACAAGATTACCCTTTGATAAATCACAATCATTTGTATGTGTTCCAAAAAGGATGACCATTAACGATTGTCGATGCAGCCTTCATGTCATCAGGAATTACTTAATTAACATCACCGCTACTGAGGGCTTAGAAGGTGCGCACACTGACGACATTTTCTCATATAACTTTTCACCCTGACGCCTTAACTAACCGTAATACGTAACTAATGCTTTAAACGATACTGGGATGAAAAATCTTTGCAAAGAGATTGCTATCATGATTCTGTATTTAAATCCAAATTAATTAAGCAACTTTTCATATTTCATACTATATACAAAATATTCCGACTATTATTCGGACTACAATTAGTCTATATAGAATATTTCATAAAGTGAAGTCTATAAGCGATGATAGTTCACCAACTGTATTCAAAATACAGATATCTTAAATTATTTTTTTTACTCTTTTTTTTTTTAAATAAATTTGGGATAGTTAAAAATTGCTTATTAAATATTAGTAAAGACCAAGATTAACATACTTTTATTAAATACTAGTCCATGCCCTCGACTTCGTCCGCGCAGATTAGGGGTTTTTTAAATCTCTTCTGGAGTAAGGTTACTTAACAGAATTTTTCCTCTAATTGCCAATAGGAAAAATTCTGTTGCCAGCTGAAACTATGGCTATAGTACATTGATTTAAAATACAGTTTTTCATAAATCCCGCTTGAAATATAACGGGATAAAGTGTGTCCTATGTCCATCTCCTAGTTCTAAGCTACCTCCCCACCGATTTTCAGCCAAATCGGTTCAGCCAATCTTGAGTTATAAAAAGTGTAACTTTCTTTAACATATTATATAGATTAACGTGACAAGTCAAAATGTGTACGTGTGTAATAGTAGACATTTTATAACGCGACAAATCTCCAGTGTGATCTCGTTCCTCATCAGATAAAATTCATAAAAATCCAACCCAAATTTTGGACTTTGATATATCATTCGTACATTCGCACTGCGATGACCGGGGAGATTAAATCGGAACAATTTATTTTGGTCTTTGACAGCTTAAAGTGACCCTTGAGAAAATTAAGCAAGTGCGTCCAAATTACACGGACGGGAATAATTCATCTTTTTAGGGTTCCATTGTTAAACGGAAAACCCTTGTAATATTGTTCATTCATCATGTTCAACCCATTGCCGGCTCACTACAGAGCACAGGTCTCCTCTCAATATGAGAAGCGTTTGGCCATAGTCCAACACACTAGCCATGTTTTTTTTTTTTATTCACCACGAGTTAGCCCTTGACTGCATCTCACCTGATGGCAAGTGATGATGCGGTCTAAGATGGTAGCGGGCTTACTTGTTAGGGGTATGGTAAACCCCTACTCCTAATTGGTTTCTACACGACATCGTGCCGGAACGCTAAATCGCTTGGCGACACGTCTTTGTCGGTAGGGTGGTAACTAGCCACGGCCGAAGCCTCCCACCAGACCAGACTAGAGTCGAGAATCGAACCCGGGACCTCCAACTTTAAAATGCAACAACGCACGCACTGCGTCACGGAGATCGTCAAAAAATGTGTGGATTGGCAGACTTCACACGCCTTTGAGAACGTTATAGTGATATTTTAATTGCTGAAAAGCGCACATAACTCCGAAAAGTTAGAGGTGTGTGCCCGGTTTCGAACCCCCGACCTCTGATTAGGAGGCGGACGCCCTAACCACTAGGCTATCACAGCTTCAGTTATTACCAATATATTTTTATGTATCTCTATATCCGTTTGTCTTTATAAAAATTTAATAAATAGCTCTAGATTTTTGAATATCTTAAATATTCTTTAAAAATTAAAATTAATCATAAATTAAAACAACAACCTTTTTCAAAGTAAGATAAAGAGAACATGTTTATTTTTTGATTCAGATCATTCATGGTTACGAAGTTTTTTTTTATCATGAGTACGGAACCTTTTTTTATGCATTTTGTCGTACACGCCTGACCAGTATTTTTTATCGCGGAATTTTGGTAAGAGTGAGTCAAATTTTTAATGTTCCTTGAGAGCATGCGAAATTTAAATTGTAGTTGTTATAACTAAAATTATTAATTAGTGTTAACGTATAATTGGTAATTATAATTCTAATTAAAATTTTAATCCTGTTTTGCTTAAGCAATTGTAGTATTGATTAATCACTGTCAAAATTATGCAGAACTACTTATCAAATGGTAAAGCGTGCTCGAGCATAAAATGCTTATTTATTCTTGATTCCAAGGTATATTATATTTGTAACTAGCCGATCCACATTTTAACCAAAAACTTATGTTTATACTGTTTTGCAGCTGTCATAGCCTAGTGGTTAGGACGTCAGCCTCCTAATCAGATGTCGGGGTTCGAACCTACTTATTGTTTACTACGCGACATCGTGCCGAACGCTAAATCGCTTGGCGTCTTTTTCGATAGGGGGGTAACAAGTCACGGCCGAAGACCAAACGCGAGCCGGGAATCGAATCCAGGACCTCCAACTTTATTTGATCGAAACTTAACTTGAACTTGACTGTGTGATTACGTGCGAAGCGATTTACCTTTCCAATTCCATTACGCACTGCTAATTTGGTTATCCTATTTTTGTTTAGCGTTCCACAATAATGTGATTTCCTATTAAATGGTTTGGCAGATTTCATAATCACGCATTTCCATAGAAAAACACGAATATTGTTACACTTTATCGCTAATGCACCTCTACTCCGTTTGTACTAAAATGTTAGTGTAAACACTGAATTTTTTTTTTTAATAGACATATTAGCTGTACTAACCCTATTGGTTGCGACAGCGTTACCGGGCTGTTTGGCGAGCTTCGGAAAGAAGCTCTGCCAGAAGAAATTTTAAGTCCTAGGGCTCGAAGAAACTAAGTGAACGTCTGCCTAAAGGGCCTCCTCTGAGGCCGAACCTCGGCTTAGGTGACGTTTGGGATAAAGGGGGGTCGGACGGTGAGTGGTCCGTACGTCTCCGAGGCCGTGGCTGGAGCCCACGTCCGGATGACGTAAGACAGCGGGGACTTCGTCTTCTCCGGCGAAGACGGTTTGTAGCGTATGATTGTGTGGTGCGGTACGAGTATGTTGTCAGTAGACATCTGATCGTCAGGGTCATGAAGGATATGTTTAGGTCTCCTCTTTCAGAGAGGAGCGCTTAGGTCGGGGGAGTAAAAAGAATGCGCAACTACGAGAGGGCTGGGGTGTCGGATTGATAAACATAATTGCAAGTTGGACTTGCCAAGTCGCAATTAGGTACCCCAGTAGTAGTACCCCAGCAGTATTGGACCCTGGATGGCCGTAGAGTTTTAACTCGAAATCGATCAACACGAGAAAAGCATCATCATCATCATCATGATCAACCCATTACCGGCTCACTACGGAGCACGGGTCTCCTCTCAATATGAGAAGGGTTTGGCCATAGTCCACCACGCTGGCCATGTGCGGATTGGTGGACTTCACACACCTTTGAAAACATTATGGAGAACTCTCAGGCGTGAAGGTTTCCTCACGATGTTTTTCTTCACCGTTGAAGCAAGTGACATTTTAATTGTTTTTAAAACGCACATAACTCCGAAAATTAGAGGTGCGTGGCCGGATTCGAACCGCCGACCTCTGATTAGGAGGCTGACGCCCTAACCACTAGGCTATCACCGCTTCAAGAGAGAAAAGCATACGGTCACAAATTTGTCAAACAAAGTCGCGAAGCACACACTGCCGAAACAAAAATGAAGAAAAATTTGTACAGTACTTACGTTAACAGTACTCAGTCACGCCATCCTGTTAACCCTTGCGCTGCAACGTGTTATTATCGGGCATTTATTTAATTTTTGTGAAGAAATATGTGAACTTGTTTCTCGTTATTTAAAACGAGGAAATCGGTTTAGTAAAATACACATTGTACGCACGCGATGCCACCAAGCTAAATACTTGATGTTTAAGTCAACGCAAATCGGCGATCTTAAGGGTTTAAGCAAAAATATATTCATCATGATCAACCCATTACCGGCTCACTACAGAGCACGGGTCTCCTCTACATTATTAGTCTAATATAGAAACTTTAAGAGTACCGTTACATAGTTAGTATTGTATAGTTGTATTAGTAAGAGTACCTACAGTTAGTATATACCATCCTTGTCCACAGCCTACATAAAAAGAAGATAGTATGTATATATTATTAAATATTTAACAATCAATCTGATTTTGGATTATAGTAATTATTAATTTTGAACATAAATGAAGTCTTTGGATGTAACCGGATATCAGGTCAGGTACTTCTTCAGTTCATACCGAGCTCCTAGGTGCAATTCTTCTGTAATATAATGAAATGGGAAGTCCCGATTTCGATTTCCGGCTCAAGTCTGGTCTGCTGGGAGTCTGTTACCACCATAACGACAAAATCGTGTCGCCAAGCGATTTCGCGTTCCGACTTGATGTTGCGTAGTAACCAATTAGGAATATGGGACTACCATACCCCTAATTGGTATGTAAAAAGAATTATACTTTTTTATATACACTAGGAAGCGGTGATAGCCTAGTGGTAAGGGCGTCAGCCTCCTAACCAGAGGTCGGCGGTTCGAATCCGGGCACGCACCTCTAACTTTTCGGAGTTATGTACTTTTAAAAAAATTAAAATATCATTTGCTTCAACGGTGAAGGAAAACATCGTGAGGAAACCTGCACGCCTGAGAGTTCTCCATAATGTTCTCAAAGGCGTGTGAAGTCTGCCAATCCGCACATGGCCAGCGTGGTGGACTATGGCCAAACCCTTCTCATATTGAGAGGAGACCCGTGCTCTGTAGTGAGCCGGTAATGGGTTGATCATGATGATGATGATATACTCTAGAATGAAATAGTATAATAGTCGGCAATAAAAAAAAAAACAATACCGAATTATACCTTTTGTATGAAGACATCGAGTTGGCAACCGGACAGTTACTTAATAAGGAGGCATGCCGGTTAGATCAGTCTCTTGTACAATTTCTAATTACAATCGTAGTAGGGAACATAAACATTGTGAACACGTGATACCACACCAAACATGTGTACACGTTGACGAGCCGCAAGTCATCTCGTTTGATTTACGTAACAGTATAGTGCTGTGTCACTTTAAACTAGTGTCACGTTCGGACGGACCGATCATAGAGTGTGTAGCGTACATGAGTGAGTTCTAGAAACGGTATACCGTCCGACCCCCCGTTATCCCAAACGTCGCCTAAGCCGAGGTTCAGCCTCACAGGAGGCGCCCTTAGCCAGACGTTCCCTTAGTTTCTTCGAGCCCTAGGGCTCAAAATTTCTTCTGGCAGAGCTTCTTTCCGAAGCTCGCCAAACAGCCCGGTTACGCTGTCGCAACCAATAGGGTTAGCATAGCTAATAGTCAGTCCTAAAAAAAAAATAAGATGATGAGAAAAAAAAATTGTTGAATAAGCACAGTCTCGCCTGGTGTCCATTTATACAAAGGGATTTTACTTACATAATTGATTGAAGTAAATGTTACTACACTTTAAAATAATTACACTTTTAAAATAAATAAATTAGGCAAAAAAAAATTAGATTAAAACGTGAATGTTAGTTTAGTTGTTTGTTACTTTTTCAAGCTTAAACCACTTAATGGATTGTAAGAATTCTTTCATCGGCATAAATTTAAATAATCAATGAGTAACACAGGCCATATTTAAGTCATTCATTTCCACAGGAACATGAATAACGCAGGTGAAATTGCAGGTCGCAGCTTACTAAATTATTTATTACTATAAATAATTGATTTCTTTAAAATTTCCACTCACTGACCACTTCCGATTTTTCACTCTGTATAATGATATGAGTCTATCATTTAGTCCAATACAGATTTTAACGAGACAAGAGGGTAAACTAAATGCAAAGTTCTATTACGTCATTTGTAAACTTTTGTTTCGCGTCACGATTGCTGGACGCAATTACTGGCAATAAAATTAAATTAAATTTCAGTGTGTAAACACTGTGGATTATGTTTTAATTCCAATTACTGTTCATATTGTTTTCGATTTATGTAATTATATTATATTTAGTACCTAATTAATTAAGATTGATAGATATATATAGTTAGATTTAATACAGAGGTAGAAGAAAAAATTGTCGCAGATATTAGTTTATAGTAAGGTAAAATAGGACTGTCATATATATTAATAATAGAAAAGTCCTTTATAATAAATAAAGATATTTAAAAAAAAAGGATTTGTAGGAAAAATATTATATGGCAACAATATATTTTAGTATTTTGCCCCCTTAGCGGTAGAATTTTCATAATCGACACCTTGGGTTTACCTTTGAAGAGGTTTTGAAAATTCAAACTACGTATCCGCTAAATGACAGCCCGATCTGTCCATTAGTACAAACTGTGCGTTGATAGATCAGCCTGTCACTCAATGTCACTCAAACACTTTTTCCTTCTCTATAAAAATAATGATATAGGACATAGAAAAATCACTACTCAACTGATTGAGCTGTAAGTACAATAAATAAAAACGAAAAAAAGCATTTTCAATACTAAGGCTATTTTTTTATATTATTATAGTCACCAATTGATACAAATAATTATATATATATATGGGGAGAAGCGGTGATAGCCTAGTAGTTAGGGCGTCAGCCTCCTGATCAGAGGTTCGAGGCGGTTCGAATCCGGGCACGCACCTCTAACTTTTCGGAGTTATGTGCGTTTTTAAACAATTAAAATATCACTTGCTTCAACGGTGAAGGAAAACATCGTGAGGAAACCTGTACGCCTGAAAGTTCTCCATAATGCTTTCAAAGGCATGTGAAGTCTGCCAATCACGATGATGGGGAGATATAAGAAGAAGCTTTAAGGTTGCACCTATAACTCACAAAATGACAGAATCCAAGCTCAGGTGGTACGGACATGTAACGTAGACCTGACGATTACGTGGTGAAAAAGTGCCTTTCCATGGCTGCAGGAAAAAGGAGTAGGGCTTCCTCCTTTGACAAATGTCCATAAGGATATGAAATGCGTCGGCCTAAATGATGAGGATCCAAAATTACGAACACGGTCGGTTTGACGACCTCCGTGGCGCAGCGCGCGCGCTGTCACATTATAAAGTTGGAGATCCTAGGTTTGATTCCTGGCTCGAGTCTAGTCTGGTGGGAGGCTTTGGCCGTGGCTAGTTACCACCCTACGACAAAGTCGTGTCGCAAAGCGATTAAGCGTTCCGGCACGATGTCGCATAGAAACCGATTAGGTATCCATATACCTAATCGGTTTCTATGATGCAGTTGCCGTAAAGGGCTAAGTTAGCCCTTGACGGCAACCTCATCGGTAGTAGATAAAAAAAAGACGTGACGCCGCATGATAAGCAAAGCCGACCCCGCGTAACTGAATAAGGCGTAATAAGAAATAAGAATAACCTGAGAAGAAAGGGCGAAGAATAAATGGATGTACATGGATCCGTGAAAAAATAACTACGTTTAAACGGTTTACACTGAGTTGGCTGTTGATGGAGTGATTGTAAATAGTCGTGGTGTATCAATCATTGTTTGGTTACTTTAGTAGCGCTGACTTTTCATGTCATAAATGCAACACAAATAAGCTTTACTAGAATAATTATTCTGCTTTTTTAATACGTTTAATATGTCACGATGTATAAAGATTTTCATTTGGGTCTTTAATCTTAATACCTCCATTTGCAGGCAACATAATATTGTGTGTTGCTTACATAAAACCAAGACAAGCAATAATTTACGCAATAAAACGGTTAGTGAAACTCATAATACATCAATATTACAAGGTTATTAGATGCCTTAACAAATGTATATTAATTTAACTAAAGCGTGTTACTTAACGAGACGAGAAAATGACATCAATAATTGAGTTGTGACACACATTCGAGTCTTCAATAAACCTTTGTACGAATGTACACGAATAAACCGACCTTCGATGACCACTTAGAACTACTTGAGCCCGTACGGTAGGCGAAGGGTTAAGTTTTCAAACAACTTTTAAGTTAACTGCCAACGATATAAAGACTAAAATCATATTTTTATATTTAACATTTGGTACACCGTACACACGTATATGTTTTGGTTAAGTTTTTTTAAACGCTAACAACCCAATACTTTTGGCTGCTTTAAAATCATAACACTACAAAATGAATATAGAGTGATTCAGTGATTTTCGATGATTTTTTTTTTTATTATAGCTGTGTCACGATTTTATCAGTCACTCCCAATTCAAATGTTGTTATAATAATGTGGATTATAAAACTCGTGAACTGGATATACGCGTAAATATTACGAAATGTTTTTAAGAATTGGAATTCGGAATCATATTTGTGTGTGGTATGATAGCTAAGGAATGTTCTGTTTGAATGAATGTTACAAGGGGCTTTAAAGTTAACGAAAAGCAAACGTATTATAGACATAAATTACCAATGGTATTATCAAGTTATGCGGAGGGAAAGAATTCTTAGTGGAAGAATGTTAAATTTTAATTAAAAAAGAGTGTAAGTAATATATATTTTGACATCTGAGTGGCGCAGTGCGTGCGTTGTCGCATTATAAAGTTCGATTCCCGATCGATCCTGGGTTCGATTCCCAGGATCGATCGGGAAGCCCCAGGGCTCAAAATTTCTTCTAACAGAGCTTCTTTCCGAAGCTCGTCAAACAGCCCGGTTACGCTGTCCAATTTAGGGTTAGCAAAGCTAAAGGAAAAAAAAAGTGTATCAAATTTCAGTACCTAGCACTGAGGTACATTACAAAAGTTCTAAGCCACTTACAGGTAAACACCGTAAGCAAATAGTACTATTATCACTAGGTAACTCTGAAGTGATTCAGTGATTTTCAACTACTCATTCATAATTTATTTTTTGTAAATAAATAAAATAATAAGTTTTTTGTTGAGCTTGTCTTTATGCAAATTAAGATAATATATTCATAGTATCTTATCTTTATTTTTATTTTATTATCCGTTTATTATATTATACTATATTTATTATTTGTAAACGATTTTTATTACTCAAGATATACTTCTCAGTTTGAAGATTACGATAGCAAAAATCAAAATCATCCGTACTTTACTTTCCCATTTATGGCACAGACCTATTATATATTAGGAAATAATTAATATCAACTCACACCCTCTCCGTTGTTCAAATGTGCTTTAAATCGGGTTTTAAGAATTAACATCTTTTCTGTTATCTCTAAAATTTGAAAACATCTTAAATATACAGGAAATGCAATACCGGGCGATATTTTTGTCTCAACCCATAATTGGAACTAATGAAACCGGCATCCATTTAACACACGAACTAATGATTAATGGATCAGTTACAGAAGGGCAGGCTATAATCCCTTTAATCTAATTATTAAAAATAAGTGATATAATTCTTGCTTTTTTTTTTTTCAGATGAACCAGCAATGTAAAGTGTGTGGCGAGCCAGCAGCGGGATTTCATTTTGGAGCTTTCACGTGCGAAGGGTGCAAGGTAAATTGGATTTTCATACATTAGTGAATAATTACGATAACATTATACATCTAGTTTTATCAGAGCTAAAAAAATATTCGCGAATAATAAGAATTCATTCTCTAAATTTAATGAATGTTTTTTGACGACCTCCGTGGCGCAGCGTGCGCGCTGTTGCATTATAAAGTTGGAGGTCCTGGGTTCGATTCCCGGCTCGAGTGTGGTCTGGTGGGAGGCTGCGGCCGTGGCTAGTTACCACCCTACCGACAAAGGCGTGTCGCCAAGCGATTTAGCGTTCCAGCACGATGTCGTGTAGAAACCAATTAGGAGTGGGAGTTTACCTCACCTCTAACCGGTTAGCCCGCTACCATCTTAGACTGCATCATCAGTTACCATCAAATGAGATTGCCGTCAAGGGCTAACTTGTAGTGGATAAAAAAAAAGTGCGAATCAACACTCTTTTATCGTACACCATACAAAAGTACAGATAAAATAGAAAACCGATTTAACACATCTTATTTAACTTCGCAACAAGAAATCGCTTTATAGCCATCTCTTCCAGAAACCATTAGAGTTAAACAAGTGTTCTCGATAGAATTGGATTCTAAACTGTGCAAAATATGTATTTTGTGATGTAAATTTTTCTTGTTTTTTACAAGAACTGTATCATTAACTCAAAAATTGTTAAATATGAATGTAACAGTGAGTTAGGCTCTTTTTTGGCAGTATTAGATATGTAGGTAAGGAGTATGAAGAATTTTAGATTCAGGGGTTCAATTGGTGTCTCAATTAAAACGCATTGGTTATTTTCTAACTAAACTCTTTATTGCAAACGTATTAATAAAAAAATATCATTAATAACTCATAAAATAAACAAGGGTGCAAGGGCAGCCTTATCTTTTAGCTTATGATCTATTTTATCAAACCGCGGAGGAGGTTCAAATTAATTACCAAATCAAATCAAATTAATTAGTTAGTAAGCACTTTTATATCTAGATAATTAAATATATTGACATAACATCTCCTATCTACATCTATTTAACTGATGTCGATATAATTCTCCAGATAGTGTCTGAGCGTCCGGTATTGCAATGCCAATTAAAACAAAAATATTACGTAAGATCCGTTTGAAGAAGTCACAGCTCATTCGGTTGAGCTTTATTAATTCCGTAAATATTACCGGTATAATTATTTTGTGCGGTCCAAACGCACTGGCGTTTATAAAATCCGGCGAAGTTTTTTTTCATATTCGCCACATCAAAGGGTCGGCAATAACTTTTCTACCCAATACACCAAATATAGAGCTGTGATCATTTAAGCAAATACTGCAAAAAATGTAAACGCGTGTGCAACCTGAATCAATCGCCAGTGAATTGCGACAAATCCTTGCATGGGTTATAGTCTGGGAGCCACTAAGTTTTAATATTTATTCTTTTTACACCCGGGTGCGTTTGGAACGCCCCTAGTTTACGAATGCATCTAGTTAACTCCACCTCCGACCTCCGTGGCGCAGTGCGTAGGTAAACCAATACTCCTAATTGGTTTCTACGCGACATCGTACTGGGACGCTAATTCGAAAAGTATATATTTATATATTATTTATATTTAATGAAGCGCGCCTCTACCCTTATCTTCTTTCATTTATTCCTTTCCCCGAGGGTTTTATGGATGAGATTGCATGAGCAATAAGGTCGCCTTTGCATACTTATGTGTTAAGTTTTCCATGTTGCTTTTTTTCTATAATTTGTGTCCAATTTGTGTCGATCACTCACCTCCGACCTCCGTGGCGCAGTGCGTGCGCTGTCGCATTATAAAGTTGGAGGTCCCGGGTCTGGTCTGGTGGGAGGCTTCAGCCATGGCTAATTCCCACCCTACCGACAAAGACGTGATGCCAAGCGATTAAGCGTTCCGGCACGATGTCGCGTAGAAACCAATTAGTTAGCTCTCTAACATCTTAGACTGCATCATCACTTACACCAGGTGAGATTGCTGTCAAGGGCCAATTTCAGTGCATAATATATATAAATATATATTATAACTTTTTTTTATTAGATTTAGAAATCGTATGAGTATGCTGATCTGTACACCCTTTCTCGTTGGTGTTAAAGACGGATATAAAATTTCTGATTAAAATAAGATGTTATTATGTGTAACATATTATGAGAATAAATACATTTTCTTTCTTGAATATTGATATAGCCACCGGCTCCGTAGCTACATTTTGTCGCCTCAGAGTAATGTTTAGCACCTTTTTTATGGTCTCACGTCCGCGGTAGATCTGGAAGCGGTCGGCAAAACCAGCCGCTTTTGCAGAACCATTTGAATCCGCGATTGACGCGTGAATGGCAACGGGACAGCACTTGACGGCAGTCGAGATAAATCAACTGGTTTATCCTACGCTCGAGACGGGTTCCGTGTACCGCCGGTGCATATATGTTGATGCTCTTTGACGTTTCTGGAGCCTTAGTACTCCCGCATGCACTAACGCTATAAATGCTGTATATTATTATTTTTGAAGCGTACAATATATGATTGCGTTAGTTTTTTGACGTCCTCCCTAGCGCAGTGCGTGCACCGTCGCATTGTAAAGTTGGAGGTCCTGGGTTCGATTCCCGGCTCGAGTCTGGTCCGGTGGGAGGCTTCGGCCGTGGCTAGTTACCAACATACCAACAAAGAATGAATGGCAACGTGACAGCACTTGACGGCAGTCGAGATAAATCAACTGGTTTATCCTACGCTCGAGACGGGTTCCGTGTACCACCGGTGCATATATGTTGATGCTCTTTGACCTTTCTGGAGCCTTAGTACTTACGCATGCACTAACGCTATAAATGCTGCATATTATTATTTTTGAAGCAACATACAGTATGTGACCGACCGCGTTAGTTTTTTGACGACCTCCCTAGCGCAGCGCACACACTAACTCAACGCAGACGAAGTCGCGGGCATCGGCTAGTATTATCCATTGTTATTTCATACTGTATATAAGTAAATCTAATCCGTCAAACAGTGCGTGCGCCGTCGTATTATAAAGTTGGAGGTCCTGGGTTTGATTCCCGGCTCGAGTCTGGACTGGTGGGACGCTTCAGCGGTGGCTAGTTACCACCCTACGGACAAAGGCGTGTCGCCATCGATTTAGCATTCCGGCACGATGTCGCGTAGAAACCAATTAGGAGCGTGGGTTTACCATACTCCTAACAGGTTAGCCCGCTACCATCTTAGACCGCATCATCACTTACCACCAGGTGAGACAGCCGTCAAGGGCTAACTTGTAGTGTATAAAAAAAAATAGTTAAGCAACGTTTACCCAAGACGGCATCTGGGTGATTGATTGAATTTGGGGATTAGAAAGAAGACAGGTAATTGAAGCTAAGATCTTGCATTAAGCAACAGTGCTTTCCGAGGCAACAAGGTAGACCAATTTCTTAGCTCTGGTCTATAAAAACCTAATCTAACAATTTTGACCACGATTCACTAATCTAATCTAGAATTTCGTAAAACTATTGGGACACAGGAGTCGTGGTAGATTCAACCCGCCTATCCGCGTAAGAGCATCGTGGTGGGTCTGTTATGTAACCATCATTTATGAGAAAAAGAGCCTGTTTTCAGCACTGGCATTAATTAGGCTGATGATGATGAATGGGGTAGTAATTGCGGCAAATGTTCCAGGTCCAGTCACCTGCTAGATAAGAAGTGAAGTAGAACGCAGTTATTATCAAATTTATTATTTCTACCAGCCACAAGTAATGTTGCATGATTAATGACTTGAGATCGTATTACGCGTCGTGAACGCGACCGATATAGTTGCTATGAATTCACTTGATCAGCATCAGAGATACGAAAATAAACTAAGGATTATTGGAATGATATGTATGTGGTTATCTATAATATAATAAAACTGTAACAAGACGAATTATGTATATGTTATATTTTGAAAATTTACCCACCCTACCGACAAAGACGTGTCGCCAAGCCATTAAGCGTTCCGGCACGATGTCGCGTAGAAACCAATTAGGAGTGTTGGTTGTTGGTTGGTTTACCATACCCCTAACAGGTTAGTCCGCTACCATCTTAGACTGCATTATCACTTACCATCAGGTGAGATTGCCGTCAAGGGCTAACTTGTAGTGGATAAAAAAAAAATTAATTGGAAGATGCTTTACTGTCGATATTGAGCCCAAAACAATTTTTTTTAAATCTTGTCTGTCTGTATTTTGGCCGCGCATCACGCCGAAACGTGCCGATTTAAATGAAATTTGGTATAGGAGTAGCTGATACTCCGGTTCAATATATAGGATAGTTTTTATCTCGGAATTTAGCACGGTTCCCTTGGGAGAGGGGATGAAAGTTAAAATGTGTATTTAGTTGTAATTCATTAACGCGTACTCCGATTTCACTCGTTCTTTTTATTCTTTGTTAGAAGGAAATACTTTACAGATTATCCTGTAATTATTTCAAGGTTGTCGGTATAGTAATCCTGCTGTGATTGGAAGACACACAAATCTATTCAGCTAGTACTATCTATTGTTATTGATTTTATACTGTATATAGGTAAATCTAATCCGTAAAATAAGTAGCAAAATAAATGAAATATCTAATGATTATTATCAACAAATATGCAGTTTTATTTCAAAAATAATAACGAAGTAGTCGAGTCCATTTGCAAATAAAAGACAGTTGAAGTTTTCTGTAGTTTAACATTACTTCAGTAACGTATAGTTTTACTTCAATTCCAGTTTCGAAACGAGAAAGTTTGTTGCAACAAGCTCCTCGGTACTCTTCAATAAACAATAGCGAAGCTAGACCAATGCTCACGTGCGGTTAACATAAACACTTTAGTTCGCATCGAAACAAACACCTAAACCGTTTACTGTAAATGATTAGGAGTATAAAGTGTACATTTGCAAATAAAAGACAGTTGAAGTTTTCTGTAGTTTAACATTACTTCAGTAACGTATAGTTTTACTTCAATTCCAGTTTCGAAACGAGAAAGTTTGTCGCAACAAACTCCTCGGTACTCTTCAATAAACAATAGCGAAGCTAGACCAAAGTTCACGTGCGGTTAACATAAACACTTTAGTTCGCATCGAAACAAACACCTTCTAAACCGTTTACCGTAAATGATTAGGAGTATAAATAAATAAATTCATACTAATGTTAAAGTCTCAAGTCCTAGCACACGCGATACATGTCGCGACGGCGGCGCGATGTCGCCCAGCAATTTGCTACCCCGAATCAATTTGCCAGTTTTTGTCGCAACGCTGTCGATTCAATTTTCTGTTAACTGCACTAAGGCACCGCCTCCGAGTGTTTTGCTGTAACGGCCCGGCGATTCACTAAACTCGTTGAATCGGGGACTCGGAAAATTTTCCCGCGCCGCACTCTGATTTTCGATCTTAATGGACTTGATATTAATAAAAAAATACCAACGTAACTTAACTTTTGGCAAAATCTTATTATATATAAGATATTTAAAAATTTTAAATTATAAATTCTTTTATTTACAGATGCTTGTTGGTACAACGGTACCTTTCAGCAATTTTCATTTCATTCAGCAATTTTGTATTGATAATCTTATTTAGACATTGGTGTTACTTTAACGATTTAAGTATTTATTCTCTAGGGTTCTAGGGGTCTAGGTTTAGGTTTTTTTATCCATTACAAATTAGTCCTTGACGGCAATCTCACGTGATGGTAAGTGATGATGCTGTCTAGGATGGCAGCGGGCTAAGCTGTTAGGAGTATGGTAAACCCACGCCCCTAATTGGTTCCTACGCGACATCGTGCCCGAACGCTAAATCGCTTGGCGGCACGTGTTTGTCGGTAGGATGGTAAATAGCCACGGCCGAAGCCTCCCACCAGATCAGACTCGAGCAGGGAATCGAACCCAGGACCTCCAACTTTAAAATGCAACAGCACACGCGCTGCGCCACGGAGGTAGATATATCTCACCAACTTCAGCTATTCAAAGTTGTTTATGACTTATTTTTAAGTTTATCTTGTCTGGTAAGCGGATATTGTATTCTTACTTAACTAAGTCGTACTAATATTATAAGCGCGAAAGTTTGTAAGCATGGTTGGATGGATGGATGTTTGTTAGTCTTTCACGTAAAAACTGCAGAATGGATTTTAATGAAACTTTACAATAATATAGCTTATACATCAGAATATCACATAGGCTACAATTTATAAATAAATTGTGTCCAAAATTTGACGATAATTGTCAAGTAAGTATGGAAACATCTCCATATGCATGATAATTTTAATGTCATAATGTTAGTTATTTTCTACGCTACACTTATATAAGCTACTGGAAATACCGTATACCATAAGTCGCTGGCACCTACCGGGCTAGTTACAAATTAATTAATAAATACCATTATGTTGACGTAAGTTTAATATGAAAATCATCTCTCGTTTGCCATTTTTCCCAAAAACTCCCGTTAATACGGTACTTTGAAAAATATATCAAACATCTAAAAATCGTACACCTAAAACTATGCATTCAATTAGTTTTTATTTGAATTTAATTTTATTAATTTACACCACTTATTTATACACTGACCATAATTAGAATGGACATAAAGGCAAGTCAAATATTCATAATTCAATACGTTCGAAACTTTAAAACTGAATAATTTATGTGACATAACAATTTATGCCTTCTTTTCATTATTTATGACTTGAGGACTAAAAAATAACTAATACTATCGCAGTTTAAGCATAATTTAAATTATATGGGAATTTATTAACAATAGCGAACGGCGGGATAACTCGCAGACGTCAGAAGTAAATCTTTGTTTATTTTTTATGACGAACTGTTATAACGTGTAACTAAATATTCTAATGGCTATATTGTGTCACAATAAGCATTATTTAGCGGTAGGTAATCAAATACTATGAGCGCGTGGAATTTCTTATTATGAATGAGAGAAAATTTTAGCTGTTTTTTTTATATACACTGTAGATTCGAGTAGCCCTTCACGGCTTTATCATCCTTTATCGTCATATTACGTATTCTCATTATTTTACGCTAGTATTGCCACACAGAAGGCATGTTATCATGCCAATTAAAAGAAATTAAAAACTACCATTCATAACGAAATTTTAATGGGATCTATTAGAAAAATTCTCCCGCTTAGTGAAAATGTTTTTATTTTGTTGTTTTCTTATTTTTTCTTACTATATAGTACATTTAGCTTTTGAAGACAATCTTACCTGTGTAGTGATGATGCAGTTTAGGATGGTAGCGAGCTATCCTGTTAGGGAGAGGTATGGTGGCAGGTTGGTTTCTTTTGACACCGTGCCGGAGCGGAAAATTTTGGTGTTAACTAGCCATAGCCAAAGGCTCCCCCGAGACCAGAGTCGAGCCGGAAATCGAACCCAGGACCTCCAACTTTTAATGCGATAACGCAGTTTAGCCTTAAGATAACATGTATTGTAATTAGCCAAACGTCAATTAATGTCAAACGAATGGTAAAAAAGATTTTAAGATATTGCTCTGGACTTTGAAAAGGACTACCTAAAAGGCCACCTGTCTTATAAGACAGAAAGACCGGGTAGATTTTTTTGTTTTCACTACTTGCACCGATAATAGTCGAAAGTCAAATACTGAAAGTTCTCTAGGTAAAGGCGGTAACTTAAAAAAAGGGTTAACTTAAAACTGTTGGAATTTTTACATTGCTAAGAAACTTGCTCTCATTTTAAATCTGATATTATAGCGAGATATAGATAGTATGCAAGTTTAAAATTTTATACTCCATTAAAACCATGTAGGGTCAGTCATCGGTAAGAAAATATATCAAGCCGTTAAAGTCTTTATGAGTATATGTATTAGATAGAATCTCGCTTGCTCGTGTTTTACTAATATCGCAGTATCTATGTATCCCACTATCTTGTTTTGATATCAGTAATTAGATAGACATTTTAACGCACATCACGTTTTAAATTTACATTAGCGTCCGCCAAACAGTCTGTATGCCTTACACAGTTAAAGGTGCGTTCAGGTAACGCGACACGACATGCAATGTTTATTTGCTCATATTACTGTGTTGTCATTTATATTTTAACATTTTTGCACAAATCATGTAGCCAATATTGTATCAAATTAAATTTATAACTTTAAATATTTTTCTCAGTTAAAAAAAATGTTAGTGATTTTTAAATTAACTTCGCAGATAAGAAATATTAAGAGAATTAAGATGAGACTTTTAAGTAGTTAAAAAAATTGGCGGTGTTGTTGTAGTATGATCTTAACTATATTAATCTGAAGCTGTGGTTAGGTCTTCCCCTCCTAAATAGAGGTCGGGGGTTCGGACCCGGGCACGCAGTCTGTAACTTTTCAGAGTTATAATCGTTTTAAAATTATTAAAATATCACTTGCTTCAAAGATGAAGGATAATGGTTTTAAATTCTCAAAGGCGTGCGAGGTCTGCCAATCTGCACATGGGCAGCGTGGTGGACTATGGCTAAACCCTTCTAAATATTTTATTACCATAACTTAGCGAATATTTAATGTAGTGAAACGGTCTAGTTATGACAGCGATGTGTGGTCTACATTTCTTCTTGGTCGCACACTTCATTACTGAAAGTCGTGTCCACATGAATGTGCCTTCGGTACGTTGGTAACTAATGCCTTCCACTCTGTACGGTCCTCGGCATTCCTAATAGCGGTTGTCATCGGAAGGCCAGTGAGTGATTTCACCTGATCAGTCCAGCGGGTAGGCGATTGACTATGCGGTCTTTTCCCCTCTATCTTGCCCACAACTATAAGTTTTTCCAAGTTAATATAATAGTTGTCTACAGTTGGGTAAAGGCAATTTTTTTTTATAATTACATTTTACTTATTTTGTTTGTCGCTGTCTCAAATTTCAAATTCAAATTCAAAATAATCTTTATTCAAATAGTCCTTAAAAAGGCACTTTTGACGCGTCAATAATTTACATAGTAGTTATTTCATGGTGATAACTATATTCGTAAACTTAAAACTAAAGCTATGAGGGTTCCAAACGCGCCCCGGTCTAAGAAGAAGCCCACAACAAACTTAGCCGGGGTTTTTCTTTTTTTCGTTATCACCATCTCACATAATGAATAAAAAAACTATAGTACCTATGGAGATAGAGCAATTCACACCCAAGCTTTTTTATCGTTTATATAATCCTTAATATCGTAATATGATTTTTCTACAAGCTTTCGTTTTATAAAAACTTTGAACTTATTGATAGACATCTCCAAGATATCAATAGGTAATTTATTATAAAATAAAATACAATTTCCTTTGAATGAGTTACTAATTTTGTGCAGCCTACTAAATGGTACTACAAGTTTACTTTTACTTCTGAAGTTCAGTGCGTTACAGTCCATTTTTTTCTTGAATTTATCAATATTTTTATGAACATACATTAAATTTTCATATATATATTGGCTATGCACTGTCATTATTTTATAATCTTTAAATTTATCTCTTAATGACTCTCTGGGACCTAATTTATATATCGCACGAACAGCCCTCTTCTGCAAAACGAATATAGTGTCAATATCAGCAGCATTACCCCATAATAAAATACCATATGACATAATGCTGTGAAAGTAGCTAAAATATACAAGTCTGGCAGTCTCTATATCCGTCAAATGACGAATCTTTTTTACCGCGTAAGCAGCAGAGCTAAGTCTGTGCGATAAATTATTTATATGTGGGCCCCATTGAAGTTTAGCGTCTAACGTTATGCCTAGGAATGTAGCCGTATTTACCAGATCCAATTCCTCATTATTAAGTAGTACACTGGTTTTCACCTGTTTAACATTGGGCAACGTGAATTTAATACACTTTGTTTTCTTCCCATTAAGTGCTAAGTTATTAGCCTCAAACCAATGTACTACTTTCGCGAGAGAGTTGTTTACCTCGTCAACATTTGTTTCGCGTCTTTTAATTTTAAAAACGAGTGATGTATCATCAGCAAACAATACTATCCCGCTATTGTCCTTAGTAAGGTAAGGAAGGTCATTTATGTAAATGAGGAACAGAAAAGGTCCTAATATTGATCCCTGAGGAACCCCTATTTTCACAAATGACCCGTTAGACCGTTTCCCGTTTACGTCTACTTGTTGAACTCTGTCACGTAAATACGAGGTCATTAAATCTAGAGTTACCCCCCGAAGTCCATAATGGTGTAGTTTTCTGACTAATGTTTCATGTTCAACACAATCGAAAGCTTTGGACAAATCACAAAAAACACCAAGTGCGTCACGTGACTCCTCCCAGGCTTTAAATATATTGTGTATTAACTCAACACCAGCGTCGGTTGTTGAGCGACCCCGTGTAAAACCAAATTGTTTGGCGTGTAATAAATTGTTTCTATTAAAATGATTAATTAATTGAGTCAAAATAAGTTTTTCAAAGATTTTACTGAAAGTAGGTAGTACTGATACCGGTCTAAAGTTAGTGGGGTCAGTAGTACTACCAGATTTAAATAACGGAATTAACTTGCTATGTTTCATTAAGTCAGGGAACACACCACAGTCAATACAATTGTTAAAAATAAAAGCTAGGTCGGGTGCAACAATATCAATCAAAGACCTTATAACATTAACGGAAATGCCCCACAAGTCATTTGTTTTCTTAATATTTATTAATCGGAAGGCCTTAATAACGTCTGAGCTGCTAACATGTCTGAATTTAAGAGCGTTATTACATTCTGGCACATTATCCTTCAACAAACAGAGAGCAATATCTGGTGAAGAGTTTAATGATCTTGTAGTGGAGACAGGAACGTCGGTAAAGAAGGTTTCAAAAGCAGTTGCAACCTCAAAATCCGACGTGATAGATTTGTTACCTATATCAAGTTTAAAGTTATTAGTTTTGGGTTTTATTCTTCCTGTTTCCTCATTAATTATTTTCCAGGTTGTTTTAATTACATTATTGCTATTTTTTATTTTTTTCTGTATATATTGCGATTTTGCCAAAATGCAATCGCGTTTAAAATTCTTGGAAAATAATTTTACATAATTTTTAAACTCATCACTCGTATTATATTCTCGTTCAGCATACATTTCATATAAAGTTTGCCTATTTTTATGTAGTTCACTTGTAGCCCACTCACTAAAAACCAATGTATCAGCAACCATGACAGACTTTTTAGTAAATATAGAATTAAATATCATATTAAACTTACTAAAAAAAGTATTATACATTTCATTAGGACCAATTGTAGATGATAAGAATGGAAGGTCTCTAACTAAACTTGTTCTTATTCTCTCTATTCGTCCTGCCGTTACTGGCACATAAGTAATTTTATGTCTAGACAATTTTTTTTCCCCATTTTTGAAACAAATAAATTGACCACAGTGATCAGAATCTAATTTATTAATTATATTTTTACTGATGGGGTTTATATTTGTATATATATTGTCTAAGCATGTGGCACTGCTGGCAGTTATTCTAGTAGGCTCCATAAACATATTCAACAAATTGTATGATTGAAATAGATTTATTAACTTGTAACTTGAAGAGTTACTTTCTAGTATGTTTACATTAAAATCTCCGCACACAATCAACTTTTTATTTGATTTAGATATTTTATAAAGTACCTCATCCATTACCTTTTCAAAAAGTTCAAAGTTTGATAAGGGTGGTCTATATACAGTAACAACAATAAATTGCTCTAATTCAACTGAGGCCAGTTCAATTGTTCGTTCAACAGAAAGGCTCACAATATCAGTTCTGTTTTTAAATTTTAAATTTTTATTTAATAGAATTAATGAGCCCCCATGTATTGCAGTAACTCTGGTAAACGAACTACCAACCTGGTGGTTACCAAAATTAAACAAGTATTCATGAGATTTTAACCAATGTTCGGTTATACATAAAACATGAATATGAAAATGATTTAAAAACAATTCAATCTCTAATTCTTTTCCTTTAATACATTGAATATTTTGGTGAACCAAGTTGATATAGGTAGAATTTTGTTTATTTTTAATAGAATTTAAATTTAAATTCTGAAAATTCATTTCACCTGAGCAAGAGAAAAACTCTTTTGTCTCTGAGTGTAAGCAAGAGAATACCTCTCTTGTCTCCTTAACTAGTTTAAAATAATATTACTTGGAATTATTTCCAAGGCGTTAATGTCAGAATTAGGACACTGCTCAATAAAAGCAGCTTGTTTAGCCAAATTCTTGGCTGTTATTGTAAAAAAATATGATAGCGAAACAGCTATCTGTCTTTTAAAATAATTGGATAGGTGATACCTATCTTTGTTGTAATTATAATAAGTTTTAGCACACTTGCTAATGTCAATAATTTTAATTTTTTTATTATATGTACATAAGTTGTACAATGTTGTGTTTAAATTATACCTAATTGTATTTTCTTGGTGTGGCAAATTTTCACAATAGGGAAAGGTATATATGATAATACTATTAACTTTCAAGCTATCTAATAAATTATAAATCTTTATCAAATCATTTTTATTAATATTTCCTCTATTTCCCATGAGTAATATTAAATTAGTCTGACCATCATACAAATGTTGATTGTCACATATAGTATCAACAATTGCCTTTAAGTCAGAGTTAGGCAAACAGTAGTTCAATGTAGTGTGTTTGTGTAAATGTAAGTTAAGGTATAAGCCCATATTACATCCAATCTCATCGCTGTACATGAAAGTTTTTGTGGAATTTAATTTTGATTTAGGCCTAGCAAAGGAACTGTTAGTGTTATTATTTTGTACAAAATTTTTGAATTTGTCACACACCTTCCTCATTTTTGAGGGTGATGATGCTGATGACACAGACTTTGGATGATAGACTGTATTTTTATCAGTACAGTGTGAGTTCAATTGATCACTGTTGCAATTGGTCTGTTTTATGGTTTCATCTGTAGTCTGTGTGTATACAGACATCATTTTCTTTTGACTATTATCATATTGGGCTGCCAGTGTCCGTAATAATGTTTGTAATCTGGCTATTTGTATTTCTAATAGATGTGTGTCAGATTCATAATTAGTCCTATTAGTCTGAATCACGAACTCTCAAAACAAACCTTATATTATGTTATATTACGTATTCTCATTATTTTACGCTAGTATTGCTACATAGAAGGCATATGTTATCGTGCCAATTAAAATAAATTAAAAACTACCATTCTTAACGAAATTTAATGGGATCTATTTGAAAAATTCTCCTGCTCAGTGAAAATGTTTTTATTTTATTTTCTTACTATATAGTACATTTAGCTTTTGAAGAAAATCTCACCTGATGCTAAGTGATGATGCAGTCTAGGATGGTAGCGAGCTATCCTGTTAGGGAGAGGTATGGTGGCAGGTTGGTTTCTTTCGACACCGTGCCGGAACGGAAAATTTTCGAGACCAGAGTCGAGCCGGAAATCGAACCCAGGACCAACTTTATAATGCGACAGCGCAGTTTAGCCTTAAGCTAATAAGTATTGTAATTAGCCAAACAAAGGCAATCTTTTTTTATAATTACATTTTACATATTTTGTTTGTCGCTGTCTGAACCACGAGCTCTCAAAACGAACCTTTACAGTGAAACCTCCGAAAGCCCGATTAGATGTTTAACATAATTAAGTATTTATTCAAATTAATATTAAAATAAACACAAGCGAGCGCGATCAGTGGGCGTAGGGCGATAGAATACTTCGATAAGGTTTTTAGTGCGTTCGGTGTCATATTACATTGATTCATACCAATCTCCCAGTCCCTGAAGACCAACATAATTAGTGAGTAAGAAATTTCGGAGAAATTTCAGAATTCTTAACTGGCGCCGTACAGAAGTATGCTCTGATTATCATTTTCCTTCTCATATCATCAATAGCGTAATTACGCACCTGGTGAGATATCTATTTATATATCTCTATTTTATATTACATTTCGTTGTGCACAACATTAAGTTGTGGATCATCATCATCATCATGATCAACCCATTAACGGCTCACTACAGAGCACGGGTCTCCTCTTAATATGAGAAGGGCTTGGCCATAGTCCACCACGCTGGCCATGTGCGGATTGGCAGACTTTTTTTTTAAGCGCACATAACTAGGACACATAACAACGAAAAGGTGCATGCCCGGATTCGAACCGCCGACCTCTGATTAGGAGGCTGACGCCCTAACCACTAGGCTATCATAGCTTCAAGTTGTGGATACTAATTAATAATTAATACTTACTTACTAGCTAATTACAAGTTATATTTTGACGACCTTCGTGGCGCAGCGTGTGCGCTGTCACATTTTAAAGTCGAAGGTCCTTGGTTTAGATTTTCCACTCGAGTCTGGTCTGGTGGGTGACTTCAGCAGGAGCTAATTATCACCCTACCGACAAAGACGAGCGATTTAGCGTTCCGGTATAATGTCACGTAGACTAATAAAATTAGGTTTATGGGTTTACCATACCCCACATTTACGTTACTTACACCAGGTGAGATTGCCGTTAAGGGCTGACTTATTATTTTCTAAACAATAAACAACAACTATAATTTGCTAAAATAAAAGTGTAGAATTTTATTACTTTTCGCGCTTGTGAAGTCAAGGATCCCTGAGGATGATCCGGTGTCGGATCGAAACGTGCGTAGAGGTTCTAGTGGAAGATTTTGTGTGGTGTTATATTATACCAATCTCCCGGTTGTCGGCGGAATATTGCAATTTATGCTGTTTATTGTTCATCATAGACTTCCGCAAAGTAACGCCTGCTTCTATTCATTATTATTATTTTCTATTGTATTCTATAACTAAAAGATTAAATTTTCTTTCAAACTTATCAAAACTCGGAATTAAAGACAGTCAACAGTTCCGTAAACAAGGTATAGAATTCTATTCTAAACTGGCTAGGCTCGGTTAAACTTCGGACATCGTAATTTAAAATTGGTTTACTTTTTAAGGATCAGCAGTGGGCGTTATAATTTAACTGTCCCTATATAATATATAATTTAACTGTGTTTATATATACGACCGCCCGCAGATAGACTTGTGTCACTTTTTTAATTAATATCTGAATTATTAATGACTTCTACGGCTATTTATTAAAACCACGATAGCATATTATTTTTATAGCATACTGACTGGTGTAGGCGATAAACGAGAGCTAGAGAAGGCAATTAGTATAATATATAAATACTGATCCCATATATAGTTATGTATAAAAAAATATTACGCATTAAATGAGGGATCTATGAAACAGTGGGCTGTAATTAAGCATACTAGTGCAAATGAGTATCAAAACGAGACGCTAAGAAAGGATTTTGTCTCCATTTTTTTAATTTATTTATGACCACAGTTTAAACATGTCTCGACAAATCTCTCACAAATCAAGGCAGCATGTGCGTATGGACAACTAATTCACGTGATTATTTTAGGGTTCGTTACGCCAAGGCTGCCAACGAGATCTGTTATCAAGCAACATGTCTACCAGGGCACTGTATCTCGTGAACCGCAATGGTTTGGAAAGATTCACGCAGTACATTTTTATCTATCCCGGCTAAGTTTGTTGTGGGCTTCTTCTTAGACCGGGGCGCGTTTGGAACCCTCATAGCTTTAGTTTTAAGTTTACGAATATAGTTATCACCATGAAATAACTACTATGTAAATTATTGACGCGTCAAAAGTGCCTTTTTAAGGACTATTTGAATAAAGATTATTTTGAATTTGAATTTGAATTTTATTGCCGCTATAAGTAAAAATAATAAAATTTTGATAAATGAGTTAGTAAAAAACTCTGCATAAAAGTGTTTTACAAGTTATACCTTGACAGCGATCGCACCTGTTATATACCTAATTGGTTATAAGTAACAGCGTACGGACACGTCTTTATGTGATGGGCTTTAGGTGGGGTGGTAACTAGCCATGGCCGAAGCCAGAACCAGAACCAGACCAGACCAGAAAGAATCTATTTTAATATTATATCTATATAATTACATAAAAGAAAGTCATGTTAGTACACTATTTGTATCTCAAGAACGGCTGAACCGATTTGGCTGAAAATCGGTCGCGAGGTAGCTTAGAACCAGGAGACGGAGATAAGACACTTTTTATCTCGCTACGTATCCCGCGGAATTAATGAAAAACTGGATTTCACGTCAATAACTACAGTTTCAGCTTGCCTCAGAAATTTTCATCGAATTGGTAGCTTGTATTGGTAGGGGTATTTAAAAGCTCCTATTACATTAGCTGAAGCAAGGCTTTCCTATGGAATACCATACGAGTTTTTAAAAACCCCTTATTCTACATCGACTAGTATAAAATACATTTTAAAATGCTATCCCCTATAGGGGATAAGGTGATTGTGCTTAAACGACACACTTTACGTGAGCATCTAGCAAAAACTTGTTTCAAATAAAAAGTTATTGGAAGGGTATATGACAAGTTTATATTTGTTTAAAATTACGGATTCACCGCAATAATATTTTCAAAACAACATCAAACACGCGCCTAAGTAGGCGTGTTTTCACATTATTCGGAAATCAAATATTTTAGCTGGAATTCATAAACGCTCTCAAATAAAATTTAGCTAGCTTGCGAAAAAAACCTTGATAGTTTTATGTTAATATTTTTTTGATAATCAATAAAACGTCGGAAAATACTTTAATCTTTGGGCACATGCTTAAAAATATATTCATCTAAGTCCTATTTAATTATACGTATATTTAAAAAATCATATGTTATTTTTTTAGAGCGATCTATTTTATCTAGTTTTTCTGTCAGCTTTGTATCACATCATTATAAAAAAATTACCGTTTACATTGTTGATATCCCATAGACAGGAAGCATTCTGTTTTCGTTGTTTTTAAAAACGCGTATGTATGCCGTATTACGTTTATATAAATTGTAGTTTATAGTGTATTGTAGAGGTTAGGACGTCAGCCTCCTAATCAGAGGTCGGGGGTTCGAATCCGGGTACGTACCTAACTTCTCGGAGTTATTTGCGTTTTTAAGCAATTTAAATATCACTTGCTTCAACGGTGAAGGAAAAAATCGTGAGAAAACCTGCATGCCTGAGAGTTCTCCATAATGTTCTCAAAGGGGTGTGAAGTCTGCCAATCTGCACATGGTCAGTGTGGACTATGACCAAACCCCTCTCATACGAGAGGAGACCCGTGCTCTGTAGTGAGCCGAGAATGGGTGGATCATGATGATGATGATTTTATTTATTCTTTATTTGTACACCACATATTAATATAAATAATAAGAAAAACAAGAAGAAACAGGATACAAAAGGCGGCCTTATCGCTTAGCAGCGATCTCTGCCAGGCAACCTTAGGATTAGGAAAAAAGAAAGTAGAAGAAAGTAGGTGGCGTAAGCAGTAATATAAGAAAAAACCTGCATACTAATACATACATATTAATACATACACCGGATTACATAAATAATACAATACATTAATAAATATGAATTAAATATACTAATATATACCTTATAATATTAATAAAAAGAAATAAAATAAACATAAAAGTCGTCATTTTTGTGTAAGGAAATAAAATTTGACAGCTCTTTTAAAAACAGTGAGTGACTTTGACTGTCTTATGCTTAAAGGGAGCGCGTTCCACAGTTCGATTGCCTGCACTGTGAATGATGATGATGATTACACAAAAACACTAGCAGTTTACAATACCTAGGCACTTATTTATAATTAACTATCTGTATCAGGCATGCATTGCATTGCCACGTGAAATAAACATTTATAACGTAAAAATATTTTGGACAGTCCCCCATTGCACCTCACCCAAATTTTATCACAATCTAAACAATGGTCAAAGTCTATAACAGACACGACAAACAATTTTTGAGTTTTTATACATAGATTGATATTTAAACAACAAACAGCAAGTATAATTTGCTATTTTCCGCCGACAACCGGGAGATTTGTATAATATAACACCACATACAACCTTCCACTAGTAAATCGCGAAAAGTAAAGTCTTTACTTTTCGCGCTTGTGAAGTCGACATCTCCTGAGGATGATCCGGTGTCGGGTCGAAACGTGCGTAGAGGTTCTAGTGGAAGATTTTGTGTGGTGTTATATTATACAAATCTCGCGGTTGTCGGCGGAATTTAGCAAATTATACTTGCTGTTTGTTGTTTATCATGGACTTCCGCAAAGTAACGCCTGCTTCTATTCATTAGATTGATATTTCATAATTAAGTCTTTCTGCAACAATGATGTAACTAGTAGAAGTAATTATTACTTACACTGCAATTGAGATCAACAGTTTCATAGGTTAATTGAGTCCATTTGCTCTGATTGACAAAAAACGAGAACATTTACTTACCTGTATCTACGAATGATTTGATTCCTGCAATAGAGAAAAAGCCTTTGCGAAATAACTCGGTTCCTTAGAAAATGCGAGGACTGAATGTAAACCATTACTTTCCCTGCAATACAGTTTTTGCGTTTACTCGTATTGACATAGTAAAGCCGTGTTGAACAAGTTTGCATCAATTCAGCATACGGATGATTTTGCGTTTGCAGTAGTGTTCAATTCTAACTTTTTTATTTATTTTATCCACTACAAATTAACCATTGACGACAATCTTACGTAGTAAGTGATGATGCAGTCTAAGATGGTAGCGGGCTAACCTGTTAGGGTATGGTAAACCCATACTCCTAATCGGTTTCTACGCGACACGATGCCGGAACGCTAAATCGCTTAGCGACACGTCGTTGTCGGTAGGGTTATAACTAGCCCCGGCCGATGCTTCCCACCAGTCCATACTCGAGCCGGGAATCGAACCCAGGTCCTCCAACTTTACAATGCGACGGTGCACGCACTGCGCTAGGGAGGACGTCAAAAAACTAACGCAATCATACATTTATTGTATGCTTCAAAAATAATAATATACAGCATTTATAGCGTCAGTGCATGCGGGAGTACTAAGGCTCCAGAAACATCAAAGAGCATCAACGTACTCTTACGAGTATATGCACCGGCGGTACACGGAACCCATCTCGAGCGTAGGATAAAACAGTTGATTTATCTCGACTGCTGTCAAGTGCTGTCCCGTTGCCATTCATTCTTTGTTGGTATGTTGGTAACTAGCCACGGCCGAAGCCTCCCACCGGACCAGACTCGAGCCAGGAATCGAAGCCAGGACCTCCAACTATATAGTGCGACTGCTCACAGAGGTCGTCATAAATCTATAGACCTAGTAAAATATGCTATCATCGTAATACAATATTTATTGTAAATGATAAATTTAATTTCATTTCAATTGCAGTAGTGTAAGAGAGGACCTTGTGTGGAGTAAATTATTAACACCAAGCGGAATGAGCAAATTTCAGAGTCAGTCGGAACCCATAAATTATTCATGGAGCGTAACCACATTATCCGTCATTATAATACATCGCCCGCTGAGATCTTTAATTTCAATATCGTTGCGTAATGTGCTTTAAATTTTTCGAAATTGCAAAATTATCGGCGTGCAAAAAATTAGACACCTTAAGGCGCGTGCATACACACTTTGTGTAATACTAAACTTAACTATTATAGGTCCTACTCAAAATCTTGATTGGTAATTTTTTTATAGACTTTTTTAATATAATAAAATTTAAAACAAAATAAATGCAATAAACTGAAACCAAAAAAGTTTTATTTTATTTATTTGGGGCGGTTTACAATTGTATATTATATAAAAGATAAAAGATGAGACCTAAGATAAAAAATATTAAATTAAATTAAATTAAATAATAAAATATATAATCACACACACTACCCACGACTTCAATAAATATGAAAATAAAATGGCGTCACAAGACAATTTGCTTTTGGCAAAATAACAATAGTAATAGTAAATTTAATATAATGCTAAATAACCATGGTCAATATTATGATAAACTAAGAAATTCTCATCAGATAACTGAACACCCAAAACAATTGAGCCTACTAATGAACCAAACACGTAGTCGAATACGCAATTGAAAGAAAATAAAGTTGTGAATTTTCATTCTTCAATCTTATTAGCTTGAATTTTTGTATTGCATCATACAAATTCAAATTCAAATAATCGTTTTCCAAATCTTTTTTTAAAAGGCACTTCGTGAACTTAAAACTAAAGCTATGAGGGTTCCAAACGCGCCCCGGTCTAAGAAGAAGCCATCTCACATGCTACTTAAAATTATGTTAAGAGCTATACTTATTACTTACTACTTACAATCCTTATTCGATATTAAATAAATGAAAAATACTTATGAATTTAAATTTGGAAGGGAACCAGTTACTAATTGTAAAATAATGTTCTCTTTATATCCATGTAAAAAAAATATTCAAATAACATCTCAGTCTGTAGAAGAGCTTTAAGCTGCAACATTATTAAAAAATAAAAATAAAAAGGCTTACCTACATCTTTTTATTAGCATAATATTCAATGCATCGCCGAACTATATGTAAGTAGGTAGTTATATGATAATAAATGATTTGCAAAAAAATCCGAACACAAACGAAATCGCTCATTACAATAAATTTCACACATAGTCTAACCGAGAGTTTATTTTTAGTTATAATTCTATACAGGCAATTTGTTGTAGCTACTGTCGATGACTAGGCTGATTTTTATGTCATTAGAAATATATAAAGATATAAGATATTTTATACGAGTTCGATGAAAGGCAAAGAGTGAAAGTCAACACATGTATTACTTGAATAGGGTTACCATTATATTTTGGGAAAAACTTGAAAGTCACGATTTTAATATAAATGTTTAACTGTGGTGTATCTAAAATGAATCATCGTGATTAACCCATCACCAGCTCACTACAGAGCACGGGTCTCCTCTCAATATGAGAAGGGTTTGGTCATAGTCTACTCGTACCACGCTGGCCATGTGCGGATTGGCAGACTTCACACGCATTTGAGAACATTACGGAGAACTCTCAGGCGTGCAGGTTTCCTCACGATGTTTTCCATCCCCATTGAAGCAAGTTATATTTTAATTGTTTAAAAACGCACATAACTCCGAAAAGTTAGAGGTGCGTACCCAGATTCGAACCGCCGACCTCTGATTAGGAGACTGACGCCCTAACCACTAGGCTACACTAATAAAATGAATAACAGTAGTTAATTATAGTATATACGCGTAGCTCGGAAAGCAAAGAACGTTAGGTTCAAAGGCTGCTGGAGTGAAACCCAGCGCTAGAATACCAACCCCACCCCGAACTTAAAAGTAATAAGTCGAAATAGAGCAAGTTGCAAGTAGATGCAGACCACAAACCGCACAAGGTTAATCATTACAAGTAGATAACACACATTATAACGGAATTTTGGCTGAATTATCTGTCAATTTAAATTGGAGCGATACCTAACTTTTGAATACTTCTTTTATGAGGGAATAATAGTCTTTTCCTACCATTGGGGCAAGATAAAAATGTTGAGTCGTCAACAGACTAGAATTATCGAGTATAATTCCTTCTTATTAGAAACAAAAAGGCTTACATTTACCTTAGTAAATAAAATGAATAGAATAAAGAATATAATGTAGCATTCACAAAAAAAAATTATATAAAGCTATTTTGGACCAGAAAGAGTTTCTGGTCTCTGTTCGATTCGAAAACACCCTTCCAGAGTTTCATTACAATCTCATCGATGATTTCGGAACACATAGAGGTAAAATATACAAACACTGATTTTTATTTAGACAGATATATAAATATATACAGAGACTGAGCTTCAGTTCAACAGCACTACACAAATCTTAAGATACTTTCGTTACAAACGTTTTGCATCTATAACAAAACATCTACATGTGTCGTAGATTTTAGTAAAAATCATACCCCACTTGACGATACTCAACTGTAACAAAAACTGAGCGACGCCTTGCGGCCCTAGATCATTTCTATGAAATCGTGATCAGAGTTTAATCCACTGAGCTGCAATCTAATTCCTCTGAGTGGAAACGATTCATACGAAGAATCTGTCACCGCGTAGTGTCATTTCAGCATTTATTTCATTGTATCCATTATCCGGGATTGACATGGTGACCCTAGCGAAATGTTACGATTTTTGCCCAGTTAAATAACATAGTTAAACTCAACCGCCACACCAAATTTAACCATGGTTAACGGGCATCGACACTTTCTTTTCTTTTGTGACCGCCAGGACTGGGCGTCACTATGTCGATCATAGAATCGATTTTGAATCGAATCGTGATTATCGGATACGAATTATAGTGCACTAACGGTAGTGATTTGTGATTTTCTATCGCTGATTAGGTCTATTGTTGGATTTTGGGTGTTCAAATAGAATGCTCATTAAAAGTTCAGCCGGTGTGGTATGGGACCGAGTGCTAAAGAATCGATCCATCATTATTGCATCGGGAAGTTTGAATCGAGAAACGTAAACGAGTGGAATGTGGGCAATTATTTTGACCTTTGAAAGATAAATCCGATTGTCAGTCAGTGCTTATTAATTTGTTTTTGATAAAAAAATATTGTTAAATTATTAATGTTTAGGAGTTGCCATAGGATTACAAATTTCATTTGCAATCCTATGGCAAATTTAAATATATGGTTTTTAGCTTTTGTGTCTGTCAATACACGTTTATTATAACTTTTGGGTTTATGCTAAGATGTGTGGCTAAAGATCTTAATGATAACTCCCAAAAGCAGTAGTTGTAGTAATAGGTTAACGAAGCCCTGGTAAATGAAGATTATAATTGCTTGATTGATTAACTACACGACATACTAGCGTAGTTAGCACGCCTTTGTCGGTGGAAATACTCACATATATTTTGCAGCCAAGAATATATTTTGTTTGAAAACCTCCGTGGGGCAGTGTGCACGTTGACGCATTTTAAAGTTGGAGGTCCTGGGTTCGATTCCCGGTTTGAGTCTGATCTGGCTGGAGGCTTCAGCCGTGGTTAGTTACCACCCTACCGACAAAGGCGTGTCGCGAAGGGATTCAGCGTTTCGTCATGATGCCGCGTAGAAAACAATCTGGAGTAGTTTATCATATTATGTCTAACAGGTTAGCGTTACCATCTTAAACTGCATCATCACTTACCATCAGGTGTGACTGCCGTCATGGGCTAACTTGTAGTGTATAAAAAAAGCCTAGCTAACCCCCTAACACTACCTATTGATTGAAACAACGTTGATTTTTCGGCAAGCGCAAAACTTTGAGTTTAAGCCCTAGGGAAAACATCGAAATCCAACCCTGTTATTAATAGGGACCGTAAAGATCTGGAATGCCTCCTGGAAGACCACCATTGTCGCCACCTATAATAAATACAAGATATATTTCCATCCCATCAAAAGTGATTAACAATTTCTTTGTAAACGAACCGAAAAAGTGCGGCAAAGCGATTTAGCGTTCCGGGCGATGGCTTGTAAAAGCTGATAAGGGGTGTCGGTTTAATATTGTCGTACCCCTAAGAGCTTAATGCACTACCATAGAAAGGGCTAACATGTAAATCGCGCATTAACCATCAATCGCTAGCCTACATATTACAAAAAAACCTTAATGAAGCATAAATGCTAATCTCTTGACACGTAGTAATCAGATTGAAAGATGCTAATTCAATTTTGATACCATCGCTGTGGTAATTCTGTTACTACTTGTTATTTATGAAGAAGTATCAAATATTTCCGTTTACTTCTCTAGACCTTATGGCGGTGGTTTTAAGAGCTATTTACGAGTAGGCCTATTAAGTGTGTGCACACCTACGACAAAGCATTGATTTAATAAAAAAATTCATCAGAATTTTTTGATGACTTTATCTCTGATTTATTCTAATTAACCGAATTCTTGATTATGTTTAGCCAAGCTATTCAAGAATTGGTTTTGTAAATTCAATGATAGAAATCGTTTTTTATTGTACTTACCTACTGATAAATGGCTTTATAAACGCAAGTCACTGAAATCATTTACTTTGGAATTAAATAGCGTTGATTGTGAGTTTTGAGAATACAGGCTTGTCGCATAAGCAATAACCCACACTTCTATATTGCTCTTCGGCCATCGCATACCATGCTAATGAATTCCTAAAGTACCCCAAAGCCAGTATGAGGCAGTGGAGAAACTCAATTCCCAAACTTTGACTGATGAGATTTTCTTAATACACATATTTAACCAACCCAGTAATCAAACCCAAGCACCTTGTGAATCTATCTCGATAACTTCTGCATTAAATTAATAAAAGTGATATCCTAAAATGTTAATTATTTTTACTAACTCACTTACGTATATCTTTTTCTTAATACATATATTTAACCAACCCAGGAATCAAACCCAAGCACCTTGTGAATCTATCTCGATAATTTCTGCATTAAATTAGTAAAAGTGATATCCTAAAATGTTGATAGAATGTTTACTTACTCAATTACGTATATTTCAAGGTTAGGTTTATCGGTAGTTAAATATTTAATTTATATACCAATCAAACATGAAATACTTAAGCAAGTGAAATTCTCATGTGTTAGACTTTTATTTTTTAATGTTGAATGCAGCCTTATGTTTGCGCGCGTCCTTAATGACACGACGTTTCGAAGGCCATCGTCACCTTTCTCGGAAAATAACAGGGCACCATAAATAAGGTTGATGTAATTGTATCAAATTGTTAGCAATCATAAGACGAGCGACCCACCACCACGATTCCATCGACTGGCAACACTATGTTTTGGATGATTTCGATCATAAGGTCAGCTTTCCAATAGATTTGTATGAGGTAGATACGCTTTGAGAGAAAGACCTTGCTAAGCGGTGTAATGCCAATAATATTCACGAGCTGGCGTACCAAGGCGTCCTTATAAGTACAAGATTTTGTTATGGGATTCTTTCTAGCCCAGGCGCGTCTGTAGCTCGGCTTTAGTTTTATCTCTCCAACCATCTCTTATTATCCCATGCAGTCCTAGTAATTTTAGAATAATGGATAAATCTTTACTCAAAAACTGCGCCTTGAGAGAGACCTATTGCTAAGCGGTGTAGTGCCAATAATATTCACGAGCTAGCGTACCAAGGCGTCCTTATAAGTACAAGATTTTGTTGTGGGATTCTTCCTAGCCCAGGCGCGTCTGTAACTCGGCTTTAGATTTATCTCTCCAACCATGTCTTATTATCCCATGCAGTCCTAGTAATTTTAGAATAATGGATAAATCTTTACTCAAAAACTGGGCCTTGAGAGAGAGACCCATTGCTAAGCGGTGTAGTGCCAATAATATTCACGAGCTGGCGTACCAAGCCGTCCTTATAAGTAAAAGATTATGTTGTGGGATTCTTCCTAGCCCGTGCGCGTTTGGAGCTCGGCTTTAGTTTTAAGTTATCGAATGTAATTCGCCATCTCTTATTGTGCCATGCAATCCTAATAATTCCAGAATAATGGATAAATGTTTACTCAAAAACTAGGACCTTAAAATAGGCAAATTGAATCTAGAATTGCAAAAAAGAAATTCGTTTGATTGAACTACTTGCGATGTCTGATACATAGAAATTACGGTTCAAGCTATACAGAATTAATTTTATCACTCTCACATTTCATGATAGATAATATATTTATATTCTAGTAGTTCTGGGAACATTAGAACTTGCGAGCACAAATTCTTTTGCAACAATTAACATGCCACCAAAGTTATTCGAAACGGGACATAAACTTTTTTTTTTTTCGCCAAAAGTAGATAACTAGTTGTGGTCAGATCACTCAAATCTTAACTGGGAGGAGGCTTCTTAGCTATATATATATAGCCCAGTGGTTAGGGCGTCAGCTTCCTAATCAGAGGTCGGCGGTTCGAATCCGGGCATGTACCTATAACTTTTCGGAGTTATTTGCGTTTTTAAGCAATTAAAATATCATTTGCTTCAACGGTGAAGGAAAACATCGTGAGGAAACCTGCATGCCTGAGAGTTCTCCATAATGTTCTCAAAGGCGTGTAAAGTCTGCCAATCCGCATGGCCAGCGTGGTGGACTACGGCCAAACCCTTTTCATATTGAGAGGAGACCCGTGCTCTGTAGTGAGCCGGTAATGGGTTGATCATGATGATACAAATCAAAACCCCAAAGAGATCGTGTAATATATATTATTCACCCACTCCGATTACCTTAAAGTTTTCAATCAAATTATCAACGGGAAAAATCAAGAGCTACCTCATGCTACTAGCGATAATTGTGCGACTTTTTATAGTCTTTAATATAGAACATGGTTGTAAAGTTGTGATTTATCGTGGCTTCCATCAAGTTTCAGTGCCGTCTCGAATCAGAATAGGCGTAGGAATTTAGTTACTTCATCAGCGGTAACTAAATTTACTGGCGGAGAGACCACCGAAAAATTTCCTATGGGTATTATGCAAATGCACAAAATATAAAATTATCATATTTAAGTGACAATCCTTTAAACGGAATCGTGAAACGGATCATACAAACCTATTTTATTTATTTATGTTTTCATAAGGCGCACAAAAAATATATTTTTTTTATTTCAAATGATAACAGGTACTGGTGTGTAAGTCAATGAAAGAAAACTACGTTACAACACAATACAATTACTATTGTCGTGTAAACAAAGTGCATAAAATTTAAGAAAAAAAGGCCGATAATACAAATAAACCTTTCTCAAAACTTCCGTGAGGTGTGCGATTGAGCTTGAACCAACAGTTGGCTTAGAACTCTGTGCGTACTGTACTCAATGACAAAACAGCCGGTAAATGTAAAATTAATATCTTTATCTTACTAAGGTTAAAACCTTATCGTGTTTCAACTAGTGGGTATCCCAGGCTTCCTTTGGTCTTGGTAAAAATATACTTTAATTGTACTTTTATTGTAATCTTTCCATATCAGAAATACACAAATCGGCAAAGTGGCCTAGGAAGGAAATAAGAATACTCTTAACTGAATAGATTAACCAGCTTCTTAGTAGGAACTTGGTTAAATTTAAATGGTTTAAAATTACATTTATGTTTAACGCATCACTATGAAATACTACACGGCTTGCTCTTCGCCTAACCTCGTTATGTATGTAAAAATATAAATGTGGGAGTAATTAATACCTAATATGGTTAGAGAAATTCATAGAGCAGACGGATCTGTATCGCTAAACGTAAGATTAGCGGTCATTAGGGTCAGAAGATAAAAATTTAATTGAAATCGTTTTCAAAGAACAACCATCAGATCACTATCGACAGTAATAATATGTTTTATTTCGTTGAAATATTTCTGTAATCTTTATTAATTCTCTCTCAATTAAACGCAAAGAAATATTATCTTAATATTTTTATTACAATGATTTAAAATTCCTTTAGTTATGGCAGGTACTTTGTATTAATTAATTTATACTTTATACATATTTTAGGGTGATAAAGGAAAATTCCGCCGGCGTTGTGGGGGGTCTGAGCCCTAAACCCCTCTCTCCTATAAAAAATAAGTCGGTCTTTTGTCGGTAGTGTGACATTAATAGACTAAGTATTAGACGAAGATAACAAAGTTAAAGACTTAGTTTTTGGAATAAATCACTACACCTAATATTTTTGGCGCGTTGTGAAAATGAGATAACAGGGTTTCTTTTATTGGACTTTTGGCACGTTGTGAAATATATATGACAGGGTTTTTTTTTATTGGACAGGTCATCTGATTTTAAGTGATTATAACCATGCCATGAGCATCTGCAGCCTCAGAGTATATCCCAAAGTAGAGTCTGTGATCGTTGTTGGGTCGCGATCGACGTTTTAGCAAACCAGCTTTGTCTGGTGGGAGGCCTCGGCCGTGGCTAGTTACCGCCCTACCGACAAAGACGTGTCGCTAAGCGATGTAGCGTTGCGGCACGATGTCACGTAGAAACCAATTAGGAGTGTGGGTTTACCATGCCCCTAACAGGTTAGCCCGCTACCATCTTAGACTGCATCATCACTTACCACCAGGTGAGATAGCCGTCAAGGGCTAACTTGTAGTGTGTAAAAAAAAACCAAAACATTACATGTACAAGTAATTGTAAATACAGCTTATTGCAATTCTATGTACACATCAATGCGGTATGTGGACGTCAATTTATAGCAGCACAGCAGGTGGCGGGGTACGTGGGGCGCGTGCACATCTATGTATGACATCTGCAAATCAGTACGCAGTTCCTACAGCGACTGTATAGGCCATCGAACTTTCTTCATAAAAAAGGACAGGTAATTTTTATGATACCAAGCGAAACAATACGTTGGTTACAAACTTAGTAATCAATTGGGATCTGGATTATGTTTACAGACCTGCTAGATGTCAGGCCTTTTTTATCATCATCACTTCAACCTATAGACGTCCACTGCTGGACATAGGTCTTTTGTAGGGAGTTCCAATGGCCACGGTCCTGGGCCGCTTGTATCCAGCGGCTCCCTACGACTATGCATGCCTATATATATATATATATATATATATATATATATATATATATATATATATATATATATATATATATATATATATATATAAAGGCATGTATAAACCCCGAATCGAATGTACGAACCCCGAAAACTACTCTCCTGAATGATTATCTGATCTCCTTAATTGTTTGTACGTGTTGTGATGGGAGCGAGAGAACACGCTCATTTTTTTTAATACACTACAAGTTAGCCCTTGACGACTATCACACCTGGTGGTAAGTGATGATGCAGTCTAGGATAATAGCGGGCTAAGCTGTTAGGGGTATGATAAACCCACACTCCTAATCGGTTTCTACGCGACATCGTGCCGGAAAGCTTATTCGCTTGATGAAACATCTTTGTCGGTAGGGTGGTAACTAGTCACTGCTGAAGCCTCCCACCAGACAAGACATGAGCTAGGAATCGAACCCAGGACCTCCAAATTTATGATGCAACAGAGCGCGCGCTGCGCCACGGAGGTCGTCATTGGCCGTCATTTACAAGCGTTTAAATGATTAGCTGACAAAAATATCAACTACTTATATTATGTATCGCAAAAATAATTTTAATGATAAAATTCTTAGTTGTTACATAAGTATTAATTTATTAGTTAATATATAAAATAAACTCTCCTAGTGAACCGAAGGTCCATGTCTGCTTGTAATTCCACGCACAGGTAAAGAATCTCGCGCGAATCGCGAATGTATGCGGCGTTTTTGCACAACCAAATGAATCGATTTCGATGTCGATCACACAGCCTATTGTTTTTACACCAACGCCATCTGTTATTTATTTGTTTAAGCTCGCGGAGCGTGCACGCACGTCAGAAAGGCCGTACTACATCATGATATCAAGATCCATCGTACTATCTCACTCTCGCAGAGTCAAGTAACATTAATAAAAAGTAATAATAACATTAATGAAATAAGTAACATCAAAAAAATTACGTCATAATGTTAGTTTTTTGTTTTAACGCCACGCTAATAAAAGCTACTCGAAATATCAATCCTGCGCCGACGTGGTCGCAGGCACCAGCACTCTCCCGGCCTAAGCGCTCCTCTCCGAAAGAGGAGACCTAAACATATCCTTCATGACCCTGACGATCAGATGACTACTGACAACATACTCGTACCACCTACTACACAATCATACGTTACACACCGTCTTCGCCGGCGAAGACGAGGCCCCCGCTATCCCAAACGTCGCCTAAGCCGAGGTTCGGCCTCAAAGGAGGCACCCTTAGACAGTCGTTCCCTTAGTTTCTTCGAGCCCTAGGGCTAAAAATTTCTTCTGGCAGAGCTTCTTTCCGAAGCTCGCCAAACATACCGGTTACGCTGTCGCAACCAATAGGGTTAGTACAGCTAATAGACAGTCCGAAAAAAAAGGACCAGCTAGTATTAATATAAATTGATAAATACAGTGCGAAACAACAACTCTCTTAGAAGATATTAAGGCTAAGATATCAGTTAGTGTATAACAAGACAGACTTATGTGAGTCACATGTTTCTCTCGCTTCACTTGTTTCTTTACTTTAAGACATATATATGACGACCTCCGTGGCGCAGTGCGTGCGCTGTCACATTATAAACTTGGAGGTCCTGGGTTCGATTCCCGGCTCGAGTCTGGTCTGGTGGGAGGCTTCGGCTGTGGCTAGTTACCACCGACAACGACGTGTCGCCAAGCGATTTAGCTTTCCGGCACGATGTCGCGTAGAAATCAATTAGGAGTGTGGATACCCCTAAGAGCTTAGCCCGCTACTATCCTAGACTACATCATCACTTACCACCAGGTGAGATAGCCGTCAAGGGCTAACTTGTAGTGTATTAAAAAAAAAAATAAGCGTGTTCTCTCGCTCTCACCACACCACATATACACAATTAACAGCTGTTTTATTTTCTTGCCATTGGATTGATGTGCAAAGCGCCTAAAGGTTTTTTATCATTGCGATTCCAAACGCTACGTCCAGTGACTATCAATGATGGTGGTTACAATGATATTTATACTATCATGACATCATTATTACAATAGCAAAGACACCGCATTTAGTTAACTGGCCGAAGGTAGCTTTTATGTAACCCCATCTTTGACCTGGCATTTATAATCTCATTATATGATTATTTAAAATAACATTTTTAATAAACTTAACCGATTTAATGGTGTATTCTGGTAGGTAAAACGTTGGACCTCCATCTCGGGGACCCAATCATCATCATCATCATGAACTACCCATTACCGGCTCACTACAGAGCACGGGTCTCCTCTCGATATGAGAAGGGTTCGGCCATAGTCCACCACGCTGGCCGTGTGCGGATTGGCGGACTTCACACGCCTTTGAGAATATTATGGAGAACTCTCAGGCGTGCAGATTTCCTCACGATGTTTTCCTTCACCGTTGAAGCAAGTGATATTTTAATTTTTTTAAAACGCACATAACTCCGAAAAGTTAGTGGTGCGTGCCCAGGATCGAATCGACGACCTCTAATTAGGAGGCTGACGCCCTAACCACTAGGCTATCACCGCTTCAGGGTGGGGGGGTGGGGGGGGGCACCAAAAACTATCTTAGTTGGATTTACACGTGTTTTAAGCTATATAAAATCACTTGGTGTAACAGTGATTGAAATCATCTTGAGGAAACCTGTATGTCTCATGTTCTGAAAGATATGTGAAGCTTATCGGATAGATAATAATGACAATAAAGCCTATCAATGTCCACCTACTTTTTTTTTTTTTAAATCCGCCGCGGATATCGAACCCGGGGCCTCGCTATCCGAAGTTAATGATGCTAAAAACAAGACCAACAAGGCACACATTGTTTTAAAGATATTCCTCCACTAATTTTATCGTGTCCTTTATCTCTACACCTAGGTTTTCAACAAAATAATTTATACCCATTTCAATATACCATAATATAATATATAATAATAGATTTATTTTCTTTATTAGGGCGACTACGTTTTGTTAGTAGTAGATACAGATTAAAAATTATATTATACATTTTCTGAACTCCAATTAATTTATATTTTTTCTGATTAAAATTAAAATTAAATGAAATTAAATGAACTAAATTAAACCAAATTAAATCAAATCAAGTCAAACAATCAAATCAAAAGTACTATCCAATATATATATATATATATATATATATATATACCTACCTTACGCAGTAGGTATAATTTGTACCTACTACAATAAAAAAGAAAAATTGATATCAAATTTCATTGAAAGAAAAAACCATTAAAGTAAAATAAAAACTTTTTGGCACTTTGTTTTCTTTTTTTTTTCACTATCAACCGTGTTGCAATATTAAATATCGATGAAATGCGCATATATAATGGGACTTGGCTACTGATCAGTAAGATCTACATTGCAAACTGGTGTAGACTTACCTTTCAAAAGAGCAATGCCTACTTGGAATTAATAATATTTATATTTGTGCCTGCAATGATACTTCATTTGAATTAGGGTCGTTATAATATGACCATATATGACCGCCGTGAAATTTCAATACATTTGAAATTCTAACTAGTTTTCGCAATTCAAGAATTTACACTCGATAATCGGGAATCGGCGATGATTTCTTAAAAATTTAAATGCAAAGCAATAGCGCGTCATAAAATGTAATCCCTATAAAACCCTAAGCACAGCGTACAATGTTGCGTTCGCGCCATCAAGTGCATGCGAGTCGTGAACGAAATGCAAAATAGATTCAATTACATACGAACCAATAAAAAACCGACCGAATAGCAAGTACATTGACCCATTAATCTACTTAGCCTTACATAACATCTTCGCATATAGAATATTAAGCGTCGATTTATTGATTTTTATCGCGTGCTCTGCAGTCATCGTTGAGTCTAATCATCGCTTTGTGCTAATCAAAGAATTTTAAACCTCATGTTTTAAGCATAAAAGCTTGGAATTCCTTGCAAATGGATTGTGAGATACGATGTGCTAGCTTGAGATGGACGCCAGTTTAAATCCAGCGTTAAGATTACGCTAGCCAGTAGCTCCAGCTCAAGTGTGAACAAAGCTAAAAAGCATTTCATGTCGTTTCGCATTTACATTCGAAACATATTCGAGAGCAAGGTTCGCGGCAAGGTGATATCACCTTGTGGCACAAGAGTTATCACCATTGTCATTCTAATTGATGGCCGTCCATAGCAAAAACTTTTTTTTCGAGTATGTTAAAAGTGTTCCAGGGTCCTGTGACATTTGTGCCTAGAGCGGTCTCTGTTACGCATCCAAAGTCGTTAATCATACTTGAGTTTATATGTTAAAGCAAATTAAATGTGTAGAAATCATCATGTAGAAATCATAAGCCAAGCGATTTAGCGACTTGTCTTTTATATTGACTGCATCATCACTTACTAACATGTGAGATAGCCGTCAAGTCAAGCTGTGGATATAGAAAAGGATAGCGGAACCTTAAATCCCGGCGTTGTCGCTTACGTGCAGCGTGAATCTTCAATTCGTATCGAACGCGCGCGGGGTGTTAACTCGCGGCGGAACGTACGGGCGTTAGGTGCAGCGACGGGTTGGGCATACTGATCTCGTCCACCTGACGCCGCAGTCATCAATACACTACAAAAACATAAGCTTTGTTAGCCTAGTGGTTAGGGCGTCAGTCTCTTAATCAGCGGTCGGTCGAGGGTTCGAAACCGGGCACGCACCTCTAACTTTTCGGAAAAATGTGCTTTTTAATAAAATTAAAATATCACTTGCTTCAACGGTGAAGGAAATTATTATAAATTATTGTTCTAATAACACTACTTTGAACACTATTTAAGCTGTGATAGCCTAGTGGTTAGGGCGTCAGTCTCTTAATCAGGGGTCGGTCGAGGGTTCGAAAACGGGCACGCACCTATAACTTTTCGGAAAAATGTGCTTTTTGATAAAATTAAAATATCACTTGCTTCAACGGTGAAGGAAAACATCGTGAGGAAACCTGCGCGCCTGAGAGTTCTCTATAATGTTCTCAAAGGCGTGTGTGCCAGCGTGGTGGACTATGGCCGAACCCTTCTCATGTTGAGAGGAGACCCGTGCTCGATAGTGAGCCAGTAAAGGGTTGATCATGATGATGATGAAAAAATATAATATTGAGAAACGTGATCTTAGTACATATTGAGACTGATTTTTTAGAGAGATAGGCGTCTGCCTATCTCGTCTCGGTGGCTAGTCTTAGCCACCTTACGTAATCTTTTTAAGAGCCAGAGAATGACAGATTCTATTAATCCCAAGAAATCAAATGCGTGCAAAAGCATATCCTCACTATTGAACTTTTCAAAAAACTTTATAAAGAAAAAATAACTTTTTATTTTTAAAAATAATATATATAACATTTTACTTTTTTGCAGTAATGATTTTATTAATACACTTTTATTGTACAACTACATTAAATAATATAGAAATACAAATAAAATAAAGCGATTAGATAGAAGGTACAATTTGGCAGCCTTATCGCTAAATATCGATTTCTTCCAGGCAAACAAAGACACAAAAAGATAATGCTATACATGCTTAGTAGGTGGTACAACTTGTAATAACTGAATATTTCTACATATTATATTTAATAAAAAATATGCATTCATAACACATACATACTATACATCGATATATACATATACATAATATAATAAGTACCTAGGTTTTCATGAAAATAATATCATTTAGTCAATAATGTGCCATGAAAAGTACCACACCAGAGCAAAAGTACTAGTTGAATACTTTTTGTAATACACCAATTACGATGCAAAGCAAATTTGAGATAAATACGAGTATACTATCGCTAAAGGTTCTTATGATAAAATATGTTCCGATCAACTCGTTCGGAACGGTCAGCGTTAGATAAAAAATCGACTTCAAACTATTAAACTTTATTTACGATAATAAACTGATAAAATCCAATAAAGATGCGTATAAAATACGTTAAAGGCAACACTTAGAATATTTCCGTGTATTTTGGATGAATATAGATCGTTTTTAACTTCGAGTTTTTATAAAATGCTTCACACACAGAACAGCGGTTAAAACTGTACATATAATTTTCAAAACTCGCTAAGTGTAATGGTTTAATAAGTTTTCAGTTATAACATGCATTCATGAGGCATTCGAGATGTGGGCTTATCGAAGGATGTTAAAGATCAGCTGGACCCAAAAGGTGACCAATGAGGAGGTCTTGCGGCGTGTTAGTTGTAACCGCGAACTTTGGAAGACTGTCAAACAGAAAAAAGTTGCTTCTCTGGAGCATGTGCTTAGGCATGACAGATGCAGGCTCCTGCAACTTATAATGATGGGCAAAGTAGCGGGAAAGAGGCGCGTCGGTCGCAAGAGGAAGTCTTGGTTGCGAAACATCAGGGAGTGGACTGGGATCGCGAGTGCCGCCCAGCCTCGCGAGAGACAAGGCAAAGTATGCCATACTGACTGCCAACCTTCACTAGTTGAAGAGGCACCTAAAGAAGAAGAGTTAAAAAATATTCGACAGTACAGTCTGCTAACATTTGCCAAAACTTAAAAAAAATTTCTTTATTTACTTAATTTCAGAACGTAACATGTTACTTTCTTCTTCTTTTATTGTTGTATTGCGATAGTGTTTTTATTTTTATTTACTTCATAATTATGATACACCATCGATACCACTGTATTAACATTAAAAATATTACAACATAATGATTGTTTAAGCCGAGTACAGTTATCATTGCAGGTATATACGTCATTCTAATTTGTTCGCTTGTGTTTTTCGTTTTAGTTTTACTTTCCATCATACAAACTTTTTAACTATTTAACAATTTTTATGAGCATCAATTAAAACGTCACAAAATTAAGAGACGCATACAATCAGTGGCGATTCTAATACATGGTCATCAAAAAAAATCTTATTTCATTATTAATATTTTTTTACTATCAAGATTTTAATTTGATAGGTATGTACCCTGTTTAAAATAGTGTTTCATCACCATGATCAACCCACTGCCGGCTCACTACAGAGAGTCTCTTCCCAATATGAGAAGGGTTTGGCCATAGTCCACGCTGGCCATGAGCGGATTGGCAGACTTCACACGCCTTTGAGAACATTATGGAAAACTCTCAGGCGTGCAGGTTTCCTCACGATGTTTTCCTTCACCGTTGAAGCAAGTGATATTTTAATTACTTAAAAACGCACATAACTCCGAAAAGTTAGAGGTGCGTGCCCGGGTTCGAACCCTCGACCTCTGATTAGTAGGCAGACGTCCTAACCACTAGGCTATCACAGCTTAAATAGTGTTCAAAGTAGTGTTATTAGAACAATAATTTATAAGGAAATTTCTTTAAAAACGACCGGCCATAAATAGAGTGGTCGCATGCCTTTATGGCGCCCAACGGTGAATCGATACTAAACAGATTGAAGTTAACGATTGGATGTACCGAATGATTGTTGTAATGACAATTTATGTTGGCTGGATATGTAAACGAGGCATAGACAAGTAAGCCAGTGTTCACTTCTAATGGGACCACCCATACTAAATTTTACCGATTCGGTAAAGTTCCGACTCTCGATAAGTTGTATTCTTGATATATTGTATTAAAAGCCATTTACTAGAGAACATTGGTGATCCATTTAAGAATGTTTAGGCTTTCGGAATCACATTAAAGTTTTTTGGTCGGTCACCATAACAAATGCGGTTTTTATTACGAGTTAATTCAAATTTTGTTCTGCGTCATTTTTATGATTTCTTATAAATTATCTAGCTTGATTTTGCCTGTTTTCTGATGGCTACGAATATCTATAAATGAAGATCGAATAAAAACAATCTGAGATTAAATATAACGCTATCATATTACAATGATGTTTTTAACAAGGTCACATATATAATTTTACTCATATAGCAACTTTTAATCAGATTAACCCGCACATACATATACAGTACAAGTTAGCCCTTGCAATCTCACTTGGTGATGATGTGGTCTAAGATCATAGCGGGCTTACCTTAGGGGTATGGTAAACCCATACTCCTAATTGTTTTTTTTTATATACATAGCGAGCGAACGAGCAGGCGGTTCACCTGATGGTAAGTGATTACCGCCGCCCATCAACATTTGCAGCACCAGAGGAACCGAAAATGTGTTGCTGGCCCAAAATAATGGCTGCTGATGTTTGTACACGACATTGTCCCGGAACGCTGAGTTGCTTGGCGACACGTCTTTGTTGGTAGGGTGGTAACTAACCACGGCCGTAGGCTCCCACCGGACAAAATTATAAAACGTTTAACGTGATTTTTGTAAAACCAGGAAATTTAATATAAAACAAAGAATCTAGTTCACCACATAAGTAGGAATATCAATTTTAGAAAACTATCGATTAATGTGTGATGCAATAAGGTCAAAACATTGCCCTACAGTCACCTTGGGCAACGTTATCGAAGCATTAATAACACATGTTTAATTAGGAAATAGGCCCCACAGTCCACGAACACACACAGTACCTACTGACGTAATGAAAATATTCAAATTATTCAACCTCGCTGTGACTAATGAGCTCACATATATCTGCAATCCGTACTAAATCATCCGTTACAAATTAATAAACTTTCTGTTTCATACTTAATGTTACTAATAACTTCTCTTATTCCAATTCAAATTCAAATAATCTTTATTCAAATAGTCCTTTAAAGGGCACTTTTGACGCGTCAATAATTTACATAGTAGTGATTTTTTTTTATTCTCCACAAGTTAACCCTTGACTGCATCTCACCTGATGGCAAGTGATGATGCAGTCTAAGATGGTAGCGGGCTAACCTGTTAGGGGTATGGTAAACTCATACACCTAATTGGTTTCTACACGACATCGTGCCGGAACGCTAAATCGCTTGGTGACACGTCTTTGTCGGTAGGGTGGTAACTAGCCCTTAGGAGTATGGGTTTCCCACACCCCTAACAGGTTAGCTCGTTACCGTCTGCATCATCACTTACCATCAGGTGAGATTGCCGTCAAGGGCTAACTTGTAGTGGATAAAAAATAAATAAAAAAATGTCAATTACCGTCGCGCAGGAACATCTTCAGCACCACAGGAGCCAATAACTTGATCAGGTTCTTCTCTTCATTAGACCAGAACGCTGAACTGCTTAATGGTATAACGTTGCCTATAGAGTAGTAAGCCACGAAGCTTGCTGCATCCTTAAGGTAGTTTAAAAAGCGCATGCTCTGTCGCATTATAAAGTTGGAGGTCCTGAGTTTGATTACCGGTTCAGGTCTGGTCTAGTGCGAGACTTCGGCCGTGGCTGGTTACCGTTTACGTGTTTGCGCACGCTGCGCCATTGAGGTGGTCAAAACTTTTATACGTCTCGAACGAATTTGTCGTTCAAAATGAATATTTGTAAAGGTGACGGCACATATTCTTAATCGAAGCGCAACTGAGTAATTTGTTGATTTCCTTGCAAATAATATTAAATTAAACATTTTAGATTTTTTTTATCTCATAATTATGATATAAAACATTAACACAATATGAAATATCCAATTAAACGTAGATCATCACTACTTCAGTAAAAACCTTGCTATTGGTGCTTGCATGCTAATTTTGATCTTTTTTCTAGATAAACAACACATAGCATTATATCATATTTGCGAATGAAAGGATTTTCATTCGCAAATATGATATAGGGACTTTAGTTACTATAATTTAGTAGAAATTTAGACAGAACAGTTTATTAAATATTCAATAAGCATGGTATACATGAAGCTAATTTGCTTGATTGAAATTAAAAAATGGAGAGGATTTTATAATATTTCTTTGTGTTAAGTCGACTGTGTGGTATACTATCTACACTCATAGTACCTATGCCAAATAAAAGAGCAAAATTAAATAAAAAATACACAGGTTTTTTAATATTTTTTGTGTTAGTCGACCTTCTGGCATACTATTTACATCTATAGTATGCCAAACATAAATGCAAAATAAAAAGATGAGAGAATGGTTGTAGTTCGTATATTTATTTTTTAATTTTCAAAAATCTCCTGCGATGCGTTAGGTTACAAATGTGCGATCCACTTTATCGTGTTGTTCTGAAAGCTATATATTTATAGGGAAGTGAATTATTGTTGACGCGCACAATATACTGGGAAGTGGTTGTATCAGTGTTTTATCAGTTGCCTTCTCAATGAGATGCTTTGATTTATGTTAGTACGAAACATGTAGGTTTTAGATGATTTTAATACAAGCCATTAAACACCTTAGCTCGTTTTCGTAAACAAAGATGAGTGAGTGTTAACCTTAATAGGTCAGGTACTTTAAATATAGTCATAATATATTTGATTCACTGGATTAAATAAACCTCTTTCTCTCTCTCTAGTCGTTTCTTCATTACTGAAGATACTGTCCTGGTCTCCTTGCAACCTCGTGCGGATTAATAATAAATAAACCTCACTAGATTAAAATTTCTGATTGTCTTAAGGATTTTTTTTTTTGGACTGTCTATTAGCTGTGCTAACCCTATTGGTTGCCACAACATAACCGGGCTGTTTGGCGAGCTTCGGAGAGAAGCTCTGCCAGAAGAAATTTTTAGCCCTAGGGCTCGAAGAAACTAAGGGAACGTCTGCCTAAGGGCGCCTCCTTTGAGGCCGAACCTCGGCTTAGGCGACGTTTGAGATAACGGGGGGTCGGACGGTGGCCTTATCGAAATAGAACTTAGCATATTAATGTAGTCAGAATACTAAAATGTGGTAGGTATATTGAAGCTGATCTTTTTCGCTGATCCTATCGCGTCCTCTGATGCATTTTAAGGTTGGAAGCCACGGCTGGATTCCGATTCAAGTGCGGTTTGGTGGGAGGATTCGGCCGTGGCTAGCCATCATCCTACCGACAAAGAGTAGCCAAGCGATCTGCCACGATGTCGCATAGTAACTAATTACCGTACTCCTAACGGTTAGCATGCCATCATCTTATGCTGTACACCCTTTTTGATTGGTGTTACAGACAGACATAACGTTTCTGCATTAGAATCCACCCTTTAAGTAGAATAAAAATGGAAAATAACCTTACCTTTTCTCAAAGTGATAAGTTTGCTATCACGCTAAGTCTAGTTATTAAATTTGATTATAAATTCAAATTAAAATTCAAAATAATCTTTATTCAAATAGTCCTTTAAAAGGCGCTTTTGACCGCGTTAATAATTTACATAGGAGTGTTTTGATGGTGATAACTACATTCGTAAACTTAAAACTAAAGCTATGAGGGTTCCAAACGCGCCCCGGTCTAAGAAGTTATTTTTGTTATCACCATCTCACATGCCACTTAAAATTATATTAAAAGCTATCTTATTAGAGCAACATTTCACACCCATGCTTGTTTATCATTTACGTAATCCTTTACACTATAGTAGGACTTTTCTACAAGCTTACGTTTTATATAAACTTTGAATAAACTTTACTATACTATACTACATAAAATAAACTATTCGCCACGATAGTTGAAAGTACGCTATAAACTGACATATCAAATATTGAGCATCAAATCAAATAATAAGCATCTAATTTATATCTAAATTGTGTCATACTTTTTACTTCTAGTAACAAGTAAAAAATCACATTACCAATCTAATTCTCACGAAGCATATCCGACGCGAAATGAAGAGCTAGCCTGTAAGCACAAAATAAAATTAACTAGAATATCTAAACAACAAACGCTTCCATCGAACAGGAAAGTGAAAAACGCTTTAGCGGCCGTGTTGTAATGCCATAATAAATGATACGGTACTTTTTATTATCCATAACAATTTTTCATAGGCCGCTATCTTTTTGGTCGAAAGCAAAGATTAAACCAATATTTACGATCAATCCTAACCTTTTTCACCTCGCTGCAGCGGTTATCACTGTACAGGTATTTGACCCACGCATAAATCTCTAGCTTTGTTACAATTTTACGTATAATGTTTGTTCTTATGTATAACTGCTTTTAGATGAATAATCGATTTATAGTACACTATCATAGGAGATATATGAAAAAAACTTTTTTAGCTTCCATCCCCGTTTGCATTATCTGCCTTATTAATGACCCACCTGTGGGCAAGAAGCCGTGATAGCCTAGTGGTTAGGACGCGCGCCTCCTAAACAGAGGTCGGGGGTTCAAATCCGGGCACGCATTTCTAACTTTTCTGAGTTATGTGCGTTTTTAAGTAATTAAAATATCACTTGATTCAACGGTGAAGGAAAACATCGTGAGGAAACCCGCATGCCTGAGAGTTCTCTATAATGTTCTCAAAGGCGTGTGAAGTCTGCCAATCCGCAAATGGCCAGCGTGGTGGACTATGGCCAAACCCTTCTCAAATTGAGAGGAGACCTGTGCTCTGTAGTGAGCCGGCAATGGGTTGATCATGATGATGATGTTGTGTGGGTAAATATCTCGTAAGCTCGTGTCCCTGCATTAAATCTGTTTGGGTAAGGTTTCAGGCGTGAGTATTGTTTACATGATATGCCTAATCTATGTTTGTAAAATGTCTGGTGTATAATACTTTACCGAATAATATATATTCATTATTGAGGTATTTTCATTGATTGTTTAGTTTTTATCACACGAGAGAATCTTTTTATTAGATTAATAAACCTTTTTTGCGCCTATTTAGACGGTCGATCTGAAGGAGTTGAATCCATTCGTACGTTGGACCTGACATACTTTTTTTTTTAAAAGAATCCGTATTCAAAGTCAACACATCAAAAATGTCGGTTTGTTTATCATTGTACTAAATAGGCCATCACCACCCGCATCGGCAGGGATAGCCAGAGAATCTTCACAAAACAACATAACGGCCCGCTAAGTGGCCAAAGGTGCAAACAAGGAGTATATATAGTCATAACCTGTAGGGCCTGACACCTGCAGGCGATTTTAAACCTTAAAGCCGTACGCTTAAAATTCAAAACAGCGTTGAAGGGCGGTGATATTGTTTACTCTACTAATGAGCGCTTAGCTCAGAGTCTGTAATCTGTGGTCGCTTGTCATTAAGCACAGTATCTTGTTCCTATTTGATTTTTTCTATTGGCCATGTGCCTACAAACCTGTTGGATACCGGGAATTAAGGCCAGCCCGAGAACAGTAAGGCACGGAACAGGATGGACGTTTTTGTTACATTTTTTAACGTGGACTTACAACTATAAAGACGATTCTGTAAAGTTGACTGACGAGCAGATGACTCAAAAGACGCGCTTCATTAACTGACAGAGTAACGGTCTATTAATGTCTCACTACGGGACGTAAGCGTTTTTATTTTTCATTTATTTGACGACCTACGTGGCGCAGCGCGTTCGTTGTTGCATTTTAAAGACGGAGGTCCTGGGTTCGATTCCCGGCTCGAGTCTGGTCTGGTGGGAGGCTTCGGCCGTGGCTGGTTACCACCCTACCGACAAAGACGTGTCGCCAAGCGATTTAGCGTTCCGGCACGATGTCGTGTAGAAACCAATTAGGAGTATGAGTTTACCATACCCCTTACATGTTAGCCCGCTACCATCTTAGACCGCATCATCACTTACCATCCGGTGAGATGCAGTCAAGGGCTAACTTGTGGTGAATAAAAAAATAAAATAAAAATTATACAGACCAGCACTTAAATTCAAATTCAAAATAATCTTTATTCAAATAGTCCTTAAAAAGGCACTTTTGACGCGTCAATAATTTACATAGTAGTTATTTCATGGTGATAACTATATTCGTAAACTTAAAACTAAAGCTATGAGGGTTCCAAACGCGCCCCGGTCTAAGAAGAAGCCCACAACAAACTTAGCCAGGTAACTTTTCTTTTTGTTATCACCATTTCACATGCCACTTAAAATTATATTAAGAGCTATCTTATTAGAGCAATATTTCACACCCATGCTTGTTTATCATTTCCGTAATCCTTTACACTATAGTAGGACTTTTCTACAAGCTTTCTTTTATTTGAATAAAGATTATTTGAATTTGAATTATGCAATGATAATCGGTAAAACCCTCTCTTCTTTAAAAGAGCAGGCCTTTTTTCAGTAGAATGCTGGAGAAGATAAAGAGCTCTCAGAGATTTAAAATGTTTCTTTCAAGGGGTTAAGATATTGGCGGAGATGTTAAGAGGAAAATAATCATTTGAAGAGTCATTTTAAGCGATTTGTTAAACCAAATTAGTGTGATTGTATCGCTATTTACTACTAATATAAGACTATCGTTAAATGAGACGGTACGAAACTTTATCTTAGGTCAGGTTATTTACAAGAAGTTAAAAGAATGTTGACCTATTTCGAATCTTCAAATCCAGGGATAGATCTTTCTTTTAGTGCTAAAAATATTAATTCTATCTAAAACATGTTAAACATTTTCGGCGAACAAGCTAAGTTTTAAGCAACAACCAATCAGAACACATGTTTAGATGTGTTATGATTAAGATATTTTTATATGTAGATGAGTGATAGTTGAGATTAGTATAGCTTCACAATCGAATTGGAAGTTCTGTAATGATAGTGAAAGTGGTGTAAAATAAATAAATATTTACCCCAATAATTGCGTAATAAAGAATCATTATATTCTAAAGCTCAGGTCACTTGTCACAAATTGCGTTTGACAATTAACCGCATATCGAATTAATAGTGTTTTAAGCTTTTTATTAAGAACCAAGCCGAGCAGGATTCGAACCCGTGGCCTTTGGATGGCTTATAATTCGGTGTCCGGTTCAAATGCCCTTTTATGTTTTGAGTGATTAACTAGCGAGCTTTTTATAAAAAGTGTTCAAAAAACTACCAAGAATAAAGTCAAAACTGAGTTTAAGGTGTTCAGTAGATCGGTCATAGACATGACTTTTACTAGGTATATTTATTGTTGAAACCTAAAAAAACCATGGTATAGTAACATGTGGTAGTCTATGTCACTATTCCATGTTTTTTTTAGGTTTCTGATCTACTAACTAATAAAGAAGTTTTTACTGAGTTGTCAAAAAAATAATACGAAACACCAACATCAACCTAAAGTTGTTGGGTATTGGAAATTAGGCGTTGGTCTAATTGGGTCGCACGTTAAACAGCTGGTCGTGTTTTTTTGTTATCAACCTATTACCAATGACAGGACATGAGTCTTCTCCACGAGAAGAGTTACGGCCAAAACTCTCACTAAACTGGCCAAGTGCGGATTGGTAGATTTCACAAGTCGTTGAGAAGATCGTGTAGAACTCACAGGCAGACGGTTTTACTAACGATGTTTTCCTTCGCCCTATAAGCAATAAAATTACAAAGTTTAAATATAAACGCACATACCTAATTCTTATATATTAGAGTTACTGGGATTGTCGTCCGTTAGGGGGCCTCCATCATAGGCCCCCCGTGGAGGGTCTGCCTCTGCGGACGCCGCTGGCTGGGTTGCGGTCGAGTGCACAAGTGTTTCCGTGACCCAGCCACCAGGCGATGCGAAGGAGCATCGCTGGGTTTTAGTGGGTATTCTGGTCGCCAGTCTGGCCGCCGGGGAGTCCCACATACCCCGTACGCAGGCAAGACTGCGCCGCTTCCGGAGGGGATGCGTAAACACATTTCCCAGCGAGGGGAAAAAAGGCTTAAGTCTTAACATCTAGTCTATTACTACTATTTTTAATGAGTGCTGGTCTCGGTTAATAAAACCTTCATTAAACACACTAACCCGCTTTTAAGCAGAGTGGAGAGTCTTAGCCCAAATCCCTCATTCCTATTAGAAAAGAGGCGTGCATTAATTAATCCCACACCTCACTTAGAGAGATTAAAAAAAATAAAGTAATAACTTCTAGCTAGCTATTAGCTTTCAACATCTTCATACGGTATTCTCAAACAAGAACAACATGGTTATAAAAAATCATCAACGTATCTCATAAACAAAAAGCATGATGAACTCATTTCAATCAACTATTATAATTGGCGTGAAATAAAATCTATTAAATTAATAACGATTTCTTTATAAATCATTTTATTGAAATAGTAGTTCTTATTTTCCTTATTCTTTTTAAGTTCACCACACTGAGGCCCGTGCGCGTGTTGAGTCAGATTGATTTGAACTTTTTTCGACAGTAAAACCCGGTGCCCTTAAATTTTCAACTCGAAGTAATCCGAACCTAGGACTTTGTGTTCAGCGTTCAGATATGCTGACCACTAGACAATTCGTCATTCAAATTCAAATAATCTTTATTCAAATAGTCCTTTAAAAGGCACTTTTGACGCGTCAATAATTTACATAGTAGTGATTTGATGGTGATAACTACATTCGTAATAAGTTTACGAATACCTAAACTAAACCTATGAGGGCTCCAAACGCGCATTGATCTGTTAATGTCCGACTGTTGGCCCTCTCGTAAAACGGTTTTAGAGCATAAAACCAACAGGAGTCTGTAATGCGAGAATGCGGCCGTTACTAGCAGCAATTGTTTCTGATAAGGCTAAAAAAACAACATTATAGAACTTGATACTAACAAAAAATACTTATTTACGACCCATAAGGCTAAATTCACAAAAAATCTAGACTAAACACATAAATGTTAAAATATCATAGGCACATACATGGTTTTCAAATGTTCATTCAACTCAATTGACACTTTATAGCAATCCCTTAAATCACGCAACGTTACGACACGAATTCTCGTGTATATATGAACAAACACGCTTTCTTGTATTTATATTGCGTGAAGGCAAAAAAAGAGCTTCTTGATGAACGGCAACAATAAATCAGAACAAGCGATTCGACACAGTATTGTAACATCCGAATTCATAAATATATAATTTTAAAAAATCTCGTCGTATTAATAGCTTTAACGTAGTCTCGCTTAAAAATAAAATAAAAAACGCAAAGTTATATTCGACAAACTTTTCCTACGTATATCGTGGATTATTCCATATAAGTGTTTTATTTTTAAACTTGACTAATCATCGTCATCATGATCAACCCATTACCGGCTCACTACAGAGCACGGGTCTCCTCTCAATATGAGAAGGGTTTGGCCATAATCCACTACGCTGGCCATGTGCAGATTGGCAGACTTCACACGCCTTTGAGATCATTATGGAGAACTCTCAGGCGTGCAGGTTTCCTCACAATGTTTTCCTTCACCGTTGAAGCAAGTGATATATATTTTTTTTAAACGCACAGAACTCCGAAAAGTAAGAGGTGCGTGCCCGGATTCGAACCGTCGATCTCTGATTAGGAGACTGACGCCCTAACCACTAGGTTATCACCGCTTCAACTTCAAATTGACTAATATTGGTACCAATTAGTTATATAAGAGTTGTAAATAAATAATTAACTTAACTGACAGCCTACAAGTACTTAGCCAATCTTGAAATATGAATAGATAAATTTAATAGTAAAAATATTAGTACACTGTTATCATTAAAACTTGGCTGTAGACATTATTCCGAACCTTGTATTAACAACATTAATTAACATAATGTTAACAAGTTAGTATACAAACAAAAATTAGAGATTTACTACAATCTTGTAAAATATGTTTTAATTTAATTTTTATGTGGCTAAAATATTAAGATTCCTCAATAATATTGTTATATATATTTAGGAATATATTATTAATATACTAACTTAATGCCCGGGGTACAGGTTTTTATAAAATCCTGAGGAAAAAGCAACGTTCCGCTTCCGTTTCTACTTTCCTTTTCCAGCATATAATATATCTACTTTCGAATCATTAATTTTCCCGGGATAAAAAGCCTAAAACTATGTGATAACTTTAAATGCTATTTATTTCTTTTTGGATGTGTTCGAATATTTTATTATGTAGGTTAATTATGCAGCAAAAAATTACTGAGCTGTACAACAAATAAATAGGTAGGAAACTAGGGTAAGTCTTTAGCTAAAATTGTGTTATATTTTTAAAATAAAACATTAATTTTTGAACAAATATTTTTATTCTCATGCAACATGCTCACTCGTAGACTTACTAAGAAAATACAATAAAATAGTCTTATGTTGGAAACATATTCATTATTTACTATGATGTGATATCACTATGTTACACTTCGAACTGCACATTTTTCGTACTTACCCACTACTGGCTGGGTTGCGGATGAGTTACCCTGTACCCGTGACTCAGCCACCACGCCGCTCAGCATCGCCACGCATCGCTGAATTTTAGTGGGTATTCTGGTCGCCAATCTGGCTCCGGGGAGTCTCACATACCCCGCCGGAAAAGTCCTTACCCACTGGGCGTAAGTTTTATATCTAACTTATCAAACCATCCCAATCTGTCTTGCTGGACTCGGCTAGGATAGTCCGGCGGTTTCTCAACCTGTCGCTCTGACCCCCGGCCGTTTGGTCTCCCCTGCCGGGGTGTAATCCTCCACCCGGTGCAAATATGTATCTATGTAATGTGTATGTAGGTTTATTTATTTTTATTTATTTAAGTTTGGTTCTTATATGTATTTATTTGGCACACGGGCGTGAGAGTTAGGATATAATGTACATTCTATAAGTTTCATAAATTAATATAATAATGTATACAAAACACTTAAGTAGACATTCATAATATCTCAAAGATAGTTTAAACTCCAAAGTCTCACGGCAGCAAATCTCCCATTTCAAGATCCATATAAAACCAATTCGACGCACATTAACCCATTTCTAACTAGAATCGAATCAATCATTAATAATACATTTAAATATCTTCGTTTAATATAAAACATAAACAACTGTGATTATTTCAGTGGAAATTAAGTTCGATATTAATACAAAAATAATTAAACGATAATTATTTTTTATTAATGTCGATCTTAATTCGCCTTCGTAGCCACATTCTATTCACCTTTATTTGCATACTAATGAAGAAAATTAATAATTAAATGTTGTTTTGTAATAGTGTAAAAGCCGGGCGGCGGATCAAAGGCGTGGTACCTGTTTCCATTTCACGAGGAACGTTATTTTCCAAATCTCTATTTGACTTCCATTTAAGTTTAAAATTAACCCTTAGCCACAAACACGCGTAGTTAACAAGTAAGTGGCAGCGGGCTACGTAAATTTGGGTATGGTAAACCAAGGTGCTGGAATGGCGACCCTGCATCGGTAAACGTAGCGTTTGTCGAATCCCAACAAGGTGGACAGACAACATCAAACGAGTCGCAGGGAGCCGCTGGATACAAGCGGCCCAAGACCGTGGCCATTGGAACTCCCTACAAAAGACCTATGTCCAGCAGAGGACGTCTATCGGTTGAAATGATGATGAAACCTACACTCCGAATTGGTTTCACCGCGACATTGTGCCGGAACACTGAATCGCGTGGCGACACGTCTTACCTGTAGGTTGGTGGTCGTCCGAAGCCTTCCATCGGAACAGCCTGGTTTTTTTTTTTCTTAACGCTGGGGAAGTCGTTAACGCACATCTCCGGAAGCGACGCCTGCAGAACTGCGCCACTTCCGGCGGGATATATGGGGCTCGCCATCAGTTGACTCGAAGGAGCATAGTGGATATTCTATGTCTCCTTCGAGTCAACTGATGGCGGGGTCACAGGAACGCCCGCGACTCGTCCGCAACCCAACTAGCAGACCAGACTGGATCTTGGAATTGAACTCAGGACCTCCCACATTATAACGCGCTGCACCATGGAGATCTAAACCTGCATTAATGTGGGTTTTATCTCCAAATCCCCCACTTTCACTCTCCCTCTCTCTTATTGTTTTTTTTTTGAACCAGTACAACGCGAACGTATGCTTATACGCGAGTATAAACACCGCATAATAAAGAGTATACATAAGTCATGATACGTAAAACCTAACATTAAACCATTAACAAGTTACTTCTAATTGTCCTATTACGGGCATCTGAGAAGTGTGTTAAAGTTGATCTATCACTTACATTTAGAACATTCTAAACTAACATTTAGAACATTCTAAAATAACATTTAGAACATTCTAAACTAACATTTAGAACATTCTAAACTAACATTTAGAACATTCTAAAATAACATTTAGAACATTCTAAAATAACATTTAGAACATTCTAAATCTCCAAAAATAGGCATGATTGATAGATTTGGCGAAAATGTTTTTTATTTGCGATTTTTTTTACTAAATCTATTGAGAATTCACCAACACTGGTAATCGATAATTGGTATTTTCTTGAAGCCTCAGATTGAAAAATGAAGTTAATAGATTCATACTATATATTCGTATATTCATATATACGATATTGATGATTGGTTGATCAAGTGAATAGAGAAGAAGGAGATGTACAGGTAAATTGAAAATGTAACGAGTCAAAGAAGTGACCCTAAAAAAAAAAGAATATTTTGCGATTCAACGTAAAGGGGAATTGGAACAAAACAAATGATTGTTTATCTTCAATATATAATTTACTACACTACAGAGTACGGTTCTCTTATCAATATGAGAAGGGTTTGGCCATAGTCCACAACGCTGGCCATGGCGTGGTGGACTATGGCCAAACCCTTCTCTCATATTGAGAGGAGACCCATGCTCAGTCGTGGGCCGAGAATGAGTTGATCATGATGAAAAAGTAAAAGTAATAAATAGTAAAAAGCATAAGTAAAGTCGTAATCTAAAGAACGCTATCCAAAACATCGTATCAACTAAAGCCGGTAATCCACATGAAGTAAAAACACTAAGCGATCCCATCTACATTGCGCCTTGTCAAAAAACCTCCGTTATAACTGAAAATAGTAACGTTACCGAATCGACCTGCCTTCCCACGACCTTAGAGCTACATTTCGCCGTGCACTATCCAATCTTACTTCCTGCTTTAACCTGAAATAAACCTTAAGACATTGCGATAAAGTCCAAAACCGACCCAGCAGGTTGTATACCCATTCAAAAGCGACGTCTCGTTCACACATACACATTCCCGACACCTTAGATTTGTGTGTGTAGATTGTATTATAAATTGCAGTGCGATGTAATTTGAATTTAGGTGTCATTAATATAAAGTTAGTTTTTATTTAATGGAGGATTGCGTGGCTTTATTGATCAATATTGACAAGGTGTTTCCATACTTAACATGTGCCGAAAATTGCTCGTTTTTTATAATACGAATGTGTCATAATAAGAATAAAAGTCGACGATCTCCGTGGAGCAATGCTTGCACTGCTATACTATATAGTGTGAGATCCTGGGTTCGGTGCCCAGCTCTTGCCTGTTATGATGGGAGGCTGATGTCTTGGTCTTCCAAATTTATGTTATTATCAAGAAATATCCAAACATATAAGAGGAGGTCTTATAACCTCCACGACGCAGCGCGCGCTGTCGCATTATTAAATTGAAGGACCTGGGTTGGTCTGGTCTGGTTAAGCCGTGGCTAGTTACCACCCTACCGATTAGCCCGTTCCCATCTTAGATCGCATCATCACTCACACCAAGTGAGATGGCATTCAAGGGTTAACTGGAAGTGGATAGAATGTATATATATAGAACCTCCAGTATGTGTTGTACACAGTAGTTTTTAACTTGGTTGTCAAATAAAGTGATTAAGTAGGTAGAATGAAATAATTTATGACAATGAAAGTTCAAGTGCAGCTATCTATATAATTGTGATTACGAACTCCCGTGTTTTATTTATATTTCTACACATATTAAGTATGTATAGTTTTTAACAGCACGACCTTTTCACAAAAAAATTATTATTATTATAACATATTTTTTTAAAAATAATACTACTATCTCTCTCGAAGCGGTGGTAGCCTAGCGAAGCGGTGGTAGCCTAGTGGTTAGGGTGTCAACCTCCTAATCAGAGGTCGGCGGTTCGAATCCGGGCACGCACCTCCAACTTTTCGGAGTTATGTGCGTTTTTACACATTTAAAATATCACTTACTTCAACGGTGAAGGAAAACATCGTGAGGAAACCTGCACGCCTGAGAGTTCTCCATAATGTTCTCAAAGGCGTGTGCAGTCTGCCAATCCGCACATGGCCAGCGTGGTGGACTATGGCCAAACCCTTCTCATTTTGAGAGGAGACCCGTGCTCTGTAATGAGCCGGTAATGGGTTGATCATCATCATCATCATCACTACTATCTCTGCACTATTCATACTAAAAGGATCAATGTGCCCACGCCTTTACATTAGTGACAGTGCGCACGAGTGGGTCGCTACAGGTGAATTTGCAGCGGTGTGGGTGAGGTCACTCCGACCTTATATTATACAAAGGCTTGTATGTGTGCGTAGAAGATGCGCCTTTCCTAGTTAAACTGAATACTGTATTGTTTTATAGAACTATTCTAATGTATCAGTTTATGTTGCCACCTTAAGTTTATTATTAATTCTAAGGCTAAGCATTGTCCATTTAGACATTTTACTGACAAAGATATGCTTCTTTAGGCATGTTATGAAAAAATTATGAGAGTGATATTTTAAGATACGCGCGTTTCACTGTCACGGGTAGAAGCTGCTGTTTTTAGGACCAGGAATGCATTTACCAAAAACTTATAAAAAAAAAACTGCTCATTGAGTCTCAAAGCTACCAACATAATAGAAATAGAACCAATATTAGTCGCGCATGTTGGCACGCCCATCGCCTCTGTTCACTGTTTTCATATTTATAATATTTATCCACTTGTTTCTAGTCAATAATAGTTAATGATGCCAAAGATGTATAACATCTAACGCGCACCCATTTTTTGTTTTTAGAAGCTAATAAGACATATCGCCAAGCATTCAATACAATTCAGCGCTCCGGTATGATGCCGAGTGGGAACCTATTAGAATGGGTTAAACCGGTAACGTATTGGTAATTCCTCTGGTGCTACCTTATTACCCCTATATTCAAGTTCAAATTCAAAATAATCTTTATTCAAATAGTCCTTTTTATTCAAAAAGGCACTTTTGACGCGTCAATAATTTACATAGTAGTTATTTCATGGTGATAACTATATTCGTAAACTTAAAACTAAAGCTATGAGGGTTCCAAACGCGCCCCGTTCTAAGAAGAAGCCCACAACAAACTTAGCCGGGGTTTTTCTTTTTTTCTTTATCACCATCTCACATAATGAATAACAAACTATAGTACTTATGGAGATAGAGCAATTCACACCCAACATACACAACATTCACATATAACATACTTATCTCCCTTTTGCCCTCGATGTAAATTTGACAACCTCCGCGGCGATGTAGTGCATCGTGATTCGCATTATAAAGTATAAAGTCCTGGGTTTGATAAGCTGCTCGTGTTGTGGTCAGGTGCTTCGACCGTGGGTTCTTACCACCCTTCCGATAAAGACGTGTCGCCAAGCGATTTTGCGTTCCGGCACGCTATCGCGTAGAAACCAATTACGATTACGACTAAGACATTTAATGACTATATAGATAATCTTTAAAGGTGACTACATTCCATCGAGTAGTCAGTCAAGACAAAGTTATATTTCTAATACAAAACTGTCTTGTTTTCAAAGGTAAAATACAAGAGATACTTAACCACGTGGCGCGCATTATAGCCACACCGGTGGTGGGTGATAAAACAGTCTGAGATGGTAACGGGATAACCTATAAAAGATATATTAAAAGCATACCGGTGAGATTACATTCAAGGGCACAGACTGGTGACTTACCTGGGTGAATTAAAGTAAACTGAGATTATAGGAAAAAGACTCGCTCCCAATATAAACCAGCGTCTTGCACTTCACCATCTTTTTTTTTTAGTACACCACAAATTGTCCGTTGACGGCGTCTCACCTGATGGAAAGTGATGATGCAGTTTAAGATGGTAGTAGGCTTACCGGTTAGGGGTATGGTAAACCCATACTCTTAATTGGTTTCTACACGACATCGTGTCGGAACGCTAAATCGCTTGGCGACAAGTATTTGTCGGTAGGGTGAACCCGGGACCTCCAACGTTTGAAATGCAACATCAAACGCGCTGCGCCACTGAGGTCGTCGAATCTAATACACTTAATAACCGGTTGTGGGACACCGGTATAACGTAATTACAATATACCGATCATCATGTGTTACTTTATAATTTAGCTTAACACTGATTGAGCCATTGGACGGATCGACATGGGAATATTTTATTGGGCGTTCTATACTGATCGATAGTGTTGAAGATAGCGTGAATTTAATGAATCAGATTATCAAAGTTTCTTAACGAAAAAAAATTTGGCGATTTCACATATTATAAAAAAAATATATCACTTGCTTCAACGGTGAAGGAAAACATCGTGAGGAAACCTGCACGCCTGAGAGTTCTCCATAATGTTCTCAAAGGCGTGTGAAGTCTGCCAATCTGCACATGGCCAGCGTGGTGGACTATGACCAAACCCTTCTCATATTGAGAGGAGACCCGTGCTCTGTAGTGAGCCAGTAATGGGTTGTTTATGATGACTGTAATAGAATCTGCTGAGTCGTATATATGATAGGAAAGTTAGCTAACAAATTGATTCACTAACAGATTGATTTATCAACGTGGAGCTGAAACACTTGGACTGGCTGAAATTTTTAATATAGATAGTAAACAAGGTAGGCTTTTACTATGAAAGGATTTTTATAGAATCATCCCCTGAGTGGATTAACTCCAAAAGCACAAGGAGCAAGAGAGGTAGAGGAGAAACACCCTCCCGCATCTGGTCTTCCATTGCCCATGGCAATCACTGCAAACGCTGCGAACGCTCGCCGTCCACCAGTCCTGGTTCTTGGAGAGGTTACAAATGCTCTCAGTAATACAGAAATTCTGTGAAATTCCCACTTCGACTTGCTTAAATTCAATATTGAATTTATTTTTGTTTTTTATTTATGAAGCTTGTATAATAAACGCAAGTGGCTTGCAGTATTGTGTTTTATGGTATAGCAAATATTGTCCGATTGGTGACCTCGTACATATATTTACTCAGCCACAATTTATGAATTCCGCGAAGTTGCATATGTGCGGAACCTTGCGAGGGGACTGTTCTTGGCGATCTTGAGTTTCTTGACGTTATTTAACGTTGTTGTTTTGAATGGCAAAAAAAAAATCACTTACGAAACGTTCATCCATGTTATTGATACAAAAATTATAAATGCAATAGTTAAAAACGCACTCGATGACCCATTATAAAGTAGTTCCTGGGATCTCAGCTCTTAGCTTAGTCTAGTCGGAAGCTCCGGCCTCAGATAGCTACAATCCTATTGGCAAAGACATACCACCACCACCAAGAGATTTAGAGTTTTGTTTTTATCCACTACAAGTTATTCCTTGACTGCAATCCCACCTGATGATAAGTGATGATGCAGTCTAAGATGGTAGCGGGCTAACCTGTTAGGGGTATGGAAAACCCACACTCCTAATTGGTTTCTACGCGACATCGTGCCGGAACGCTAAATCGCTTGGCGACACGTCTTTGTCGGTAGAGTGGTAACTAGCCACGGCCGAAGCCTCCCACCAGACCAGACTCGAGCCGGGAATCGAACCCAGGACCTCCAAGTTTATAATCAAACAGCGCGCGCGCTGCGCCACGGAGGTGGTCAAAAGTTCACAGAGGATCCACATGCTCGCTGCCCGGGATTAAAACGAACAAAAAAAACAAGTAAAAAGAAACTTCTGAAATAAATACTGTTGTTGAATTTGAACTCTGGCCTTTATTTTTATTCGTTACTATCAGTGATTTGCGACGTTGACGAGTTAAGACGGTTTTAATTCCGAAACTACCTTCAGTTTACTTATAGATCCCTAGGATTCTATCGGCAATTTGACGGACATATGCAAATTCACCCGTATAAACTAGCATACAACATTTCGCACTTCCATAAACATCCTTAATTAAATAAAGTATCAATCAATCACGTGATTTAAATTCCGTTACAACAAATGAATATCAATAACAGTGAACTGTTCAGCGTGTCAACCTCATTTCATCACGAGATCGAATCGCTCCAAAGTTTCCGCTCCCACAAAAAGGCGACTAGAAAGAAATAATAGCCCACCGTCACACAAAAAAAAATGATTAAGAGTTGGACAATTATCAAAAATGAGGGGTCTATCATTATACGAATGATAAAAGAACTCTGATCTGTACTTGGCGTTGAGTAATTTATCATTTGTGTATCTGATGAGATAGATATCTAAGTGTTTCTCTAATAACAGGAGGTAGTTGCTACCGAAATAATTGTTAGCGCCCGCGGCAGCCTTTTATAAGACTCTTAATGGTCCAGCCACGGCTTAGTCGTAATAGGCGGTAGCTATTCTTCTCGCCATCATAACATATTCACCTTGCGACGTTTACGGCTAGTCATGTACCTTTTGAATAATATATAATACTAGCTGTTGCCCGCGACTTCGTCTGCGTAGAATTGCTGATTTCCCGTGATTGCTCTGCTTCAGAAAATAAGCTACAGGCAAATGTCAAATTGCCGATTTTCGTGTTTCTAAATTAAAAAACATAGAACTTTCATACAAACTTCAAACCCCTATTTTACCCCCTTCGGGGTAGATTTGGATAAAAAAAATTCTAATCTTATACTTAAGCCCTAAAAGAAACCTATTTTCAAAATTTCACGCTTGTAGACTTCATAATAAAAAATTAAGCAAAAACTATCATCCCCTATTTTACCACCCTTAACAGGTAATATTTAAAAAAAAATTTGATGCAGATGTTTTTTATTTATTATTATTAATCTTAATGCAAATTTTTGTGTCTCTAACTCCAAAAACAAAGAATTTTCATACAAACTTCCAACCCCTATTTAACACCCTTAGGGGTGGAATTTCCAAATATCCTTTCTTAGCTGACATCTCTTAACTACCTACTTGCTAAATTATAGCTTTATACGTGCAATAGTTTTTGAGATCTCGTGTTTAATCAGTATGTATGTAAGTCAGTATGTAACCTTTCGCTTTTATATATATAGATATATCCGCTCCAAGAAATCGACATTAAAAACGTCTTTCGGCGTTAGTACAGAGTCGCATCTTCAAAATTCTTCGGACACGTCCCTCTGGAGAGTGACTCCATAGAGCGTCTTGTCGTGCAGGGCAAAGTGGAGGGCACTAGAGGTCGATTAAGGTCACCCATGCAATGGACCAGACAAAGTCAGCTGTGGGCGGTCCTTTGCATGAGTGCACCAGGCTTTCGGCCAGCCGAGAAAAGTGGCGGATGCACGTGAGGCGTATAACATCTGCCCTCAAAGACACTGCTTCATGATGACCACGACCACTCTATCAAGAGTGTAACGACCAAAGAAGAAGAATCCGCTTACGACATTTGATATGTTCACATAGCAGGATCTACGCAATTTTTTTCATTAGACACCACGGACAGTTTTATGCATCAATTCCTTTCGTCCAAGCTATGTACTTCGATCATGTTTAACTGAAAAATTTCAGTATCGCTGGTTGCTGGTTCTTCAACCATAAACTCTGGCTCTTCTACGGGTTGCCTCATTTATTATTTTTATTATATCCCACATAGATCCAACTACTAACCATTACTAACCATTATCGATAGATTGACTTTTACCTTTCGCAACAGAGGTGTTTTAAATTAAAACACGATATAACTAGTGTATTTACATACTATGTACCATTTTGTAAATTTTGCGTCCAGTCTGTTCCGTTGAAACATAAACCGAGCAAAAACCAAAAGTTTTATGGTTCTGTTTTTTTATTCCTAAAATATTCCATTAACTGCTAAGATGTGGCCAGCGAACCAATGTTAAGTTATTTTGGATTAAACCTTGATCATTTACGCTGTCGCTGCTATACTGAAATACGCTTCAAGCGCTTGCTAAACGCTACACTGCTAAGGGAAAGTCGTGGCCACATCAAAGTATCTCGTATAGAACGGTTTGTGAATCGACTCTCTCTCGATAGAAATTGTTATTAGGCATACGTGATTTCTGATTTATTGAATTCGTAATTAAAACAATTTGGCGAACAGTAGTTAAATGTGGTGCGATCATTATAATCTGGATTGAATGGGAACTTTGTTAATTATTGCCAATAACTATAGTTGAATTGTACTTTCCGAACGTAATAGCATATTTTATTGAGTAATCACAGTTAGTTATTAGAACTGTCTTATTTTTTTGTTCTGTACTGAAACCTTGAATAGGATAATATGGCATAAAGTCTTTAGCCTTAAGTCTGGTTAGGTTACTTCAAGCTTTAAATATTGTACCTAAGCCATCGAATACAATATTAAACTAAGTTCGACTATTATATAATTTCTAATTAAATCCTCCTACTAAAATGTCATCATTCCATCCCCAGTCTATACCTTTTTATCTCTTTTTAAATTCTATTAGATTACTGAGACCCCATTCCTAAAAAAATAGGCTTGATCTGGAAACCAAGCGCATGACATTGAGATCTATTTTTTTTAATCTAGCAACTTTACCGATGATTACATATAAGATAGCGGTGATAGCCTAGCGGTTTGGGTGTCAGCCTCCTAATCAGAGGTCGGCGGTTCGAATCCGGGCACGCACCACTAACTTTTCGGAGTTATGTGCGTTTAAAAAAAAATATATCACTTTGCTTCAACGGTGAAGGAAAACATCGTGAGGAAACCTGCACGCCTGAGAGTTCTCCATAATGTCTTTAAAGGCGTGTGAAGTCTGCCAATCCGCACATGGCCAGCGTGGTGGACTATGGCCAAATCCTTCTCATATTGAGAGGAGACCCGTGCTCTGTAGTGAGCCGGTGTAGATCATGACATATAAGACGACACCGATGAGTCTTTCGGAAAAATTATTGCTAAGTTATTGGCACGTCAATATTTCGGACCCTGACTAAAAAAGGAGGTTCACCATCATTCGTCATACTCGGTGTGCGCATACGCGGCAACATAAAAGTTGTATCCAGTTTGACTTTCTTACACTTCATCAACACACATCGGCAGCTGTAATCCCATGTAATGATATCCAATTATCGATAAGACACGCTCGAATTTCAATAGACAGACTGACAAGCTGAAATATTGTAATAAATGTTTTATATTTTATGTACGGTGAAAACAATTACCACTATGATGTTGTATGGTGCGATTTATGAGCGGTTACACATCTCCACGGTTTCACTTACTCATAATATCTACCCCGGCTAAGTTTGTTGTGGGCTTCTTCTTAGACCGGGGCGTGTTTGGAACCCTCATAGCTTTAGTTTTAAGTTTACGAATATAGTTATCACCATGAAATAACTACTATGTAAATTATTGACGCGTCAAAAGTGCCTTTTAAAGGACTATTTGAATAAAGATTATTTGAATTTGAATTTGCTTGTACCGTATCTCTATTTGCCTTAAGTCATAAATACGAAAAGCGTGAGTTCACCTTCCGAATCATTATATTCATATATTTCTCTGAATATAAGTATTACAGTTATTAATAATACTATATAGTACTCGTACATTATAAAAATGGATGATGGATCAATTAACAAATGGACTATTGTTTATTATAAGATACAAGAAATACATTAACAGAACTGAGTAATACATAAAAAAAAATATGATAGTTAAAATAGGCGGTCTAATTTGTAAAAAGCAATCTCTACCAGACAATTTAACCCTGGTTATAATAAAAAAAACTTAACTTTAACTCTAATTAATTCATAAACTCCTATTTTGATTGAACGACATATAAAACAGTTTAAATCCAGAAATAAATAAAATTGCTCGGGAGTACCTTATTGCAAAAACTTGTTACATTAAAATAAACTTACAAGGTTTATTGCTAGGTTTATATGTCTGGAACGATAAACGTGTTATCCATTTCAAATCGCTTTTCGCTTTTAACTTAAGGAACATCGTGAGAAACATTGTGGGATCAACATTTTGTACACGTATGATTGATTTTGAATTGAAAACGAATCGTAAAGTATTTTTTGACGTCCAATATTTATTATCATCTCCGTGAACCGATTTTAACATTTTTACGTACGTGTGATAAACACCTTGTTGGATCTATGCGTAATGGGTATAAATGGGTTTAATCCCGTTTACAACATCAGCCGACGAATACCCAACTGTTGATAGGTTAATCGCATTAATATAAATTATTACACATAAATTTTTACTAGGGTCTAATAAATAGCTGCATTATTTAAGTAACTTCTAACTTATTAGCTAAAACACCGACTGCTTAGGATTGTTGGATTTTGTGATATTTGACATGTGGTTAGTGAAAGCCCACTGAACGGTATTTTAGGAGCTCCGTGTGTAAGCTCTAAGATCATCAGTCTTGCGACGGAGGACTCTAGGGCCCATAATTTAATTTCGCTATACCGGCCATGTTAACTTATAATTAAGTGAAGTCGTAATATATAAACAAACGCCTAACCTGAAACTGAACACTAACATAAAAAGATCACCGATCTGGGTTCGTTAGCTCGTCACTGTACTTATAAGTCCCGTCCGACCCCCCCGTTATCCCAAACGTCGCCTAAGCCGATGTTCGGCCTCAAAGGAGGCGCCCTTAGGCAGTCGTTCCCTTAGTTTCTTCAAGCCCTAGGGCTCAAAATTTCTTCTGACAGTCCGGTAACGCTGTGGCAACCAATAGATTTAGTACAGCTAATAGACAGTCTGAAAAAAAATGTACTTATATAATCCAGCCGTCCAGTAATATAGCATTTCTATACAATAACGTGTATAGAAATGCTATATTACTGGACAAATTACGAATATGTTTTGCATATTACGCTGCTTCTATGCTACCATCTTATACTGCATTATCTCGCTACCAAGCAGTTAAAAGTTTTCCCCTATCATAATCGAGTTCAATGTAAGGAAAGTCGCAGGCAAAAGTGTAATCATTTGTAAAAAAAAGATAGTAATCATTTTGTAGTCTAAAAAAAGCCTTTAACTAATTTGTCACCATAATAAAAGTAATCGACGAACAGAATCCAATAGTTCGAAGATAACAAGCATGCATTTAGAATAATTTATGACAATTTCTAAGAGTAGGAATGCTGTACTTCGTTAAAGTTTAAGTAAAGTAATCTAATTAAAAAGGTAGGGAAAGTCGATAGTTCGGTTTATCTGCGCCGGCGCATCGGCCGTTACTGCGAAGCGGACGGTCAAAGGTAATGGCGGGAGATGGGGATAGGCGGAGCGATAAGCGGTTTATGAAATGATTAATTAAATTATGTAACCTACTATGTAAACCGACTTAGCAGTGCAACTAGAGGTCTTCTAGCATGAAACAACTGAGACAAAATACTATCGAAATGCTGATGTTGATCTTCTCAAACGGATGAACAAAATTAAAATAAAAGTCAAGACATAACAACAAGTATATTTATCCTTATATACATATTTCATATTTCGGTAGTAGTAGCATAGTATGGATCAACAAATACAATATAGCTCACAGCTTAAGATAAGAACAAAGCAAGAGTATCATTTGAATTAAATCGCAATATTCTTATAAATTACCTCATAATCAGCCAACATACATCAATGCTCTGGACATAGACTTCTTTGAAGCAGCGCTAACTCCACATTACAAAACTTATTGGTTACTTCACTCTATTTGAATACTTAATGATAACAAATAATATATATCATTGATAAACTTTGTGATCATAATAATAAAAACTGACACCATCTGTACCACCATAAGGAAATGAAAATGAAGATCATTTTAGCATTTATAATATTACAATGAAACTAAAAAATAAGTCTGAATATCCTTATAACGGGTAATATAACGCCAATTAACTAGAAAAATTTTATATTAAGTATTCACTTAATCGCATTGCTCGTTACAGTGGACCGTGCCTTCGTGTAATCTTTAACTGCGTTAAGATAACACCTCACTTAAGCTGCGATTTATAGTGCAGCCAATTGAAACACGTTCACATTAGATATAGGTTTCACCGATAAGTTAAACGCGTATAACAATCTACATTTGAGTGTTAACTTACAGATTTATTTTTGAAGCTAATAATTAATTTTATTTCTAAAATCATTTATTTTGTTTCTTTCTTTTTATTCATTTAAATACGACTAAAATCAAAATTAGAATCAAAATCAATACAAATAAAACAAAATTAGATAATAAACAATTATTTTTGTATAATTTTATTGTAAGAAGCGTCACTCGATAGGTTCCAAATATTACAGAGCAGTCTAAATTATCTGTATATATAAAATTAAAAACTTACCTACTTATCTATTAATACACAGATAAAACCACTGATAGGATATAGATAGAAGCTGTGATAGCATAGTGGTTAGGACGTCTGCCTCCTAATCAGAGGTCAGGGATTCGAACCCGGGCCTATAACTTTTCGGAGTTATGTGCGTTTTTAAGCCATTAAAATATCAGTAGCTTCAACGGTGAAGGAAAACATCGTGAGGAAACCTGCACGCCTGAGAGTTCTCCATAACGTTCTTAAAGACTTGTGAAGTCTGCCAATCCGCACATGGCCAGCGTTGTGGACTATGGCCAAACCCTTCTCATATTGAGAGGAGTTCCGTGTATTGTAGTGAGCCGAGAATGGGTTGATCATGGGAATGATGATGAGGATGCAGATAAAATTTTGCACAAAGGTAGTTTTGTTAAGCTGGGAAATGCGTTTACGCATGCCTTCCGGAAGCGGCGCAAAATAATTGCGCCTTTTCCTGCAGGGGTAAGTGGGCTGGTCGGTGGCTGGATCACGGGAAAGCTTACGCTCTCGTCCGCAGGTATAGTGGTAGCTACACGTATGTTAACAAATAGGTGAGGTTTAAAAATCTGCAAGAATACGTCCATGGAAAATAAAATAACGTGAGCGTTTAATTTTAGTTCCCTAACTTTTAGTTATTCAGTATATATTTTATATTATATGACGTTTATTCTTAGTAAACGTGTTATAATAATTATTGTTGAGTAGTCAATAATAGTTTATGTATCCGTTGATGCTGCAAGCTCCCAATGGTCACATTAGATTCCGATAATCTGTTTAGAAAAACTTACTTATTATTTAGATTGTTTCTCTAAGAATATTCAAATAAGCTCAAAAAATAGTGCAAGCTAGTTTTAGTTTTGATTTAATTTATATTTTGATAAAATTATCGGGACTAAGGAAGATTGGTACTGAGGGAAATCCAATATACTAGTAGATACATACATTGTAAACCAATATTAACCCAAGAAAGGCCAGCTTACGAAAGGCTTGCTACGAGACCAACGAGGCATCATTTCAATGATGTAGTAAGTAAATTTAATAATAAGGTATATTATGGGAAGGATTTTAGTTCGCAAGTCTGTAACTTTAGCACTTAAGCACACTTAGTAAATTACTCGCTCGTTATCAACTGCACGGCACCTTAGTGAGCACTAAATGCGTACAGATAACGCCTTGCCCGAGTTATACACAGACGAATGTTACACACTTGCTAATAGACTAATTCAATAAACCAATAATTACTAAAGCTACTCGTAACTTAAGCATTTGAAGTGCCTATTCAGAGAAATTTTATTACTAATAACATTGTCGGAAAGTCGCTAATGTTGATACAACATAGTCTTTTAGGGTTTAAGAAGAAATTCAAGTTGATGTGAAAATTTATAAAGATAGCTATTTTTATGTTTCTTATTCCAATAGTGGTTTTTTATTTTGAATTAAAAAATTATTTGCTTTGATTGTGAGTTTTAAAGATTAGAATTACATATTATAATAACTGTAGTAACATTTACCAACAGCTTCACATCTTTTCATATTTTATTGAAGAAACCCAATACCCAATGCCTGACTGGGGCATGTTCCGTAGTTTAAATGCTAACCGCTAGAGTAATGAGGCAGTCATTCAGTTAATTGTTAACAACATGGACAAAAAACTTTGCTCCTCTTCTTCTTTTATTCTCTTAAGATAAATATATCTCTCTACAGAACTCTTCATATTATATTTTATCACGTTAAGACTCTCTACGACGAACTCTACGCAGTTCAAAGATTTCGGTCATGAAGCACTTAGGGGTTTTAACTTTCCTTAAATTAAAGTTTGAATAAATCTAACAAATGCTTATGATAGATACTTATGATAGTTAGATACTTATTATAGATCCTGAAGGATAATTAAAGCCATAGTAATATAGGGCACAAAAGCGTTACGATTATCGGATTCTACGCATTGATAAGAATGAGATAATCTTAGAATACTACGTGTGAAACTCAGAATACTGTTTAATGGGCTAAATTTCTAGGCGCGGCATAACACTCCCACAAATACGATCGGCCAATAAATACGATCACCCCATAAATCAATATTTATTTCTCTATCACTGTAATTTATTTGTTTAATTAATTAAATTAATCAGCTATCAACTCACTAAATGTACTGTAAATTCTAAAAGAGAAAACATACAATAAAATTGAAAATTATATTGAGTCTTAAAAGGTGAGATATCGAATTAGTATAGTCGACCTACAGAGATATCGTTATCTATAAAAATAAATCATTCGCTCAAAATGTAAATCGTATCGCATATCCAATTTAATTACCGCAAATTGGTGCAGCAATTATACAAAATGACTATGAGAATGCGTTCGCACTATTAATAACAAGTTAAAAATGATTAAAATCGATTTCGAAGTCAATGACCGGTTCAGAAGATATACACCATTAGATAGTTAATTTGCCGACGAATATGAGAAAAGAAATTGTGGATACAAATGGACAGATAAATTCTTGCCTAGCTTCAGAAAGAGTATTGTTATAGCACGTACTAAAAGCTAAGATAGATCACTATGGTATAGGAACTACTTTAATAGCTATAAAAATAGCTACGTATGTATGAAACGGCTTCATAAAACCAGAAGTAAATTTTAATAGGACCATTTTCATCAAATTAAACTATTTTTTTTTTAATGTATTTCAAATCACAATCACTTTTCAAGTCGATAAGTCAATGACCGGACCTAGACTACAAAAAGAGAATTGTTGACGCTATTCTTCCATACCATTACCACGTGATAAGGTCCAATAAATTTATCACCGCACCTTACAGAGAGCACTAAATCTCTACAATCTATAAAAAAGTACAATGTGACACCGGCTGTGTCCGATGACCCTTACAATAAAAAATGGTCACCATAAGATCTCCGCTTACGTAACCCAATTTTGATAGCAAGCTACAAACTGATAGCGATCAATTATATAATCTACCTAACTAATTTGCTAATTTCGACGACCTCCGTGGCGCAGTGCGTGCGCTGTCACATTATAAAGTTGGAGGTCCTGGGTTCGATTCCTGGCTCGAGTCTGTCGGTTTACCACCCTAACAGGTTAGCCCACTACCATCCTAGACTGCATCATCACTTACCACCAGGTGGGATAGCCGTCAAGGGCTAACTTGTGGTGTATAAAAAAAAAATGTCAATTCACCAATATTATATTGGTGAATTGTCAATTGTCAATTTTTTTTAATAGGAAATGAATAAAGAACAAAGTGATAACACAAAAAAAAAAATTAAGAAAAATGAATACCACTTTTTAAAGATAGGATGGTTTTATTCATTCTAGGAACATTATCGAAGCATTAAATGAATGTAGTTGACGATGAATGTATTCACAGAAGATGATTGGTAAAAGCACGAAATAAAATTTAAGTTTCTCTTTTATCAAATTTATTTCCATTAAACCAACTTTGTGAAGTCTGTATAATATATAAAATATACCAACCAAGTACAAAACCTCTTATATACCTAACCTTTATAATTTTTACTAAAATAAAGATACCCTTTTTTTCTCTTTTTATGACTTTACATAGATTAGCCAAAAAATAAATATAATGGAAGCATTAAATGTAATAGCCGTCACTGTCGCTATTTTTTATTACCTGTACCACACAGCAAACGTCATTTTATCGACCCGTGCCGACCACAGATATAAAGTGAATATATATAAAAGCGAGAGGCATGCAGGAGCTGAATTAATTAACAGAATTTTGACGTTGACCGCGAACGGGACATTTCACTGACACACGACAAATTCTTTTAATGTCTAGGAACTGTGCAATGCAACAGTAATAAATTGGTCCAGTCTCGAACTATTAATTTTTATAGACTTCTTATTTGAAATATGACTGTGCATGGCATTTCGGAAAAAAAAATATTCTATCAAAAAAACATTCGTGGCTTATTAAAATACAATACAATATAATAAAAATATAATGAATACTTTTGGTTACATGATTCTGTGTTTTGTATGCAAATATGTATGCAGATATTGCATAAAATTATTCCCTACTTTTTGTATGACTGCTGCTTTATTTATGATAGTTTATTATTTATGTCTCTATTTTAAGATTTCGAAAATCAGATGATTAAAAAAAATTCACTTACAAATATCAAGGCAATAACGATACAAACTCCAGAATGTTTCTTGCGGATTGTGTTCACTTATCCTAAATAAAACACACATACCGTCACCATTATTATTATCGGCTCGCTACAGGGTACGGGTTTCTTCAGCATAATTTTTTTGTGAAATCATCATCATCATCATCATTATCATGATCAACTCATTCTCGGCTCACTACAGAGCACGGGTCTCCTCTCAATATGAGAAGGGTTTGGCCATAGTCCACCACGCTGGCCATGTGCGGATTGGCAGACTTCACACGCCTTTGAGAACATTATGGGGAACTCTCAGGCGTGCAGGTTTCCTAACGATGTTTTCCTTCACCGTTGAAGCAAGTGATATTTTAATTTTTTTTATTTTTATTTAAGCGGTGATAGCCTAGTGGTTAGGACGTCAGCCTCCTAATCAGAGGTCGGCGGTTTGAATCCGGGCACGCACCTCTAACTTTACGAAGTTATGTGCGTTTTTAAAAAGTTTATAACATAAATTCGAGTATCCCAAACTAGTACCTCATACTGTTTCTAAAATGATACACAAAATAGAGTTATTTCGATTCAAACAGTTTTCTTCACTTTTCAGTTGTCGCATTGCATAAAGCCGTCCCTACCCACACGCTTCATTGTCAAATCAGATGCCTACGGCGTTCATTATGTTTATGACGATCCATACTGTTCGACATATTGTAAAACCGACACGGCCGCCGCGCAGCGCGTTCAATACAAAAATAAATTTACGTTTTTAAGACGTGCGGACTTACGAAATCCTGCCGAATTAAGGTTGGGTTGGGCCCGAAACTGCGGAAACAGGGGAACCTTTTTCGACCTGCAAATTGAATTAATATTTGACGTTGGAAGTTTGCTTACGTAAATACCGGTATACCATATTCCTTACTAAAGCGTAATCTCCTATTACTCAATTGACTTATTAGTTACGCATTTATCATCGAACGGTAGAAAAAATCGTGAGATAGTTAAATAGTACGTAAATACTAAATATAATCAAAGTCTTTGAAAATTGTTAAGTATTTTTTTTTATATATGATATAATTGTTGCAAAATATTTTTTTAAAAATAAAAAGTTATTTCTTTCATAAAAAATATGTTATTTAACATCTATAGAATAATATTAGGTACTTTAAAGTAATATTACTAATGTTTAAAGGAGTTATTATGTCCAAATATGTTTGTTAGTATGTTTTTTATATCGCAAACAAAAATAGGAGCAGTATGATGATAATAACTCATTAAAGCAGTATATTGTCGTAATTATATCAGTAGAAAACAATTAAATCAACTAACGTTAGAGTTACAACGACATAGGCGCCGTTACTCCATATCTTAGCCTTACTAAGAACTGGGAAAGCATAAACATAAGACAGAATATGTCTTAAAATTATATTAAGTTAAATAGTAATCACAAACCATATTATAGTCTTTTATTAATATCTTTTTACGTTATTTACGTATTAATAGATAGATAGATAAACACTTTATTGCACACTACAAACTTGAGTTCAAAACAGAACAAAAATAAAATAAAAAAACAAACATAATGCGCAAAGGCGGTCTTATCGCTAAAAGCGATCTCCTCCAGACAATTAATCTATCTTAATATTAATCTATCTTTTCTTTTTAAAACAAGTGTATGGATAAAGAGTGTATGTAATACATAAAGTTGTCAAACAACCATTTGCATATCGTCTGCGAAAGTTAAAGAAGTTCTGTGTAGAGAAGGTCATAACTTTAGACAAAACACTAATACAGCGAAATTACTATAAGATTGATGCTTTTTTTTAATACTTGCTTACAAGAGGCCGCATTAGTTCGCACGAAATAGATAAAATATTAAATATTTGACAGAAGCAACTTTTGACAGATGGCGGCTTCTTCTCGGTAGAATCTTATGTCCTAACCGGTTGCGGTGGTAGAGTTAGACTCTAACAAACATGCAAAGTTCAAAAGTACTTATTAAGTAAACATACTATCAAAGTAGCTTTATTCATGTATACCTATTACGGGCATCTATCAAGCATTTATAATATTATATTTTTAATTAATTTAATTCGTGAGGTAATGGTGATAACACTCGCCAAAGTTAAAATAAAGCTATGAGGTTTCCGATAGTGCCTAGGTCTAAGAAGATGCCCACAACAAAGTTAGCCGGGGTTTTTTTTTGTTACCACGATCTCACCTAGTCTCACGTTAACATTAATACAATAACATTTTAGCTGTTGGATGATCATCTTGGATTAAGACATCATTTAATTAGTGTTATTGGATATTTTCCGTTCTAATTAAATTAAAAATTAAATAAATAAATAAAAATAAATAAGACAGTCTAGTCCATAATCTGCGGTGACTTTACTTATTTCCGTTGAGTCATAGGAATTTCTACTCCATTTAACCATTTCTAGATATTAATCGGTCACGTAGTATGTACATAAATCGTTCCGTATTACGAGCTTCATTCAAGGAAATGTGCGTTATTTGAGTGACTTCATTGTGAACTTGACGGATGAGAATTATATTATTTTTTTACCTACCGCTTTACAAGGCAGCGATGTTTAGTCTGGTTTACATTTTTAACTAAGGTTGAAATGAAAATGAAAAAAAATTAAAAAATACTTTATTGCACACCATACAAAAGAAGAAACATACACACACACACACATACTATCGTTTGTATATATATATATATATATATATATATATATATACATATGTAGTATCGTTTTTTAGGAAAGGATACTAAAATCAATTAAGATGTTATTATTAAGGAATCACGGGGCGGTTAATATTTAAGTGAGTATTTATTCAGAATGCTATTGCAGAGATAAAAGGACAGAGAGGTCTGTCTTACATCAAAGTTAGTTAGGGACTGCCTGCTTCAGTCCCTTACAATTATTTCTTACTTACTACCTGGGTTCCTCAACCCCCGCATCGGTATACAAATCTCTTAACTAACATCTGTTATTTGGGAATTTTTCTTAATCCCTTTATTTACAACCTTTTCGGAACAAAATACTTACTGCTAAGTACAAAGGTGCAATAAAACAATAAAACAGAAAAATCTTAAACCTAAAAATGACCATTCCACATATATATATATATATAAATATATATATACAAACAATAATAGTAAAAAACAATACATATTTAAATTAAATAAGGATCACGAGGTTTTGCTTCCTCACAGGGTTTTTTATAAACATTCACTGCCTTCGATGCTTATTACAGGCGTTGATGTATAATATATTTTTCATTATTTAAATTTGTGAGGTGAACACTTTACCAACTAACTATTACTAACTTACTAAGCCAACCAACGTTAGATAAAAGCTAGGAGGGTTCCAAACGCACCCAGGTCTAAAGGTAAGCCAAGGACGAACTGAGCGGGGGAATTTTTTGTTATCGTCATCTCACATGGTGAATAATAATACCTAACTCGATAAACGAATTCTAGATTCATAATACAACTTGCTAAGCACTAGACGAACGAGGTAAGCAATATGTAGAAGCTATAAAACATGTGGTTCAGGTAAAGACGCCGATTGTCAGCGCAAGTACCTGACTGCAATCTTTATTATCTATAAAGGTCCCGAGGCTTTTATCTATGCCGATACTGTGTTAAGATTGCATTTTGATAGTGGATAATGATAGAACGTGGACCGGTGCCAAAGGGATGTGAACTTGGGTAGGTAGGTATGTCTACTGTAGGAAACTTTTTTGTACAAGGATTATTGTCTAAGGAAGTAATGCGATAGGTATTTTTAAACTATACATTTATCTAAGAATCACGGTGTAACACTTTCATCTCTCACAAAACAGAAAAATATTGATAAATTTTAATGTGATTTATATAATTAATTTAGAAGGGAACTAAATATAAATAGAAGCGGTGATAGTCTAGTGGTTAGGGCATCAGCCTCCTAAACAGAGGTCGGCGGTTCGAATGCGGGTACGCACCTCTAACTTTTCTGAGTTATGTGCGTTTTAAACAAATTAAAATATCACTTGCTTCAACGGTGAAGGAAAACATCGTGAGGAAACCTGCACGCCTGAGAGCTCTCCATAATGTTCTCAAAGGCGTGTGAAGTCTGCCAATCCACACAATGGCCAGCGTGGAGGACTATGGCCTAACCCTTCTCATATTGAGAGGAGACCCGTGCTCTGAAGCGAGCCAGTAATGGGTTGATCATGATGATGATGATGAAATATAAATATATAAAAAACTGCCTTATATTGGATACTTTGGATTGAATACATTTTTATTTCATTTATCGATAGTTATAATTATATCAACATATTATATTGTAAATTATGATACAATCAGCTGCTCAGATCAGATTTACAAGATTATGTATTATCGAGCGCATTCCATAAAGAATAGCAGGTCAAAGGTAAGGCATAACATTTGATAATACCTTTCAGCCTAAGGTAATTTATTGTCACTAAATAATTTTAAGCTTCCAAAGAATTAGACTTTTAAATAAATTGGTTCGAGAGCTCGGGAACGAATTGTTTGGAGTACTTAATCCAATTTCAAACCAAGCAATGCAATCGAATCTCATTTTTTAAGAGTTTTAGAGAAGTTGAGTCTGATAGTAGGCTGTAGATGGGAAGTACCAGAAGTGACTTATAAATCAAGGACATTAAATTTTTTCCGTGTTTTGCTGGTAACAACATAATACGAGTAATATGTTGAAATAGTGTAAGCGGGTTGATAAGTTCTGGGGTAAAACTCTGTCAAGAAGAGACTCTTTTTTTTTCTTTTTATACACTACAAAGTAAGCCCTTGACGGCTATCTCACATGGTGGTAAGTGATGATGCTGTCTAGGATGGTAGCGGGTTAACCTGTTAGGAGTATGGTAAGCCCACGCTCCTAATTGGCTTCCAAGCGACATCAAGCTGGAACGCTAAATCGCTTGACGACATGTCTTTGTCGGTAGGGTGGTAACCAGCCACGGCCGGAACTTCCCACTAGACCGGACACGAGCTGGGAATCGAACCCAGGACCTCCAACTTTATTATGCGACAGCACACGCACTGCGCCACGGAGGTCGTCAAACTCCGACTCACGGGAGTGGAAGAAATCTATTTTCTAACTCCGAAGTGTGTTACTGATAATATTTTGTTGAAAACCTTTACAATTTTTAATGTTAATTATAACCAAAATATTTTTGATTCGTCAAATACTTTTAACAAATTATTCAACACCTTGTAGTTGAATGAAATGATGAGTAAGTAAAACATAATATAAAAGCGGCAATCGCAAAATTTTATTATTATGCACACTTGATTTACATAGACGAAGAGTGGGCGATCAGCTCAGGAGTCAAAATACTGTGATACAGTTATTTTATTAATAAAATTGGTTTCCTAATAGATCTATTTCATTTGTTTTCTGTCGATTTAAAATTTATTGCCATGTTATAGACCATTAATGTGCGATAGTACGTCGTAAAACTTTTAACAGGTTTGCTGCCACCCCCGCACGGGTGCGGGGTGAGGTGTACATACGCGGGGCCGTCCACGCACCGGTGCGGTCTCGCGTCATAGTAAATTCTTAGAATCAGTTTGGCGCCGGCATCGGGCTAAGAACACTGTATTTGGATCGGCATTGTGGTCGAAATTTTAAATTTTCTTACCGTCTTTTTGGTTTTTTCGTATCTTTGACGGTTCAGTTTTTATACACAAATAACGAATAATAAAAATGGATGACAGAGAAGGCTCTCCTAGACCTAAAAGGCAGCGAAAACAATTGTTTTCTGTTTTGAATGACTGTGAAATAGAAGAGGCACTGTATTCTGATAATTCTGAAGATGACTACCAGCCTGATGACGAGGAGTCAGCATCAGAGAGTGAAGGTGAGGAACACCTCTGGAATATTGAATGCCGTCCTCCGACACGTCCATCAGTGTTACCTACAGTTCAGGAGCAAGACCTGCAGCCGTTCTCTCTAACTGTATCAGACAGTCAAGATCAAGGTCAAGCCCAGATAAACCAACCCTCTGCATCAGGTTCAACCTCTGAATGGACTACAACTGGTGAGATGAAGGAAATTCGTTTTACGAAATCAAACGAATTTTATGGTGAAGTTGAAGGAGCAAATCCTATTGACTATTTTAATTTTTTTTTTACTGAAGATTTTTTGACGATGATTTGTACTGAGACCAATGCACAGGCACAGAGGTTGATAACTAAACATAATCAGGAAGTTCCAGGCAGAAGAAGTAAAGATTTTGCCAGGATTACTGGATGGAAACCGGTCACTGTCTGCGAGCTGAGAATTTTTCTTGGTTTGTTATTCCACATGGGAACTATCCCCCTCAGTCGTCTACAAGATTATTGGAAAACTGATAGGCTGTTTTCCATTCCAATTTTTGGGCAACAAATGAGCAGGAACAGATTTCTCCTCATAATGAGATGTTTGCATTTTACCTCAGAGGAAGAAAGTGAGGACCCAATGTTCAAGGTTAGAAGTGTTATTGATTACTTTAACAACAAGATGATTGAATGTTATTATCCTGCAGCACAATTATCTCTGGATGAAAGTATGGTGCTATGGAGAGGGCGATTGAGTTTTCGGCAGTTCATCAAAAATAAGCGCCACAAATACGGCATCAAGTTGTACATGCTCACTGAACCAGATGGGTTGATATTGAAGTTTCGAGTGTATGCAGGTGCAAAAGATACAGACGTGACTGGAAAGGGACACGCTGAGAAAGTTGTCATGGAGCTGCTTCGGGAAAAACTAAATAGTGGTCACGAATTATATATGGACAACTATTATAATAGCTTTGGTTTGGCAAAGAAGCTGCTCGCTCACAACACCTATTGCACAGGCACTCTCCGTAAAGATTTGAAAGATAATCCTCACGAAATCATGAAAAAAAAAATTAAAAAAGGAGAAAATTGCTCTATGTTTCGTGATGGAGTGCATGTTGGTGTGTGGAAAGATAAACGTGTTGTGACGTATATTACTACCCAGTATGAAGACAAAATGGTTCAAGTACAAAATAAACGTGGCCATGTTACTCAGAAACCAGAAGCTATTTCGAAATATAACGATTACATGTCAGGAGTAGACAGGCAAGACCAGCTTCTAGCTTACTATCCATGCGAAAGAAAAACTTTACGTTGGTATCTGAAAATAGCCATCCACACATTCCAATTACTTTTATTGAATTCAATGAAGATGTACAATAAATATTCAGGACAACGTAAAATGTCTCTCTATGATTACCGCTTGAATGTCATAAATGCTCTGCTGCCGGAACATGTGCCAGCAAATAGACCTTCAAATATCCACAGTGCTCATAAAATAAAGAAGGCCACTGAAACTACTTCAAATGGGCGTCTCAAACGAAAGACATGTCGCCAGTGTACCAAGAATAAAAAGCGTACTGACTCTCCTTGGTATTGTGACACCTGTCCTGACAAACCTGGACTTTGTGTGGAATGCTTTGAAAATTACCACTTAGAACTTAATTAGTCTTCAGTTTCGTTATAATGTTGATTGATAATAAATCATATTTAAATAAATATTAGCGTATTATTACATATAAATTATAAAAACGTAGTTAACTCATAACCCGCACCCGTGCGGTCTTTGGCACTGGGGATGAAAATTTCATTCCCAGTGCCAAGCACGCGCCGGTGCGGTGCAGTCCCCTCCTCACTTAAAATACTGTTAAATATAAATATACATAATTAAGTGTAATAATAATCTTAGCTAATCACTTTTAAAGTCGATCAAACAAAAAAAAAATTTGGCCTCCCCGTTGATCATAAATTTTTCAAGTGGCAGCGAACGTGTTAATTGCTGTTCTACATTATAAATATGTTTTGTTCCATTTTACATAACATAAATTGTGTAAAAAAGCTTTTTTCGCATAAAATTACATGTCTCCTTTTATTTAGTCAAACTTATAGTTCGATGAACTTACACAGTCAGAATATTTTCTAATACCCATTGTAATCTACAACAATAACTGATTAAATCTTACCAGCTGATTCTTAGCTGCTTACCATTTATGTAATCCGCTAATAATACTATTAATTAATAATAGAATGATATACTATAGTTAATTAGAGCGAAGATTTAACCATACTACTTTTTATTCGTCGTACAGAAACGAAATTAAAGTTTTTTTTTTCGACTCCCCCGTTATCCCAAATGTCGCCTAAGCCGAGGTTTGGCCGCACAGGAGGTACCCTTAAGACGTTCCCTTAGTTTCTTCGAGCCCCAGGGCTAAAAATTTCTTCTGGCAGTTCTTCTCTCCGAAGCTCGTCAAACAGCCCGGTTACGCTGTCGCAACCAATAGGGTTACACAGCTAATAGTCAGTCCGAAAAAAAAAAGTTTTTTTCTCTTTCTGGCAGACGGATTCTATTTCTATCATTTTTCAGTTTCGAGATCCTTTCATGCCAATCTGAAGACATTCAAAAATGTGTGCAAGTTTTTTATCAATTTCTTCATTTAGTATATAAATACAAAGATGCGAAGAAATAGATAGAATTTTATAATGTGGAAAGTAATATATTATGTCTAAAGGAGTATAAAGTATTTACACATACAGCCATAATTTTGAGTTAAAACAGGATACAGCCCTATAGTTGGATAGCGGCACTTTATTAAATTTTACCAATGGATCATACATAAGAATCGTGACGCGTAACGACTTAATCACGCGCGTGGAAGCAAGTACATCATAGGGTTGCCACAGGTGAGCGCGTATATTAAATTCAGTTTATTTGTATGAAAGAATAAGTATGATCTATCGTATTCAATACTTTTACATGTAACTCTCCATCGTTACTGTATATACACTGCATAATTACTTTGAATATAATTTACCTTTGTATGATATATAACTAAACATGAAGATGTATGGAGAGGACCCAGTAATGTAGATTCATCATGATCAACCCATTACCGGCTCACTACAGAGCACGGGTCTCCTCTCAATATGAGAAGGGTTTGGCTATAGTCCACCACGCTGGCCATGTACGGATTGGCAGACTTGACACGTTTTTGAGAACATTATGGAGAACTCTCAGGCGTGCAGGTTTCCTCGCGATGTTTTCCTTCAGCGTTGAAGCAAGTGATATTTTAAATAAAAAAATAAAAAAAATACCTGTCATGTTTGCACCAGTTCCATTGACGAGATACCTTCCTTCAATATTTACAATCGAAGGCAAAGCACAGATCGCGTGAACGGGGCATATAAATAACGCCACACATTCGCCGCTCATCCATACGGTTCCGAGCCGCCATAATTCAGGTAATATACTATGACAAATGTCCTAAGAATTTCGATTGTGCGTGTGGGTGTGTCGAGGTTTCTCACGGCCCCTGAATAATGAGGCGTTTTGTAATATTTTTCTCTTATGGGTTTTAGTGGACGAGATTTCGTATCCAGTGAGGGTACTGAAGCTGTGATAGCCTAGTGGTTAGGGCGTCAGCTTCCAAATCAAAAGGTCGCGGGTTCAAACCTGGGTACCTCTAACTTTTCGGAGTTATGTGCGTTTTTGAGCAATTAAAATATCACTTGTTTCAACGGTCAAAAGGAAAACATAGTGAGGAAACCTGCAAGCCTGAGACCATGGTGGACCATGGCCAAACCCTTCTCATATTGAGAGGAGACCCGTGCTCTATAGTGAGCCGGCAATGTGTTGATCATGATGAGGATACGGAAGTATCAATATATAATCTAAGTGGGCATATTGAACTAGAACTATACGTCTTGCCTAGTATCTACTGGACTATACATAAGAATTACATATTAAGAACTACACATACGACTTGGCATCTTCTGGCTAGCACGGTATAACCTGATGCAGCTAAATCAAGCACCGTTAAGTTTGATGCAGTCAAGCGGTAGTGTCTGTACTGTACATACATAAATATGGTGAAACATCGTTGATTAGTTAGTCTTGGTAAAAAAATGACTGAGTGCCGTCACGCTACGTGACATAACGCACACTTGTGACGTCATTCACTGATGCTGGCATTGACAAGCCAAGAAATGCCAGACCTCCCGTGTAATTTTTTAAGGGGTTACATTTGTCTGGTAGAAGGTAGCAATCACGGCTATACGCGCGCACATGTCTTGGAATGCACAAAGAGATGCTGTAGGCTCAATATAATCAATCAATCAATCAGTCAATCAATCATAATCTTTATTCAAACAATCCTTTAAAAGGCACTTTTGACGCGTCAATAATTTACATAGTAGTGAGTTGTTGGCGAAACTTAAAATCTTGGGTGTGAATTAAATTTATTCAAGTAAAAAAACTCTATAGCTAATTACAATTAATTATTGACTACTCATATAAATAATCGTATAATAGTCAACTAAATAACCCTTCTCAGTTTTTTTTTGGCTTCTTGTTAGACCTGGGCACTTTCGGAGCCCTCCTAGCTTTACTTTCAAGTTAACGAATATAGTTTTCACCATCACCTTACAAATAAAAAACAATGGAAAACATATTGTATGAACGATTCATAGATGCCTGTGAGGTTAAAAAATAAAACAGATTTTGGATTTGGTTCAATTTTGATATAAATCATCAATAAAAAGTTAATAATTTCATCATCTTAAACGTGATATTTAATTATGACACAAGTTAATTTATGCATAGTTCAAGAAAAATGTGATAAGTTTTCCGTTTTTGTTTTTGGAAAACTTTGATTATTTTTACAATTGATGTTTTGATATTAGATGACCTTAAATACACTTTAAGAATGTTACTCAATCAGCGCAATATTAAATAAGTTATCAACAATCAAAACTTTAAGAAGTGGTTACTGTAAAATCGCAGTTTTTGTAACGTCAAACTATCGTCGCAAGTGGGCGATATATCATCGCCACTATCCCACGGCAACAGGATCTACGCGGTTAAAACTATTAGGTTCTGCTAGCAAATTATATTATAAATGAGAACATTTTAACTATGCACGTCCGAGCATAATTAAAACAGCACAACAAAACGTCGGAGCTATTAAGGCACCCATTACACGATAAACAATATTCCCGATCAGTTAGTGCCCCATTACTCCCAGCGAACATTTCCTCTGTAATCAAGATTGTGCTAACTAGCTTGTCGGCGGCGAAATGGTGGGCAGCCGTCTTTTTATACGTGTTCACTGGGACGTTTATGCGTATTTATGATGAGAGAGCCTCGCGACTGTTTGCGTTTAGCAATTAAATTAACTTACTAGTGTAGAACTCATATATACCTCTAGGAAAATATGAACACTCCTAAAAACTATTGTCCTTTAAAAGTTGCATGAAAGAACACTTTTATTTAATACCACAAATATACTGCAAATACAAGACAAATTATTCAATTAGTGATCAAGCTTTATGACTTATGCAGTTATAGGCGATCTCTTCCAGCCAACCAAGGGCTGGAAAGGCACGGATACGGGGAAGAGGACGGGGGTGCAATATTATGTACAAATAAACACAAATATTATATATATTTTTAACATCATCATCATCATGATCAACCCATTATCAGCTCACTACAGAGCACAGGTCTCCTCTCAATATGAGAAGGGTTTGGCCATAGTCCACCACGCTGGCCATGTGCGGATTGGCAGACTTCACACACCTTTGAGAACATTATGGGGAACTCTCAGGCGTGCAGGTTTCCTCACGATCTTTTCCTTCACCATTGAAGCAAGTGATATTTTAATTTTTTTTTTAAAACGTACGTAACTCCTAAATTTTTAACATATATACTCGTAAATATGATACCTATACAAATCATATTATACTAATATTTTATAAGCGTGCTCTGTCGCATTGTAAAGTTAAGAGGTCCAGGGTTAAATTCACGGCTCAAGTCACTATAATTAATGAGGCTTCAAAGTGGTACAGTTAATAAGATCGCGTTGCGCAACATAAACTTCGAGCAGTATCTTCTTCATCAGGCCGATATCTTAAACGCGAGCTATAAAAGCAGTAAATAGAAACACAAATTTTACGTAATTTTCATGTCTCATTCATAGTATAAACTGCGAACGAACGCCATTGATATACTAAACAACGTAAATTAATTTTATATCGCTTTAAACGTAATCAAAACACTTCAAAGGATAAGTATAGTACGTATATATTTTTGCAGCATTTTATGCTGAAAAATGTTTAAAATGATTGTAGTGAGGCTATTAAGTTTTAATTGTACGTTTTGGTCAGTTTCTCAAATTTATACACAAGTATATGCTATGTGCTAGCCTTAGCAATCATGTTTTTCTTAAATTTTATATAAAAGTTTTTATATTTTTCCAATATTTATAGTGAACCTTTTGATTTTTCTTTCATACCGTATGTTTAGTTATTTTTAAGGTGGAAAGTTTGTTATTGTATTGCCATTAATTTTGTACCTAAATGTTTTTAAAACACGAGTTTCATAAATCAAAAAAAAAAATCAGGATGGGGGTATATATTGGGTGGAATTAGATTGTTTATTATTCATCTCAAATTTCAAAAAGTTGACTAATCAGCAATCGGGGAAACTGGAAACCTTACATTAAAAAAAAACACTTAAGTAAGAATGTTCACTGTTATATTTAAGCCTTTATAAAGGTATAATATGTAATGTATAACAAATTAAACACTACAAACTTTTGATGAAACTATAGCCTTTAAAATTACACAGTTACCAAGCATTGTGTTAAAAAGTTTTTTTTTGAATGACACTACAAATTAACCTCTGCCTAAAATCCTACCTGGTGGTAGATGGAACAGTCAAAGAAGGAAGCTAGCTAGCCTGTTTGTTATATTGCTAATGGATTCCCAAGCAACATCCAGAACGCTATATCGTTTGCTGGCTTTTAACTTTATCTTTATCGGAAGCTAAAAGTACACTTTTAAAAGGATTAAATTCTCATGAAACGTGTATCTTTGTCAAATGCATATCAACGACGGGCACATAAATCGTGTGGGTTTACTTGGAATGGTTATTTCACCTCATTTACATACCCACTGAACTATGACTGCGACACTTGATGGACGCAATAAATTCTTTCCGCTGGTTATAATCTTGGCATCTAATCAATTTGTTAACTTTGAATGGACCATAGATACGGATGCCATGATACGGCGCTCTGAATATTTCGCTAAAACATTTTCTGAATCAAATTAAACCAGTGCTAGTTAAAATACATTTAACTAAATACTGACTACTTGCTACACTTTTATCAACAATATCAAAGGTATTTGCAAATAAATATCCATTTTCAATTATATTTTCCTTAACTGCTCGGTTTCATTCAAAATTGAAATATCACTTACGAATGTGCACATACATATATTAAGGTTTATTTCAGTTTCGATTTTACAAGTATAAATACAATGTATATTAAATTATATAGTAGAAAAAAAAAACTACATTTTAAGTTCATAGCCTCGTTACATAAAAGCTTACAATCAAGGTAACTTAAATTACTAATGTAAGAATGTTACATCAGCTATCAAGGTCTATCTATGAGATGGACAGATTAATCGTACCACTTGACTGACAGGCAGTTTATCCTTACAGCGTGTTATTTGTGATTCAAAATAACAATTTCCCACAGCTTAAAGCGATGGGCATTTAATATTCATAATATTAAAATTACCGAACTGCAACTTAATTCTGCAGCAGTAATTCTAACACTTTGAAGCTGTGATAGCCTAGTGGTTAGGACGTCCGCCTTCTAATCAGAGGTCGGGGGTTTGAACCCGGGCACGCACCTCTAACTTTCGGAGTTATGTGTGTTTTTAAGCAATAAAAATATTACTTGCTTCAATGGTGAAGGAAAACATCGTGAGGAAACCTGCATGCCTGAGAGTTCTCCATAATGTTCCAAAGGTGTGTGAAGTCTGCCAATCTGCACATGGCCAGCGTGGTGGTCTATGGCCAAACCCTTCTCATATTGAAATAGAGGAGACCAGTTCTCTGTAGTGAGCCGACAATGGGTTGATCATGATGACGATGATGATGAATTCTAGCACATAAAGCAACTTTCTATAGTAATTGTGTCCAATTCTAGAATTAGTATATAAATTAATCTGTAAAACACGGTTAATCCTCAAAATTTAAAACAATCATCGCGGTGTATTAGATGTGAGAAATAAATTCAAATGCCCAATAAATATAAAAATAAATACATATCATCATCAGAATGATCAACCCATTACCGGCTCACTACAGAGCACGGGTCTCCTCTCAATATGAGAAGGGTTTGGCCATAGTCCACCACGCTGGCCATGTGCGGATTGGCAGACTTCACACGCCTTTGAGAACATTATGGAGAACTCTCAGGCGTGCAGGTTTCCTCACGATGTTTTCCTTCACCGTTGAAGCAAGTGATATTTTAATTGTTTAAAAACGCACATAATTCCGAAAAGTTAGAGGTGCGTGCCCGCATTCGAACCGCCGACCTCTGATTAGGAGGCTGACGCCCTAACCACTAGGCTATCACTGCTTCTAAAAAACAAATACTAACACTACGTACAAATACATATTGTAGCTTCTACAGAGTTATGAAGAAGCCCAAAACAAACGCAGTCTGATATTACTTATTCATTCGGTACAAAAACAAAAGCACGGCTCAATTTCAAAATTCAATACAATTATCGCGCTCAGATAGATATCTAGGAAATAAATTCAATCGTGCAACACTGTTTTAGGTATCGACACCTAGGCTAACGAGACGTGACAGCAATCCATTATTCATATTTCGTGAATAATATCAAAACCGTTACAGTTTACTGTATAAGTCGTTCTCGTTATAAATATCCTATTATTGTTGCGGGTTCATAATATATATTTTAGTTCTATACTTTTTTCTAATAGCACTTTTCTAGTGGAAATATTTTTTGGGATTTCTGAAGTTAAACTAGATTTAATACTTACTATGATAATTGAAAATGACAGATTACTCGAAGCCTTACCAATGATATCAAGTTTAAAATAGGAAGATAATATTCCCTGCGTTAATACTTACATTATTGAAGATTTCTTCAATATTAATATCGAGATATTCTCTACAGAGGATATAGATCTAAGACGGACCTTCCGGTTGTGTTTACATTGTCGCTTCTAATTATATAGATGCGTTTAAACCTCGTCATAAAAAACCTCAAAAGTATATGTAAAATATATTATTAAAAGGAGTCCCTTTAGGCATGGTTCTGAAGATACTGGCAGCTTTCCCCCTTTGAATGGTTAAAGTATATGTTAAGAATTGTAATATTGTAATATCCATAAGACGAATTATGGTTAAAACTCCACTAAGCGAGCAGCAAGAATCTTCTAGCAGCTAAACGTACGGCACAAGATTATTCATTAAAATTCCGTTACCAATATTTAATAGAAGATATCCATTACTTGAGTAGATCAAATAAAAAGCTAACCATAGATTTGAATATATTAACGAAACCATTGGAAACGAATTGGCCAAAGGCGCGAAAGTTAGCGTAGATCCCTAATTCTAAAATAGCGATCCATCACGTATTACTGCGATTCTTATTAGTTGGTCAGACATTAAACTAGTTGCTAGAAAAATAATACGTAATTCTAAATCGATATAAGAGACCAATGGACTAGCAATGAACATCCATTGATCGATATCATCTCGATGATGTTTTTGATATTCATACAATCTAATTACCCAGTTCGTCCACTGAACTTTAAAATAGGATTACCCCATTATGCCGACTTCAAGATATTGATCATCTTAAAAAAAACTGCCTACAATTTTATGAGCAGTAAGCATCCTAGCACAATTATCGCGTTAGTTTAAGAGCCCACTCTAGAAATTCTCTTGTAATACGAATATTAAACTACTGTTAAAATTCAGGAACTAAGATGACACGGGACAGTATTCTAATATTTAAATTATTATATGCATGTGGTATGTTTAAACATATCTGTATGCAAAAGAGTGTTCTATTTGAATATCAAATAAAGAGTTATTATTGTTAAACATCATTTTTATATATATTAATTATTTGATAAGAAAACAATCAGAAAGTTGAGTCAGCTTATTATTATTTATTAAGGTTATTAAAGAAGGTAAAACTATTTAAGGCACAGGGCTAATCGGTTATTATTTACCTAGTCGTTTAGACTACTAGTTCAAGTTTAGGGATCTAACTCACGACCTCTAACAATTACTTTTATTTTAATTTAAGCAGCTTTTATTTAATCATCTCATGCTTTGTCGGTGAAGGAAAGCATCTTGAGGAAATCTGTATACTATAGAGTTCTCCTTCTCATGTTGAGATCCGACCCGACCCGAGGGAGAGTGAGTGTAGAGTGAGTAGGGTTGGCAATGGCGATGATGATGATAACCGAAAATAAAAATTATATGTTTTTTTGGATTTACCACCCAAGCTTGTATTTCAAACTAGTCCATCTAATATTTGGTGTCGTGGAAAAGTACACGCCTTAAATATGTTTTAACTTCTAATTGCTGTTGCCCTCGAATTCACGTTCTTATAGGTTATATTGAAAAACTCACGAGTAATGGTATTATTTGTAAGATAAAAAAAACATTGAGACGGGCTAGACCTGCTCAAAGCTATATTACAACATTTTATGATAATTAAGTTAAGTTGAACAGGGTAGGCCTGAATGCGTAACAAAGAAAAAACAAAAATATATGTAGTTAGAAAATATTTAAACTGAAATGGTTAAATGTAGTGGTCTCTTGGAGTCAACACATTCTTGTAACAGAAGTGAATCAAGTCACGTAAAACGCCGCTCAATTAGAGGGTCGTATCTGTAACGCGCGATCCGCGCCCATAACGAAGAACGACTTATCTGAAATTTCTAATCTAGTGACTCATATTATTACATGCGTTTGCAAATTTGTACTGGACATTTTACCTAGATTACTGTTTTATATGTGAAATAGAGATTTACAGAACTTCGGATCACGAGAGAAATTTGTGGTTGGTTATTGTTTAAAAAGAATCTCAGTGATAATCACAAACTGACATTTGAAAAGCTCTCGTCTGCGATGGTCAGTGCGTGTAGGTTTCCTCACGATGTTTTCCTTCACCGTTGAAGCAAGTGATATTTTAATTGCTTAAAACGCACATAACTCCGAAAGGTTAGAGGTGCGTGCCCGGATTCGAACCGCCGACCTCTGATTAGGAGGCTGACGCCCTAACCACTAGGCTATCACCGCTTCGTTAAATCATACAGATCATAATTTATAATGTGTGGATGAGGAGAGTGCAATTTTGATTGGATATAAGGGTAATCTAGAAATGATGAAATACACGAATTATAACGATCTATCTTATGTATCCTCTTGGAGAATTAAAAACAATCTGTTTTCGGATCTCAAGTTACACTTGATATTGGTGAATAACCTAACCAAACAATGAAGTATAGAAAGAACTTAAGATGAAGAAGAAAGTCTTGCTAAGAAAATAACACAGTGTAATCAAATGGCAATGTCTAATAGATATATCCGCGGTTCTTCACCATATTAAGACCTAAACGGGATAGTGCAGATTATGAATGGTATGACGTCTAAAAAGTTAGAGAATATAAATATTCCAATATAAAAAATAAAATTAGATAAACAATCCACTCTTTTCTAAGGCTTATCAGATTGCACGCCAGGTTTAAATGCAGACAGTGGGCGTCAATGCTTCTGTGGCGATGTTTATCTCAATGGTACAGTTTTATCAAATAACAGCCAATTTGTCGGGTTCTAGGTAATTATAGAACAACGATATATTTAATCTTACTTTATCTTACTTATTGTGGAGTTGTTTTTTTTTGAAATGAAAATGTTTTTTTTTTTATTAGTCTCTGTGAACCTGTTAGTTATTTTATTTAACCTTGAACTTCTACTTTTATATTAATTTTTTTCGGTAAGAGTCCATGAAGGATTGACCGACCCTCGTTTTTATTTATAATTAAAATGGTTAATTTTTTATGGTTCAGTATCTTGAAATCAATCGAAGTATGAAGGAAACACTTTATTTGAATAAACAAAGTGACAAAAGTCACGCCAATATCATCATTTATGGCGTTATGTTCGTGTACAAATCTGTCAAATCTATGTAAAAATTTAGGCAGTCAATTGCGCTATAAGTTTCCTTATTATGTGTACAATAATTATACCGTCTAGTACTTGCATATTACCTTTCAATACCACTTGTTATTACAAATAAAAACACAATATACTACGCAATTTAAAATAAGATACCAATATTTAATATATTATACTGCAAATATAACACGTAACTTTGGTATACAACAGTCATATTAATGGTTATTAACGGAAATGTAATTTAAGATGGCAAAAAATATGTAAATCCTAAAAGAAATTTAATATAAGGGCAAAGGATTCAAACAGGGTTTCGGTTATAAGCAATATGCAATCAGAAATATCATTATAATCCCAAATAATGTGACAGATCATAATTTTGACCAAAAAGCGCACCGACCACACTGAGACACGGCGAAACTGTAGCACAGTCACATATTTTACGCTTTTGTATGAGCTTAATTGAGTAAGAAATGAGTCGGGGCCGGTCTCAGCGGGGAAACAACGAAATTTATCCAAAAAAATCCGAGAACCACTCCCATTACTTACGTCAAACGCGCAACAGGACGCAAGAGTGCATCTGCAATATTAAGTGTGAGATACAGCCTTCTTTGTACTGACCCAGATTTCGTTTCTCCCCGCAATGCTCTTTATGATGACTTTTTGAAAAATGTAGTTTTTAATTCCGAGCAGAGATGGTCTCGATCTCGTGAACATGCAACTCTTTAACTGTAAGGCATATAAATTACTATTTTTTATGCGAAAGCGACGGAAGTCTGTCGATATCTTAACACTAAATTAATGCAGCCACGTTCATGAAATCGGTGCCGAAATTTTTTGCTAAAATCGAATGCCCCTTTTTTAATTTTCCTTTATTAATATAATGTTCTCTCTTGTTACAGTCGTTCTTCGGGCGCACGTACAATAACCTGTCCTCGATTTCTGAATGCAAGAACAATGGTGAATGTGTCATCAATAAGAAAAACAGGACGGCTTGCAAGGCATGCAGGCTACGGAAATGTTTGCTAGTCGGCATGTCCAAATCGGGCTCGCGGTACGGGAGAAGATCGAACTGGTTTAAAATACATTGCCTTTTGCAAGAGCAGCAGCAGCAACATATGCATCAAATGCAGACAAGTAAATCACCGCCCACGTTCAACACTTCGCTCAATTCGCCTTTTTTGCCAACGAATCTTTTGCCAGCAGCGGCTTTAGCGGAGTATTACAAAAGTTCAGAAAAGAATCCTTTTACTGAAGAAGTGACGCGGCAAAGCGTATCACCATCAGATTCAGGTGCATCGTCCGCAGATCCTGAAGATGACAACAGCTCGAGAAGCACAAGTGGTTTGAGCATTTTTAGACCAGCCTTATCGCCTAGCAGTGATAAAGAGGTCCGATTACATGCGATTAGGAATCAAAGTAAAGATTTGAAAAGACGGAAACCATCAATGTTGCCATCATCGCCGTTTGGTTCTATGACTGCTTCGCCAAGCTATTCTCCCAGAAGTGCTCCATTTTTACCATCACCACTCCAAAATATTAGACCAATACCATCTGGGTTGACTTGGCAAGGTCGAAACGGAGGTGATTTATTATTACATTCCCCAGCTGTTGCTGGAGTGGCTGTTGAGCAGGATCAGCCAATAGATCTTTCTATAAAGTCCACCGCTGTTTTGTTTAGAAGTCCTAAAAACGAGGAAGTCAGTGATTCTGAACCTGAACTGAGTATCGATTTAAATGACGATAATGGTAAAGATATTATGAAAAATCCACTCGACTTGAGTCTGGTCACAAAACGCGTGGAAGAAGTCCCAATGACTGGATAGACCGTTAAATCAAAATTAGTATTAAATTGTTAGTGATCCATCACAGCCATGTATTTCGTGTCGTTATTTATATGTAAATACGTATTTTGGTCTTTATTCCTAGTTAGTGAAAGATATTTCAGTGAATTTCTATTTTATAAATACTCTGCCATACAGTATTTAAGTAATCCGTGCATTCCTTCCTTTTTTAGATTACCTGATCTTGCTACCATAATGTTAACGTTATCATAATTTTTATTTTGTAGATAGTAGATAATTACCTATTTTAATTAGAAAAAGATGGAGTGGCAAGTGATAATTATTTCGTGTCATATTTTAAAATGTGTGGTTCTCTGATGCGTATTATAATAATTTAAATTGAACCTGTCCATCCCAGTTGTATTTACGACTAAACATAACTAATCAAAGATGGAACAACAAAAGTATCTGGCCCGGTCACGAAAATGGGATCTAGTAACAACACCATATGGGAATGGCAATTGACCTGCTATTCGTTACCATTTCATTGGGGATAATCATTGGGATTCATTTCAGTGTAAAATTGTAAATAATTGTCGTAGGACTATTGTTGACTATCGTTTGAAAATTATCAATTTGAATTCAATTCAAAAATATTGAATCCGAATAAAACAAAATATGTACCCAATCCAATGAAAATAGATAAAACAGTAAAAATGAATGTTTCAAAATTACATATTAATTATATGTATTCGATTAAATAAAAAAAAAAAAAATTTTTTAGACATGTATTTATTGAAATGAGCGAGCATCCAAGCACGTAGCCATACTAGAAAACTCTAATATGAATCATCTTAAATCATCATAATAAAAACGGTGCCATAGTTATTTTAAAATATTTAAAGTTCGTTTAAATAGATAATTGGATTGGTTGCATGTATTGTTAGGTATTCAGTAATTAGATGAAGAAAGTTAGACGCATCATACCACACTATTTATTCGTAAGACATTTTGTGCCAGTTGCAAAACTATGCCAGTTTATGTTGTATTACCATTTTAGTTTAATTTAATGGGATAGCGGCCAGTTGATTATGAAGCTCAAAATTGAAATGTACAAATAAATTAGGATATCAATTGTTGTATGATATTAGATGATTTGCTTGAAAAAAAAAAATTATCTAAGTATTTATTTTAGTTATTAGGCCAGTTGATTGAGTCATTTTACTGTAAGCACTTCTAAGGATTTCTTTTGTATTATACTTATTAATTTTTTAATCACAGCGACTTATTTTCCTTCTTATAAATTATAAAAAATATTTATTGATTCGGTGTTGGAAATAACTTTTAACGAGTGAGATTGAACAACATTGGTATCTATTATTTTTCGGATATTCACTCTAATGTAATAATAGTTTTAATAACACAAACTTTACTGACTAATACTCTAATATTCCTTACGGTACCCAGTATGGGAACAGGTTGTTTAGTTTCTGTAAAGTTGCGTTAGACATGTGAACAGTATCTAAGGTAATAAAGTCGCTGTGTTTAACTAATTTTGTGTTTTGTCTTATGTTGACTATTTCGTTGATTGTTTTAGTTTGTTAAAGTTTTTCTTTATATACTTATAAACATTCCATTAATGCTCAAGCAAGTACTTCGTAGAAAATATTTCTATTGTTTATTTGAAAAAACCTTGACGAATAAATTAGTTTTTTAAGAATCAGACTTGGGACTTGGCGATACTTTGTACGCAGTAAACGATTGCCGAAAGCCCAGTAAATAAGATAGACTCAAAACTTGTGCGCTTTCAAATTTCTTTTCCGTTTACACTCCACAAATGGTCTGATGCCAAGTGCATGCATATTTCCGGAATGTCAAACCATGCAGCAAAGCATAGCACACACACGTAGATTTAAATTTATATCAAAGTTGTCAACTCTTTTACTACTTAGGTGTGTTCTGTCATGTACTAGGTTGCGCATGCGCCGCACGCGTCATTGGAAAACGTAGGAGGAATTGCACAAAAGTGGACAACCGTGTTGGTTTCGTGAAAGTAAAAAATATTCGAAACTTCTAATAACCTAAATCAATTATTTTAAGTATAAATAATGAATTTATTTTTTTAATAGATAAACAAATTGTAATCGGTAGACGTGCCTTTGCCTTAATTTTCACAATTTACCACAGTCAAATGAAGTGTGCCACACATCATCATAATTTAAAGTGATGGAGGTAACCCTCTTGAGACAGGTGCTGTGAAGAGTTTTTCACACTCTATGTTGGGTTTCCTAGTTATCTCGATTTCAACTTTAGCTTAGCAAGTCGTTTATCTCACTTGGCTTATATAAACGATTTACACGTGGCTTTATCAAGGGCACGTTGCCTTAGAGATCTTTCACCGTTAGACGGTAAGCTTAAAACAGTGCCATAATTTGTGGCATTAAGGCACATCTATCGAATTCAATCTTTGCCGATAGATAGGTAATATGGCTCAACCTTAGTAATAATTATTACGAATTCCTATGAACTTTTGAGATACGTAAGTTATGAACTATAGTTATTTGTTATCAGTGTGATATACAATATTTTATATCGATGTGTTTTTTTTTATATATTTTTTACGTTTATAAAATCTTAATATATTTTTGAGAGGAAATAAAATATGAGTGCCTTGAATGCTAAAGTTTTATTTGATTACCATCCCTTTTATAAAGCATTTTCAATCAAAGTTTTTTTTTATACACTACAAGTTAGCCCTTGACGGCAATCTTACCTGATGGTAAGTGATGATGCAGTCTAAGATGGTAGCGGGCTAACTTGTTAGGGGTATGAGGTGGCATGTGGGTTAACCCACACGTTTGTTTGTTTGCTACGCGACATCGTGTTGGAACGCTAAATCGCTTGGTGACACGTCTTTGTCGGTAGGGTGGTAACTAGCTACGGCCGAAGCCTCCCACCAGACAACAATTACAAATTACTTTTATCTTAATTTTTAGAACTTACATCTTAGCAACTTAGGTTCATCTAGGTTAATAAATGTAAGGTTGACATAATAAGACTTGTAGAAATGCTAAAATTTACTAGTCGACGAGTGTCAAGTGCAAATCTATCTATCTACTTTGTTGTTTGTGCCTAATAAAATCAATCTCATTGATATAATATACAAGGCCGAGATACAGTCTTAACTAGTTCGGAAATCAGGTGCATAATGGTAGTGTAATATATTAGACAATTAAATAAACTATATGTATGTTTTTTTTGCTGGAATAAAGTTATTATAATAAATATAAAGGTATCTATTTATATTGATACGCCATCATATTTATGTAGCGAAAGATAAAATGCGTTGAGATACGAGATCCAGTTAGCGCATAATTGCGATCTCATCTGCCAAAAAGGGTAAATGTTATTTAAGTGGAATCGCAATACCTTGAAAATAATATACCAGCTTAATGAACCTAATATACTCCTATATTCCTTATAATTTCAGTAGCATATTTTTAGAAATAGTAAATTTCTATATGACTTAAACCCTTACTACGGGGTGGCAAAAGAGAGGAAAAAGGAAGGTAAGGTATTTCATAATAGAATGAGGAGACTAAGGACTGAATATGCCGTAGTCACGAAAGTAATAACCCCCATGAGTTGGTCAAAAACGCGCGCTACAATGCGTTTTAATATTTTTTCCTCCCTACCTTTATTAATAACTAATATACGGAACACCATGCAGGTAGGTAGGAAGCTAGTTGTCAAGCCGGTTTTGCTACAAACCCTGTTAAACTTTAATAAAAGGAAGTTATCAAAGAAGTTATGAAGCGGTTATAGCCTAGTGGTTAGGGCGTCAGCCTCCTAATCAGAGGTCGCCGGTTCGAATCCGGGCACGCACCTCTAACTTTTCGGAGTTGTGTGCGTTTTTAAAAATTAAAATATCTTTGCTTCAACGGTGAAGGAAAACATCGTGAGGAAACCTGCACGCCTGAGAGTTTTCCATAATGTTCTCAAAGGCGTGTGAAGTCTGCCAATCCGCACATGGCCAGCGTGGTGGACTATGGCCAAACCCTTCTCATATTGAGAGGAGACCCGTGCTCTGTAGTGAGCCGGTAATGGGTTGATAATAATGATGATGATCAAAGGAAAAGACAGATTGCCAAATATCAGAATGATTATAAAAGACAGGGCATAGCTCCAGGCAATGGACTGAATAAGATGGTTGGTATCTCCACTAGACACTAGTCTCCAAAACGAAAGCCAATGAATAGGTAAGTCGTCTTCCCGGTAAAAATTTGATTTGGTAATCAGAAGAACAACATTCACACACCAAGTAAGTAACACAACTACATATTCATACGACTACTAAGTTAAGCATTTCCCAAAACTTCATTTCCATTACTGGCGTATACATATAACATGGTGGATTTGAATATTCATACAATACAAATCACGTAGTGATGGTGATCATTCGAAAAGCAATAAGATGGAGTTTTACTTGACAAAAATGTTGAACGGGGGTTAAACATTTTTAATTTATTCCGTATAGCTACTGTAAACTACTGTCATGTATTGATACAGTATAGAAATCGAACAGTTGAGTTATGCCTCTAAAGGTGGTTTTGAAATTACTCTATGGTATATTTACAAGAGATTTATTATTAAAACTTGTAATAAATTGTTTTACTATGAGTCAAAATAAAAATAATTTGTTTTTACATAGTAAATTGTAATTAATGTTTTATGGACTAACTGGGCTACTCCTGATGGCTAGTATATAAACTTAGCTTTTGAGGAAATCTTACTTTAAATAATTTTACCAAAGTAAGCATAGTATTCGCATTTATTTTGTCAGAAAATACTTCTTTAGTTCGTAGTGTAAAATTACTAAAATAACTTTACTCTAATTGACTCCAAAGTTCTGATTTTGTATAACATTGATGTACAAAATGCTATTTAGGCAAAAACAATCATACAAAAACTGTCAACTTGCACGTCAAAAATAATCTTAACGAGTTTATTATGATTTGAATCGCACAGACCATACCTAAATGTACATTTAAGCCTATCAATTGAAGTATGCAAGTATGGCGAAGTAAGTACAAAATTCAATACAGCTCACTCTATTGTCTTGCACAGTATACGGTACATTTAAAATTTTGTTTTTAATGTAATATAAGCGAGTTGTGTAGATTACCTTTTGAATAGATCCAACTTTTTTTTTCGGACTGGCTATAAGCTGTGCTAACCCTATTGGTTACCACAGCGTAGCCAGACAGACTGTTTGGCAAGCTTCACAAAGAAGCTCTGCCAGAAGAGATCCAACTGAATGCTTGCTAAACCGTGGTGGGTATCGATGTAAACAAATAGACGACTTCAATGAATAATGTATCGAAACAGTAGACGTGTCTGTTTGTATTGTATGTACACTTACCCACAATGTACAGGATATTTCACGGTAGTTTTTGTTATTGAATAAATTAACATGTCCACACAAAATACCGGGTCAATTTTTCATCGGAGCTTTTTAAAACACCTCTCGGAGTTTGGAGCTTGCAGACTAAATTTTTTAATGAAAACACATGAATAAGCAAGCCTATAGCATTGCTTAACATTTCATAATAACGCCTTTTGTAGGCATAAAAAAATATATATTAACTTTTTTTAGGCTGACATCTTTAGAGCGTCCTTCGACTTTGCTCAGTTTGAACACCCATTAAGCAAATAGTTTGCTTACTGTAAGCAAGCTCAAACTGATCTATTAACAAAGGTTTATTTCATTTATGGTTCATTATTTGAATAACTACCGCAGGTTGAATGAACCAACACTACCGGCGTACATTACGCGTTGCTTGACCGCTCCATCAAAAATATATGAGAATCAAATAATCAACTGAAAAAAGTATTAATTAAAACGGAAACGGAACGGACGAGCTTGCTGTACACCATTAAGGATTTAATTTCTGCAAATAAAAAATACAGGCAAAAAAAATACTAATAGGCTAAAGAAGGAACTAAAAAACGTAAGGTAAGGTTAGGAGAGGTTGTATTCTTTGCCAATGTAATTCAAATGATGCATCAATTACATTTATTGACGTCATTTTTGACATGTTTGTTGTCTTTATAATAAAACAGCAGTTTTTTGGACTTGTCATTGCACACTCCACGCGTAAAGGATAAAAAATAGATAGATAAGTTTATTGCACACTATAAGAAGAATAATATATTTATAAGCTAAATAGAGCTTTCAAACGATTATTGAATGTGCTTAGTGAGTTGGACAGCCTTATGTCCCTCGGCAGTACATTCTAGAGGTCTAGCACATTAACTGTAAAAGAGTTGCCATAAAAAATAATGCAATCTCTGATCAAAAAAACCTGTGTCTGTTAAAGTCTCGAAATAGTGTAGGAATTCATAATTGTACTGATTATATTAATTCCTAACCAACGTAAAAAAATATATTTTGTACTTGCATGTATGAAAACTCACTTAAAAACCGTTTCTGTATTCAAACAGATCTAGACACTTTTGTGTATACATTTTTCCATTGAAATGTACGAAATCTTTAAAGAATTTTCGCCCTTCTTTAAAAAGGCTTCCAACTCACCTGGGAATAAATTTTTCTATTATCGTTACAGAGCGTCAAAAAAACATGTCTATACCTAACAGATGTAAGGTTTGCCAAAAACTTGAATTAATGAATCTCACTCTGTAGTATAACGAACAGAATACCGAACAACTAGGTAGTGTTAAAATTAAGCTGATTACTTAATTAAAGCCCGAATGATCAGAGACGCCGACGCGGCCATACTGCTCTCATTTGTTAACATAACTGTGCACGTCCTAATAAGGCGGCAATAAAGCCTTAACAGATTTAATTGATATTATTAACTCAGGCCGTACCTCGACCGACACCTTTGTTGCTTGGGGTGCCTTCAAACAATTCCGGCTCGACTCACAACTATAAGGCGTATAGAAATAAGATATGATGTGGACAGAATAAGGCGTTTATTTCGCTTCAGTGATCCAAAACACACTCGGGCTTTACATTCGAGCCCACCCGTTTTATATCGTTGAATGAGCAAGTTGTCATTAAATAGACTATTGACGCTTGTCAATAACTATTTCATGACAAATCACTAAAAGCATGTTTTAATGTGTAAATAACAATCATAAATGATTTCATTAATCTTTGCAAATAAATATTGTTTAAATATACCAATTGAATTTATATATATTGCATAATATTTAAAAATAGAATAAATAATTGATAGAGTTTCCTGTATTGCAATTCCAAACAACTAATTTCTTAATGTAATTTTACGATTTATAAGTCTTAACTATGATTTATTTATACAGTTTCTTACACAACATACTGGCAAACAACATCTTGATTTCCTATGACTTGGCCATCATAAGACACTAATTAGGTAGTGTAATAAATATATTTTTTTTAATATGGTTGTGAGGGTTTGAATGTATAAATATGAGTGAAAATTTGTATGTGCAAATGTTATGTGTGTAATATTGGCCAAGACTTCGAGATGCGACAAGCCGGAGACAGATGATTAGAACCAACCTCTCTCAAAGTCTCAACACAAGCAAATGTTCTTGCGTATATCTTAATTCCTTTCCGGAGGATTACTCACTACTCTAGGAATAATTTTTATAGTAATTCAAGTACCAAACAAAACAAAGATATTTTACGTTGAAATATCATTAATATAATTAAAAAAGACCCCTAAGTCAGTATAGTCTTTGTTTTATTTAAAATGAACATTACGTTTATTTCGTGACGTATAAGTGTGTAGGTATTCTAAGAATAAGCATATCAAAATAACCTTTAATTCAAACGTTATAAGAATCATACATTCATTTTTATCAACCGCAACAATAGCACTTGACATGATAGTTCAAGAGTCCTACGTAAGATATTTAAATTATTTTGTAAATGAGTTCAAATAGTTTTCAAAAATTCATGCCTTACGGTGGCAGACATATAAGCGTGCCATATTTATGGTGTGCTTATTCCTAACACAAAAATAATTATCTCTTTTCATTCCGTTCCATCATGAGGTTTGAGCTATAGGTTATGCTTATATATATAGATATATATATTTTATGTATATTTATATATTTTTATCCTGAATCCTGATTTATACTAATCAAATATCTAAGTCTAGTCAAATATCTAAGCTCCGTATTGCTAAAAAAAATCTATTCTTTCTGCTATTTCATTTAGAAGAATGTCTTCTACTCGATTTTGTTAAGATCGTACACTCAGATTTAGTTAGTAAAATTTTCTTATGGGTTCCGTAGGTATCCGAAGGGCGCCATTTATATTAAATAATTATGTATTATAGTATTTCCATACTATATAATTTCTCAAAATAACATCGATATAAACTTTTATAAATCGTGAATTGCATTATCATCATTGAATTAGTAGGCCTTAAGGAAAAATACTTTGAATGAAGTATTTTTTTTTATATTTACCAACGCTACTTTAACCAGTGCCAAATCTCCTCTGAGCTCTTATACATAACCAATTTGTTATTCTATGATGGTTCCATAGAAGATACTCCGAGAATACAATCTTCATCTCCTGCTTAACCCTTATGGTGTTTCATAGAATTCAGAGCTACAAGTCATCACAATCTTTAATAAGTGTTTTAGAACTAAAACCACAAATTCAGATTTTGCACTACTTTGTAATTTAAAGATAAGATAAATTGCGGACGTCTCTCGCTCTATGATTTTTGTCACTCAATTCATGCGAAGTCATGCCGCTGGCGGGGTAACAAATCATCATTTTTTCGGAATGCCCGGCGGTCAGTCATTCCCCGATATAGCCGGGCGTTGCGGGCGAAAAGAAATGTTGCTCGTTAGTGCACATAATGGGAGCTTTGCATTATTGAGCGGCGGACACTCGCATAGAGAAGTGATTTAAAACACTTCACTAGAGAAGTAAATTGTCTCATTGAAATAGTTTACCTGTACTACGTCTGTAATACTATTTCTAATTTGACATTTATTTACAGACAGTAAATATTAGTATTAGCTTTCAATGTATTTAGGCCAACAAAAACTACCTTCTAAATACATGTATGCATTACCATTTGAGCCTGATTATTATTATACTTACCTTCTCAATACATTCATGTCTTTGGAAGATATGTTTCTAAAAAATTAATATTTTTTTAGAAATCTCCCCAGGTTTAATTATTTGTTTACAGTAAAAACTTGTTAAACACCGAAAAATAAGCGTTTGGAAGGTCCACTTTTATACATTGATAATTTTATATCTGCAAAATTTTCACTGGTTCATCGTCTATCTACATTTTAATTTTTTAAATGTTTTTTTTTGTTTTAATATTTTAAATGGTATCGACATACTTAGAAAAATCGATCAGGCATGATTCGTGGTGAAAAACATCATAGGAGCAAAGCTTCCCACTTATTATGCTATCTTCATAAGAAGTTTTTACCTTAAAGACGGCAACTGGCTTTGGCTTTAATCTGTCATACTTTTGGTATTGTTTGTGACAAAAGTATTGTTTTATGTCATTTTACTGTCAAGAAAAACGGCACTTCATTGGTTTGAATATCGCATAGAACACAGTTTATTAGTCCGGGGATCCCTACGGTAAATTCTGAATAAGGGATTGTTTAAAAAATGCGATCTTTGCACGTGATTATCCTTTTTGCTTCCTAGGACAGCTCCAGTTAAGGAAATATTAAATAACGCCCCGCTGCGTCACAGGCGATTAACACACTGCACGTCTGTGTGTTTCTTGCGATATAATTACTCATTATTATGAATCTTTAAATGTACATTGGCATTGAAGTAATTTGAGTTTTTTTATTTATTTAATCGCTTGACACTTGACTATGACCCGACAAGTAGTTAGATGATAAGATATCCTTCATGACCGGAAATACCATTGTTACACATTATCTAAACTAATGATTAGGTGAAGATGACGGGTGAGAGTCCTACATAACTTCGTCCTGCCCAAGAGACGAAAATAGTCATAAAGATTTCCCACCACGGCAAAAAAATTACGCGTGTAAAACAGTTAGTTATTGGGCGGATAAAATGAAAAAATATATATATAAATTTATTTTGTATTTCTGATGATATTAATAACAATACTAACATAGTAATTAAAGAAAAAATTTTTTATAACATACTAACAATCTATGGACGCTTCCATGTCCGATTTCAATGACAAAATAAATAAATAAAATAAAAACAACATAGAATCTTACTTTAAGTTAACTATGGATATATATGATTTATATCCATTTTTAACTTTAAGTTAAAAATGGATATAAATCATAGAGAAGAGTTCATATTTTTTATAGCTAGCAATAAATAAGACTTCGAATAAAGAAAGTGTAAAAATTGTTCGAAATAAGATTAAAATATTAAAAATATAAGAATGTTTTACGTGCGCGACGGTATCGTACAAAAGTCTTAACTCAGTCCGATTTTAACGAGGAAATATATCGGCCTAATTGAGATTACACCTCGTACGGTCGTCCAAAAAATCATGTACTTATAACCTTACATGGTGCCTGATTTATTAAGTCGTCTGCCGCATAGACGTGTGCGAAGTGGAGCGGATGCCGGCAATTTTTGTTGTTCGAGTATTTGTTAATGAAGTCATCAAGTAGTGGAAATGTGCTCTTTTGCTACCGGCCATTGTACACTGAGGCCGAGTTCTATACAGCCTACTTTGACTTTACTTGGACAAGGTTAATCTTAAAGCGAAACGGTCAACTAACGTTATCTCGTTTTAAAAGTGTTAAATCAATCAGTCATAATCTTTATTCAAATAGTCCTTTAATAGGCACTTTTGCAGCGTCAATAATTTACATAGGAGTGATTTGATATTGATAACTAAATTCGCGAACTTAAAACTAAAGCTATTAGGGTCCCAAACGCGCTGCGGCCTAAGAAGAAGCCCACAACAAACTTAGCCAGATAAATTTTCTTTTTGTTATCACCATCTCACATGTTACTTATAATGGTATTAAGAGCTGTTATTAGAGCAATATTTCATACACATGCTTATTATTAATTTACATAATCCTTTGCACTATAGTAGGACTTTTCTACAAGCTTACGTTTTATAAGGAGTTAGCTCGGAGGTAAGGCGCCCTTTATAGTTCTCAGCTTAAGTATGATTTTAGATCCAACTAGCGACAGATTCCCGCTTTATCGCTTCTGCAATTTTACCACCGCCTATCAGCTTTGAGTCGCACAACCACCTAATCGATTGCTAGATCATACCGAAGTGTTTAACAAACCGCTTGGCCGTATATCTGTGACGTCACTTAAATAAGGTAAATCATCGTCATCATGATCAACCCATTCACGGCTCACTACAGAGCACGGGTCTCCCCTCAATATGAGAAGGGTTAGGCCATAGTCCACCACGCTGGCCATGTGCGGATTGACAGACTTCACACACCTTTGAGAACATTATGGAGAACTCCTAGGCATGCAAATGATATTTTAATTGCTTTAAAATGCACATAACTCCGAAAAGTTAGAGCGTGCCCGGGATCGAACCCCCGACCTCTGATTAGGAGGCGGACGCCCTAACCACTAGGCTATCACAAATAATAAGCTTAATCCTATTATATTGTGTGCTTTGTATACGCAAAAAATAATTTATACACGTGGTAAAAAAGCTATAATTACGCTGAGCGAAAAGATATCTTGGAAAGTATATCGGACGTATTAGAAAAACTTCGTTAATAAATTCTTTTAGTACGCTGTTAGAGGTCTAATGTTTTTAATTTGTCGCTATGCAATTAAATGCAACGTTGTATCTTTGATCACTCGATTACCGATAGATGACTTGGTTCATTATATTTTTTACACATCTCGCAGCAAATGTATGGCAACTGTTAGAACTAACGGCAGCATACTGGCCCCATACTCGCCATGATATTGAAATCGTATCGTATTAGTGACTGCAATTTACAAAGTAATACTAGAAATATGCGCTCATACGAGTAGCGGCGACCTCCGTGGCGCAGCGCGTGCGCTGTTGCATTTTAAGGCGGAGGTCCTGGGTTCGATTCCCGGCTCGAGTCTGGTCTGGTGGGAGGCTTCGGCCGTGGCTGGACCACCCTACTGACAAAGACGTGTCTCCAAGCTGTTTATCGTTCCGGCACGATGTTGAGTAGAAACCAATTAGGAGTATGAGTCATACACCTAACAGGTTAGCCCGCTACCATCTTAGACCGCATCATCACTAACCATCAGGTGAGATACAGTCAAGGGCTAACTTGTGATAAATAAAAAAAAAAAGCTAACAAAAACTTGTTTTTTATTCCTCTACAAGTTAACGGTAATCACAACTGGTGGTATGTAAGAAAGAAAGAATGAAAATTTATTTATTCTAATATGGTGTTACACTTAGTACATCTTATTCTAATCAGGTTTTGTCTGTCTGTAACACCAACTAGAACGGTGTTCAACTCAGCATATGTCGTGTCTAATATGAAAAACACGTCGCTGATTTTTAGCTGAGACCAGGTTGACGTCACAAAAAAGTGTTAGTGATAATAATTAAAAGAAAAAGTAAAGAAAAACAAATTACAATCGAAAAATTAAGCGATCTGACGACTGATCTGATCGACTGAGTTAGCCCTTGACTGCATCTTACCTGATACAGTACGGTCCAAGATGGTAGCGGGCTAACCTGTTAGGGGTATGGTAAACTCATACTCCTAATTAGTTTCTACACGACATCGTGCCGGAACGTTAAATCGCGTCGACACGTCTTTGTAGGTAGGACCAGACTCGAGCGAGTGAGTGATAATGCGGTCTAAGATGGTAGCGGGCTAACTTGTTAGGGGTATGGTAAACTCATACTCCTAATTGGTTTCTACACGACATCGTGCCGGAACGCTAAATCGCGTCGACATGTCTTTGTAGGTAGGACCAGACTCGAGCGAGTGAGTGATAATGCGGTCTAAGATGGTAGCGGGCTAACTTGTTAGGGGTATGGTTAACTCACACTCCTAATTGGTTTCTACACGACATCGTGCCGGAACGCTAAATCGCGTCGACATGTCTTTGTAGGTAGGACCAGACTCGAGCGAGTGAGTGATAATGCGGTCTAAGATGGTAGCGGGCTAACTTGTTAGGGGTATGGTTAACTCATACTCCTAATTGGTTTCTACACGACATCGTGCCGGAACTTAAATTAAGAAAAAAAAAGACGGGTTGCACTCCGGGAGTGCCGGCAGAAGTGAAAACTTAATTATTAACGTTGAGCATGTTTGATATTTTGGAATGGTTAGGGAATAATTTTGCACCAATTGCTTTTTCAGTATAAAAGTACTATCATTTATGTGGTAGAATACAATATTCATTTATTGCGCTATCGTACACAAACATGACAATTTATATTACATTAAAAATTTAACACTTTAAAACTATTACAATTATTTTACATTAAAAAGTTTATCTATATCAATTTCCATATTTTAAGCACTTTACATTCACGAATTTTACGAATACACAACAATGTGATCACTACACAGACGGTCGAGCCATCAGCTGTCACCATCCACGGATGCGCGTGGCACGCTGTAACATACACGAACATTCGCGCAAGCGCCCTGCGCTGCCTCAACGAAACAGTAGGCCCAGGCATACATTTTCGCCGCGCCGTAGAGAGGGGATAGCTGTCTACTCTCCATCCGTCTTACGCTTTTTCGATCAGGTCACGTGTCCTGACGCGAGTTTAAGATTTTATACCCATTACAGAAAAAGTGCTCAACGCCGCTAAAGAAGTTTTCACTTCAAAAAAGAAAGAAATTAAATTAAGTTTGAACTGAAATATGTTTATTAAATATAAAAACGGTTGTACAATTTTATATTTTTCGGTACCCACTAGGTATCGTTTGTCGTGGGTAGCTTATTCGCATTGACAACTTGAATAATACAATAATTGACGCTCGATTCGCTAAGCTAAGGTTTGTAAATTTATAAAATAAGATTAAGGTACAAGTTAGTTTGGAATTTTATTGCGTTTACATATATATTTAATTTTTTTTTTAAAACGCACATAACTCAGAAAAGTTAGAGGAACCGCCGAACTCTGATTAGGAGGCTGACGCCCTAACCACTAGGCTATCACAGCTTCAATACATACATATGTACATATAATACTGAACAGGATATAGCAATAACAAACTTTATATTAGATGCAAGAGAAGTTTTAAGGAAGCGTGCCGGGTCCTATTGTTGATTTTGCTTGTTTTACAGAACGATGCTTTATGTTAAATATCATCATCATCATGAACAACCCATTACCGGCTCACTACAGAGCACGGGTCTCCTCTCAATATGAGAAGGGTTTGGCCATAGTCCACCACGCTGGCCATGTGCGGATTGGCAGACTTCACACGCCTTTGAGAACATTATGGAGAACTCTCAGGCATGCAGGTTGAAGCAAGTGATATTTCAAATTTTTTGAAAAACGCACATAACTCCGAAAAGTTAGAGGTGCGTGCCCGGATTCGAACCGCCGACCTCTGAATAGAAGGCTGACGCCCTAACCACTAGGCTATTGCTTTATTATAAATGTATAATTCGCATATGGACTGAAACGTCTAGCATAACAGGTTTTTATTATAGGCATGGGATATTGAAAACCCCTACATTATTTTATATAATATTGCAGTTGCATAATTTTTGTCATAAATATGTGATACCACATCTTTACTACGGTCAGTTTATTTCCGTCCACTATTGTCATTAGTGATTCCGTTGCGTGGCTGACTCATAATATTTATATAATTGATATATCGAGCATTTTTTTTAACCACCAGTTAGCCCTGGACGGCTAACTCACCTGGTGGTAAGTGATGATGCTGTCTAGGATGGTAGCGGGCTAATCTGTTATGTATGTAGTATGTATGACAAACTCACGCTCCTAATTGGTTTCTACGCGACATCGTGCCGAAACGCTAAATCACACGTATACACGTCTTTGTCGCTAGGATGGTTTTTATTTATACACTACAAGTTAGCCCTTGACAGCTATCTCACCCGATGGTAAGTAATGATGCAGTCTAAGATGATAGCGGGCTAAGCGGTTAGGGGTATGGCAAACCCATACTCCTAATTGGTTTTTACGCGACATCGTACCGGACCACTAAATCGCTTGGCGACACGTCTTTGTCGGTAGGGTGGCAACTAGCCACGGCCGAAGCCTCACACCAGATAGAAAAATATTAAATATTATATAAAATATTGCTTTTTAATCTAAATCTTGTATGATTAACTTTAGATTAATATTTTCTGTGGTTTATTTATGGAACATCTCAGTTTTTTTTTTTTTTTAATCACCACAGTTAGCCCTTGACTGCATCTCACCTGATGGTAAGTGAAGATGCGGTCTAAGATGGTAGCCGGCTTACATGTTAGGGGTATGGTAAACTCATACTCCTAATTGGTTTCTACACGACATCGTGCCGGAACACTAAATCGCTTGGCGACACGTCATTGTCGGTAGGGTGGCAACTAGCCACTGCCGAAGCCTCACACCAGATAGAAAAATATTGCTTTTTAATCTAAATCTTGTATGATTAACTTTAGATTAATGTTTTCTGTGGTTTATTTATGGAACATCTCAGTTTTTACATTAGTCTGTGATGCTTACACACAAAACTTGTACGCCAATAAAATGGTTGAAACACGGCCTCTGAAGCCTCAATATGACACGTCTTTAACATAATGTTATGTGAATCGGTCGGCTTAAATTAAAAAAGGAGCAGCCGACTCAGTTTACACAGATTCATAGAGTAGAGGGTTCCGTGAAATTTGGTTTAAATACATTTAATATTTTGTTAATAAAACTTTCAGCAGGCTATCACATTTTCTTACAAACATTCTTACGTAACATTTCTTTGAAAAAGTCTTATAAATATAATTCTAAAGACAAGTGAATTAATTGTTCAAGATATATAGATACTAATCTGGAGATCTCCGATACTTCAAGTTTCCTCAAGACATGTTGACTTCGCAATTCACATTTTTTTTTATCCACTACAAGTTAGCCCTTGGTGGGAATGCAGTCTAGAGTGGTATCGGGCTAACCTGTTAGGGTATGGTAAACCCACCACTCTTAATTGGTTTCTATGCGACATCGTGCCGGAACGCTAAATCGCTTAGCGACACGTCTTTGTCGGTAAGGTGGTAACTAGCCACAGCCGATGCCTCCCACTAGACCAGACTCGAGCCGGGAATTGAACCCAGGACCTCCAACTTTATAATGCGACAGCGCACACACTGCGCCACGGAGGTCGTCGACTGTAATTATGGAAAAACGTACATTTATTTTGCAACCTAGCGTCATGATCTACTTTTAAAAATTCTGATGACGTTCTTGAAATCCTCATGAAAGGATACCAAATAGAAAGTAATTTTGCTTACAAGCTAATAAAATAGATTTACAAAACCACTTTCTTCTAGTTAAAAAGGTTCAACTGTCTCAGCCATGCTCCATTTAAAAGCCATTAAATGAGGCAAATTTCTTTGCAGAAAAAATTGATAATAGTAATATTCTGACTGCGTAACCCTAGAAATGAAATCGGTCAAGTACGAATACAAATTGGAATCTTTATTTTATTCATAATAAGGCACTTTTGAAATAATTGTAATGCTTTTTTGATTGGTGTACTCAACTTTGAATAAATATTCTCGACCTCTCGTTTATCGTTATTTATGACTTAGGGTCAAGAATTAATTTATGGCTGCTGAAAAGCAAGTAAGGAAATAATTTGGTATTGTCCAAATGACAGTACCTACATTTTTTGCGGTGAACTTAAACACGCCTCGGATTTTCTAAAAATTGAAACAAGTGGCTCGATGAGGTAGGTACCTTAAGATAAATTGTTGTGTGATACAATTTTTTTTTCGGACTGTCTATTAGCTGTGCTAACCCTATTGGTTGCCACAGCGTAACCGGGCTGTGTGTGATACAATTAAGTGATTATCTGATATAGGGTCACCTACCTTACTTATTTTCAGAATAAAATTTGCGATTGTTTCTCTCATGACCAATTCCATAGTCTTCACTAAACTTAAGGTGCGTGAGGCAGCGTGGTCAATGCTCTTATTTCATGTAAAAGGGCCCAGCTGTGGGCTACAGTAGGCGGTAATGATGACTCTGAGCTAAATTTCATGTTTAAAACGATAAAGCTTTTTACATTATACATTTTCGTATGCTGCCTAACAAATAAGGAATACAAATTAGGAATAGGCCGATGTAAAAACATAATTAAGTCATAAATTAGTACGTAAAAACTAATAATTATTACACTTAATATACGTTGGAGGTGTTCCTTTTTATTTTGTCATATTTTTCTGATAATTTATATATTTGTTTATCTATTAATATATGTAGATAACACTTAGAATATTCATGTTGTAGAAAATTATAATATAAAATGGGATTATAATGAAGTAAACTTTTAATTTATTGTTGAAGCTAAGCATTTCGTTGTGATTTTTACTGATACACTTTAATGTCACATTTGTAATGTCTTACGGAAATCGTTTTGGAAACCTTCGATATTATGTCGACTATAATAAGATGGCAATCTATTAAGACCTGCTTGCGGTCGCCCAATGGTTAAAAGTTATCTTTTTAGTTAACACCCGACCCTCTATAGAGGTTTACAACATAAGTTTCATCACTTTATGCTTAATTTTTCCAAAGATAACAATCGGCTCTAAGAAGTCGTATTTTATTAATTTAATATTTAAATTGCCTAATACAGTTACAATGGCGTTTTATTGTTTGATATTAATATTCATTATGATATAAAAAAAATATATTCCAAATAATGAAAAGGTCATACGAAATTGAGACAATAACAACGGCTAATTTTAAATCTAAACTGTAGATTAAGCTTCTATAACAATATAATTATCATGAAATATACTTTTTTTTTTTTTTGGTAAATCCTCATGGATACCTCTGCGCCACGGGGAGGCACAGAGGTTATGTCAGACTCCTACTAACTAAAACCCCCACGTGTTCCTACTCACCGCTGTAAGGTGGAATCACGGGAAAACTTTCGCATACCGTCGCAACTCCACCAGCGGATGTCCGCCGCAGCAGACCTTCCTCGGGCATAACATGCCCAATTTCGCCTGTTAGAGGTGTGCCGGAACAACAGCATACCAGCCCACTTGAGGACCGTACTGTGAGTGATGGATGACCCCGTTTCCATCGCCCAACAAGTCCTTCTAAGGTGCAGGAGCAAGAGTATACCACCTGGTATACTTTTTCCAATTCCATCATTACATTTTAAACCTATTTGTAATAAGTTAATTTTCGCGGTTTTTGTTAGTCCAATTATTTGTCATATAGTGTAGTCTAAACTAGACTACACTATATGACTAATAGTCTACATTTCAGATTTGTATGTTATATTCAATGCGGGCCAGACCAGCTGTCTAATAGACAATATATTTCAAAATATAAAAAAAATACATATTGAAAGAATTAAATTAAGCCTTCTCAATTGTTTAAAAAAAGTAATTTATAATTTTTTTCATACAGCTGTTTTTCCCTGACTGATTTTTTGCCATATTTATTGTCATTAATAAAACATTGTTTCATGCGGGTCTTAGAAGTGGCTTCAGCATTTAGTTACCACAGTACTAGCTAAGACACACAGGCAAGCGATTTAGCGTACCAGTAAGATGTCGAGTAGAAAGCGATCAGACGGATGGGTTCAGCCAGCAACGCATCGGTGGCTCTTCCGATCTTCACGACTGTAATTACTTATCATCAGCTAAACGGCTGCGGATAAAAAAAATAACACGAGCACAAAATTAAGCCGGATCTATGTACACACGATTGAACCAAGAGATGTCGGAATAAAAACCGAGAATTATTGCTATTTAAATGTTAAGAATCTATTCACGTATTAAAACTTTTGGAATAAATGATTAAACAACTTAATAAAAACAAATTTATTCACTATTATCTTGACTACATGTACACTAAAAAGGCCGTTAGTCGAAATATCTCGGCTTCCCTAACCTCTAAAATTGTCTTGGTGCCCGATTAATAAGTAAGCCCCAGAGCCAGTGGAAAATTATAAAGAGCTTCTTGTTAACATTGCGTGCTAAGATGTCGCTCCTAGTTTACAACCGTATACAGTATGCAAGGGTAAGTTACCTAACCTAGTGGTTAGGGCGTCAGCCTCCTAATCAGAGTTCGGCGGTTCGAATCCGGGCACGCACCTCTAACTTTTCGGAGTTGTTGAATGTGCGTTTAGAAAAAAAAAATACACTTGCTTCAACGGTGAAGGAAAAAATCGTGAGGAAACCTGCACACCTGAGAGTTCTCCATAATGTTCTCAAAGGCGTGTGAAGTCTGCCAATCCGCACGTGGCCAGCGTGGTGGACTATGGCCAAACCCTTCTCATATAGAGAGGAGACCCGTGCTCTGTAGTGAGCCGGTAATGATGATGATGAAGTTACCTAGTCCGACTATAGGGCGTGTTTTAGAAATTGTGCTTAAACAAATTCTAACTCTCCCTTCATCTTCCTATTAAGAGGGGACATAAGAATAATACTAGCCACATAATGATGAATGCATAAAAATTGTTTATATAGTCACTTTAGGTTTCCTCTTTACAGGGCGATCAAATAAGGAGGTGGTTTGTTAAACCTGAAATAATTTGCCTCGCCAAAGGACTGAAGCACCGGGAGTAACCCAGCCTCGCATTCGCATGGTATGGTGATAGAAGAATACCTGTCATGCATCCAGATGATGACCACGACAATTTGTGTGGCGCTAGAAGCGAGAGAAGAATAAGAGCGGTGCAAATAAATGAATGCAAAGGATTATTTGAATACTCTTCAAGTATATTTATATAATAAGAGTCAAATGGATTATATAGGTATAAGACTAGCTGACACCTGCGTATAACTTGTGCTATGTTTCTCATATAAAATTTCGTATGCTATATACCCCGCAAATATATACTCAATGCCTCGCAAAGCTCGTCCCGTTATTACTTCGTTTTGTCGGCTTCTACTGGTTTTAGTGTGTTATTGAATTGTTTGAAGCCTTCGTAAAGAATAAATTTTTAGCGGAATAAACAGCAACTCTTCAGTATTATTTTTAGTTGAGATAGATTATCATGGGCTTAGTACAAAATATAGTTTAAATCTGTACTCCTGATCTTTTAAAAAGCTGGTAAAACTTTCCTTACAAAGAAATCAAAATGGGATTAAAAATCTTCTACTAGCTCTCCAGCTATACATAATTTTATCATAAATTACTCAAAGGTCATGCCTTATATAACAACCCCCCAGGGGGCCTTTAAATATGTTTTCAATTTGTTTCAAATGTGTTTAAATTTATGTTAAAGTTCCAATAAAGTGTCGCAAATACAAAAAAAAGTGGATCTCTATCGCACATTATAATCGAATTTAAACATGTCTGGCTAATAAAGTCATATCAATTTTAGCACTTAAATCGATTGGTACAGGTTTTGGTAACTTTATGACAGCGTAGGTAACTTTTAATTAAAAATTATCGGCTGAGTTATAAAACAAAAATAAAATGAAGAACTCCCACAGTCATTCTCTGATGGACTTGAGTCCATGTATGACTGTTTTCGTAAATAAATAAGTATATATTCTATATGACATTAGACATACATTGTATTAAAACCTATAGAAAATTTAAACCTATTTGTTTGTATTTATTATCTAATCGAAGAAGGAACCATACCATCTGCTGTCATGGTTCTGTTATTCCCCAGAATCTCGTCACTGTACCGCCCCAACCCTTCCGCTAGTTAGTGGTCGAGGGATCCACCTACACGCACGACCGCAACGTATCTCTCATCAAGAGTGTTACAACTATTTTGTGTTAAGTATTTTAAGTACATAAATAGGTTGTTAACTTAAATTACTTCTAACATAAAATAAGAAATAAGTATAAGCTTACAATTCTTATCCATGTTAAATTTAAATGAAATTGCGTTAAAGTTCGAATCCTTATTAAGTATTGGCTAAAAAGGTCTGCCACTAAATTAATCAGATTTTCTGTCACATAATTTTTTCAGTTCATTAGTGGTTAGGTATTGATTGCATCAAACTAAGGAGCTTTAAATATTAGGGTCAAAAGGTTTAAAAATTCCCAACTTTGGCAACTTGATCTTGATCCAACATAAGTGATGATGGCTTGATTAAAATTAACCTTAATGTACAATTCTGTTAAAAAAGTCTAAGACTTTTTTTATTTTTAAATTGCCTTCTACAAGGCATTTTAATAACAACATACTGATAACTACACAATACTTATTATATTTAGATAAATCATAGACCTTTACTCAAATTCATGGAAAATTTAGGTAAAGATATGATTGAATGGAAAAATCTATTAAAGTTTTGTCAAAAACAAAACAAAATATTCCTTATACGCGTGGTTTCATATAACGAGTTGTAAGCTGTGAAAGCCTAGTGGTTAGGACGTCCGCGAATAATTTTACTCCACATTATTGATACTAGTTACGATAGTTAAGTTTAAATAAATATTTTTCCTTCCCTATTTTAGGCTTTCTTTTATTCATTTCCAAAAAGTTTAGCTTGGAGAAAAGGAAAGTCGATGAGCAGACGTTTCTAGAATTAGAACCCTTGTCGCCAGTCAAATAAATGTAAGTTGCAATAAAGGGATTCTCTTTTAACAATATACCTACTAATACACCTAAAATTCCCTGAACCCGAATAAACAACCTTAAAATTGCAAAACATTAGATTGCAATAACAACTTCCAAAAAAAAAGAAAATGTATAAATACAAGATTACCAATCGCATTCGGCAGTTATTTACATAATTTTATGCATTATAACATACCCGAATGGCTTTAAATATAATCTCGGGTCGATCGAGATCACGTATCATATATCATCGGCATTACCATTGGTCATTGTAGTTGTGCGAGATTGAGCGATTAGTAAACAAATAAAATCATATGACGTTTACAATTTATCAGTACAATACCCGGTCAGTAACGACCATACGAGGAATCACACAACAGCATTTGTTTTTCTGTCTGTGTGAGTATTCGCGCTTGTGAAGTCAACATCTCCTGAGGATGATCCGGTGTCGGGTCGAAACGTGCGTAGAGGTTCTAGTGGAAGACTTTGTGTGGTGTTATATTATACACATCTCCCGGTTGTCGGTGAAATATAGCAAATTATACTTGCTATATATCATGATGATGATGATGATACTTGCTGTTTATTGTTTTGTGTGAGTATCATCTAAAACAACATCATAAATGGATAACAATTTTTTTTTGTTGTTGTAATTTTTTAATAGTTTTTTTTTTTGTATTTTTTTTAGTATGACGACCTCCTTACGCAGCGCGTGCGCTGTGTCATTATAAAGTTGGGGGGTTCAATTGCCAGCTCGAGTTTGGTCTGGTGGGCTGTGTGGCTAGTTACAAAGTCACGTCGCCAAGCGGTTAAGCAATCCGGTACGATACCGCGTAGAAACCAGTAAGGAGTATGGATTAACTATACCCCTAACAGGTTAGCCCGCTACCATCCTAGACTACGTCTTACCACCAGGTGAGATAGCCGTCAAGGGCTAACTTGTAGAGTATAAAAAAAATGTCTCGTGTCTTTGGGAGGCTTCGGCCGTGGCTAGTCAAAACCCTACCGACAAATACGTGTCGCCAAGCGATTTAGCATGACGATTAGGAGCTAACAGGTTAGCCCGCTATCATCATAGACTGCATCATCACTGACGAACGGATGGGATTTGTCAAGGTCTAACTTGTAGTGTATATAAAAAAAAAGTTAATACAAAAACAAACGATTGCTGAAACTGCTAAAAAAGAACAGCAATAGTTTTGGCTTACTTTAGAAGTTGGCCAAATTAACAATAGCCAGCACGCTGTATGAGACAGAGGATATTATGATTTCTCAATTTTCTTACAAAATCCATAACATATGCACTTCTCACTTCCATCTTTATCACTGTTTCATGGCTTCATCTAATATCAGGTTTTTAAAACTTAATTAAAATCAGAGCAATTTATATTTTTACTTGTGTATGGTTACCGTGATCTATTGTATTTCAATACCAAATTTCACAGACTCGCGAAACTTATTACTTCATCATCATCATGATCAACCCATTACCGGCTCACTACAGAGCACCTCCTAATATGAGAAGGGTTTGGCCATAGTTCACCACGCTGGCCATGTGTGAATTGGCAGACTTCACACGCCTTTGAGAACGTTATGGAGAACTCTCAGGCGTACAGGTTTCCTCACGATGTTTTCCTTCGCCGTTGAAGCAAGTGTTATTTTGATTGTTTTAAAAACGCACATAACTCCGAAAAGTTAGAGGTGCGTGCCCGGATTCGAACCGCCGACCTCTGATTAGGAGGCTGACGCCCTAACCACTAGGCTATCACCGCTTATAACTTATTACATAACTTATAACTTATTACTTAAAGCTAAAACGTATGTACACCGCTGATTGGCCACATCGAGATAACGTGTCTCCGCAACCTATAAAATAAACTGAGATGCCCAGGATACGCTCGTTTCCTCTTCACCTTTGATCGGAGCGTCGATAAAATATTTCTAGCGCGCACCAAAATTAGTACAATTGCGTGCGCCAAGTGAACTGCCGATAAGAGCCGCTAGGTGGTGCTGGGATCGCGATAGGCGTTTAAAGACCGACCGTTTATCAGATACCTCGGAAGCCATTCTGGTTAGGTTGTGGATAACAAAAACTTTACTATAGATATGTATCATTTTTCTACGTCACTTTTAACTAATTAGCTTTTCTCTAACATTACATTATTTTTGACTGCACTCACACTTATTTCAAAGTATTTTTGTGCCATCCCAGATTTATGGTAATTCATCATTTCCATAAATCTTTTTTTTATCTGGTGATAAGTGATGATGATGAAGCGGTGATAGCCCAGTGGTTAGGGCGTCAGCCTCCTAATTAGAGGTTGGCGGTTCGAATACTGGCACGCACCTCTAACTTTTCGGAGTTATGTGCGTTTTTAAGCAATTAAAATATCACTTGCTTCAACGGTGAAGGAAAACATCGTGAGGAAACCTGCACGCGAGTTCTCCATAATGTTCTCAAAGGCGTGTGAAGTCTGTCAAACCGCACACGGCCAGCGCGGTGGACTATGGCCAAACCCTTCTCATACTGAGAGGAGACCCGTGCTCTGTAGTGAGCTGGCAATGGCATGATGAAGTGTGAATGGTGTGTGCATTAAACGAAATTAAGTATGAATGCAGTCATGCGCCCATAAAACATGGATTTTCCATAGAAGCTCGTAAGTCATTAGTATCATAAATTTATCATAAAAGCGTTGTACACTAATATTCCAGATCTTCCACTGGAAACCCGTTCCCCACCGCGGAAGTGTACAACCGTGACACGACGATTAATTATACCGACCACAGATTAGTTCGATAACAGATAAGACAAGTAACATTTAAATGTTATTGTCGTTCGACTCACATAATAAAGTTTATCGTTCACCCGCGCAAAGAGCATCTGTGTCCCTTCTTACGTTGATGGTTGGATGGTCTTTATTTAAATAAACTGTGAAATACATAATCTTGTTAAAATTCAGTTTATAGTTTAGCTCAAAGTTCAGTGTTTTCGTAACGGTTGGTTATTCTATTATTAATCTTCGCGTTATGTAGGTTAATATGTTTAACACACAATAATATTTATAGTTTATATGTATGTACAGTGAACTGAGTTAATGATTTTAGAAACTAATAATTATTTTTTACTATATCTGTAAATAATATTAACCATTAACATTAAGCATTATTTGCTCCAATACGCGTTAAGGACAAATCAGCTAAATGCAATTTAACATTACTTCAATCTTCGTACACCACACCAAAATGCGTCATTTATTTTTCTATCTTATATCAAAATATCCTCCGCAGATCTTGATATTGATTGCACTTGTATTTATAAAATCTAACATTGACTAAAAACTAAATATGATAGCGATAAAATATTACAAAAAGGAGATCTTATTAAAATGATCTAATATTAAATCTAGTGAGATATATATCTATAAATCTTGTATAATGTAATATCTATATATCTATAAATCTAGTGAGATGTATTTGGATTTGTATGATAGGTTTGCGATTTTTTTTATACACTTCAAGTTAACCTTGACGGCTATCTCACCTGGTGGTAAGTGATGATGCAGTCTACGATGGTAGCGGACTAACCTGTGGTAAATGGGTATGGTAAATCCACACTCCTAATTGGTTTCTATGCGGCATCGTGCCGGAACGTTAAATCGCTTGGTGACACATCTTTGTCGGTAGGGTGGTAACTAGCATATCATGTTTAGCTATTAATCATCAAACCTCTCAGAGTCAACTAGTCAGAAGGTAAGAAATTATATAGCAGTAATGTTTATTACACCATTATTATTACTCTATGCCAAACCAATCACAGCCATCTAAGCTCAATAAAGCAACTAATTACAATTCTGTCGACACTCTTATATCTTCATTACCTTAAGTTGACTGATGACTGTACTTTGATGTTCCGTTGGAATTAGTCCGGATTGCTTATAGCAAGAGGCGAATATAGCCGGAGAGACGGGAGGAAATTTGAAGAGGGTTTTTTTATAAACCAATAGTTAACCCTTGACGACATCACACCTGATGTTAAGTGATGATTCACTCTAAGATGGTAGCGGACTAACCTGTTAGGGGTATGGTAAGCCTAGGACTCCTAATTGGTTTTTACACATATGTTGTTATATTCTTCTGGGACTACTTCCCAATACCAATAAGTTGGTATTAAAAGGTATTTTGCAAAAATCGCGATTGTATAAGCATTTTTGAACTAAAGAACGACAGTAATACATCCACTGTATTGTTTTTTTCAATCGTTTCGAGGTGCCATATATTTCCTTAATAGTGATTATTATATATTAATTAACTAGGCAAATTTATATAGATGTTTTAAAATAGGTAAAACTTCGTAGCTTTAGTTTTAAGTAATCAATTTTGAAATATACTGACGAGATCAAATGAGTCGCAGATAGCCGCTGGAAACAAGATAAACTTGGACTTTGGAGCTCCCTACAAAAGAATTATGTCCAGCTGTGGACGTCAATCCAATATAGTGATGAATCAAGTTTGGAAAAGTCAAAACTAACAAGATGCCCGCAACAAACTTGGTCAGTTGACTTTCTGATCATTGCAATCACTCATTAAGGTTAATTAGAGGAGTCATACTGCAAACTTTCAGCTTTTCACACATGAAAATCAAAAATCAAAATCAAAATTGCGTTCATTCAGCCTTTCACACATCAAAATCAAAATTGCGTTTATTCAGCCTGTTAAAATAGATCTCACCTAAAAATTCATGTGTGTAGAAATTGGCTGAACAGGGCGCTGCCTCTGCTTGATGCTGCGTCAAAGTTGACTGCGGCCCTGATTTTCAGGCATAAGCCATGCTGATATAACGGAGTGACTGGGAAAGCGCTCCTTTAGTGTGTGAGAATGTGTGCGCGTGTGCATGTGTACGTGTTTGGTTGTTTTTTTTTTATTTATTTTTATTTAAATCTAAATATATATATATATTTTCGGTTTTTTTTTTAAAGGCACCTAACTCCGAAACGTTAGAGGTGCGTGCCCGGATTCGAACCGCCGACCTCTGATTAGGAGGCTGACGCCATAACCACTAGTCTATCATCGCTTCTTATAAATAAAATAAAAATATCGCTTCAACGGTGTGCCTGAGAGTGCTCAATAATATTCTCAAATGCGTGTGAAGTCTGCCAATCCACACATGGCCAGCGTGGTGGACTATGATCAAAAACTTCTCATATTCAAAGGGGATCCGTGCTCTGTAGTGAGCCGGTAATGAGTTGATCATGTTGATATTTTTTTACATCGTTTACGTATGATAATGTACCACCAGCTCTGGGACTAATATTGCTTATATCAAAAGGCGAATAGGCGCATTCAATACTAATGCGCTATGCTATTTACTGGGACTTCGTGGGAAACTCGGCCATCATTTTCTAGTATGTGACTGTACGGTTCTTGGAACTATTATGTTTTTTGATTGATTGATATGGTTTAATACGAACACTTTTTAGGGATAAAATACCGCTGTTTATATTCTAGATACCATATTTTACTGTACAATAATAATAATATCATTTCCATACTTACTCGTATGCAATGAAATATAATGAAAAATGCGAAAGATTTTGTTGTTATTTATTATTTATTTATATATACAACTTTATTGCAAAAGACAGCTGTGTTAGCTCAGTTGTTAAGGCGCCCGCCTTCTAATAAGAGGTCAGGGGTTCGAACCAGGGCACGCACTTCTAACTTTTCGAAGTTATCTAGGTTTTTAAGCAATTAAAATATCACTTGCTTCAACGGTGAAGGAAAACTGAGAGTTCTCCATAATGTTCTCAAAGGGGTGTGAAGTCTGAACCGCACATGGCCAGCTTTGTGGACTATGGCCAACTTTTCATATTGAGAGGAGACCCGTGCTCTTTAGTAAGCCAGCAATCATGGGTTGATCATGCATTGCAGAAGAAAGGAAACGAAAAAAAATACATCATATTTATTATTTTAAATAGAAATTATTAGTTTGTCATCAATAACTTTATTTGCAAGAATGTGGTACATTTTTGGTCTTACAATTGTGTCTCCAAAACATTCAACTATGTAGTATGCTTAAAAATTAATACAAAAATGGACAAAGCAACGTATTGGTACGATATTTTGAACAAAGATACTTTAGAGGCCGGAGGTTACTATATCCTTTGTAATCCATAAAAACAAAAGGTTTCTAGGAATAAAGCAAAAATTTATTTTTTAAAGCTCTTACGCCTGCGTAGTCGCATGGGAAATGTCGATATTTCGCCACTAACGTTTTTTTTTTTATCCAGTACATGATAGCTTTTGCCGGCAATCTCCCTGGTGTAAGTGATGATGCAATCTAAGATGGTAGCGGGCTAACTCGTTAAGGGTATGGTAGAATCATACTCCTAATTGGTTTCTACGCGACGTCGTGCCGGAACGCTAAGTAATTTGGCGACACGTCTTTGTCTGTGGGGCGTTAAATAGCCACTGGCGAAAGCTTCCACCAGACCCGACTCGAGCTGGGAATCGAACCCAGGACATCCAACTTTATAATGCAACAGAGTGCGCTGCGCCACTGAGGTCGTCAAATGCGTGTATAAAATGCGTGTTGATGAAAATATCATAACGAAATTGCGCTATAGATCTTTCATCATCATCATCATCATTTCAACCGATAGACGTCCTCTGCTGGACATAGGTCTTTTTGTAGGGAGTTCCGATGGCCACGGTCTTGGGCCGCTTGAATCCAGCGGCTCCCTGCGACTCGTTTGATGTCGTCTGTCCATCTTGTTGGGGGTCGACCAACGCTACGTTTACCGGTGCGGAGTCGCCATTCCAGCACCTTGGGACCCCAACGTCCATCGGTTCACCGAGTTCTATAGATCTTTGATATTCAAGAAAAATCCACACAATATATTCACCTTTATCGACTGCTACGAAATATAGCACATATACCGGCACATGATGAGTAACAACAACAAAATTATAATTGCATAAAATTTATAACTTACCGACTATAAAATATGAGAATCTTATTCGTCGAAGACTTCAATAAGAAAGTGCATTTATTACCTGTTATTCAATACGTAAACAAAACATTGGTCGCGGGTATTTCTTAATGTGATAAAGTTGGCCTTTTTCGAGCGCCGCTCCTGGGCCAGCGGTCGCAAACTTTTATAAATTACGCTTTGTTTATTATGACATCAATACTTTGTTCATTTCGTTCATGCATAACGTTGCCTACTTTTATATTCTTTAGTCATTTTGCTTTAGATTTTAAATTTGATTGTTTGACTCCACATGGTCAGGCTCAGCTGATATTGTTCAAATGTATAAATACCACATATCTATAGTTAATAAACCTAAAAATACAAAATAGTATGTTACAATTTGACAGTTTTTTCGCTGCGTAACAATGTATTCCAAGCAATAAGGGCGTAAAACTAACATTTCCGCATACCTAAATTTTGCATTTTTTTTATAAATGTGCCCTTGTTCTACTTATAAACGCCCTTGTTCTACTAAAGGTGTAATATTGCATGAAACCAAATACCATTACCGATGTTTGAAGCTATCATCATTTCAACTGACGACCGTATTTTGCTGGCCTTTTTTTTTACTACCCACCACGGTCTTGTGCCGTCTGTCTACGACATGTTTGGTGTCGTTTTTTTCTAATAGCCAGCCATTCTAAACTTAAGCTCTTGGAATTCCAACATCTACAATATAATACTTTAGTATTTAAAATAACGCCATTTGCAAAATAACGCAACACCCTTGTCATTTATGAATCTCCACATTATTGATCTTCATTTTGATCTCGCTCATGACCTTAATGTTTCGTATGCGCTCATAATTTGTGACGTGTTAGGTAAAGTTTAGTCTGCACATACATACACTGATATTTTGCATAATATGATAAACGGTTGCTAAACTCGGCAATCTGTTAGCGATGAAAATCCTAAATCCTAATGTTAAATAAATAGATTACTTATTATTTTTCTGTAAACAAGTTATATTAGAGATTGTTATTCGCATAATGTAAATAATGTAATTCGTACGGATATGTCACGGCTTAAATCATAGAGATGAAAACCTCTTATAGTTATGAACTAGCATGAATCTTACAAGAAGACTAATTAAAATTATTGTATAGAACGTCCTCCTAAGTTGTTTGTAAACTTGTTTGTTTATCTAGTTCCAAATCTAGGTAAGATAATTCTTACGGAATAGGTTAGTACCGAAGCTTAGCGCAAAGTTGCGTCAGATACCTAGAAATTACACGCAATGAGTTATAATTATTAGTCTATCTTTAAAGTAAGATAAAGACATAAGTTACCGAGTAAAATTTATATAATTTGCTTAAAATATAAAGTTTACGTGAACTTAGGTCAAAGAACACAAACTAAGTAGGCAAAGATGTATAGGTAGCCGACTTGGAGATATGGGATTGCTTCATATATAATCCATGTTGTTTCAAAGAATCTCGACAAAATATACAGGTATGATAAGCTTATCCATCATCATCATCCTCATCATCATCATCAGCGTCATCCGCATTACATTAATGATCCAACTCCGAATCCTATGTCATAGCAGAAATTTGCTCTAATGGAGTTTGCTAGCCTTTAGCAATCATTATGACATGATGGTAATAAAGGCCGGGACTAAGAGCTAACGTGCCCTTCGTTATACTTTTGAAATGCTACATCTGTAACTCAAATCTGGTATTGAGAGTTTCTTGATTTAAAAAAACATTGACACAACAGTGCACTGCAAAACGTATGCAGTAATTTTCTTCACGATGTCCTTTCCACTATTTGCAACTCAAAAAAAATGAAACTCTGTGTGAGGATAAATGTGGCAAAAGGTTAAATTCAAATTCAAAATAATCTTTATTCAAATAGTCCTTAAAAAGGCACTTTTGACGCGTCAATAATTTACATAGTAGTTATTTCATGGTGATAACTATATTCGTAAAATAAAAACTAAAGCTATGAGGGTTCCAAACGCGCCCCGGTCTAAGAAGAAGCCCACAACAAACTTAGCCGGGAGTTTAGTTAAATGACATAAAAGCAGTTATGGGCGTTCCAATGTAGCAGGAAGTCCAATATGGCCGTAAAAACGATTTAATCTAGAGTACCCCAAAGGTTTCCCGCCCCTGAGTTCGTGAGCGCCGACTTAATTTTCACGATTCACGGTGAACACGCAATACGGTAGCCGAACCGTTTCTATCACTATTAACAGCTTTAAAACATTGCTTTATTATTATGAATTTACGCTCCTTAGATCGGAATAAATGTTTATACTGCAACTAAGAAATGGAGAACTTTATTGAATCCAACGTCTATATTGAGACTAAGTCAAAAAGTTTTGGATAGGTGCATTTATGAGCAATTTTTGATAGTAAGTTCATATTATTATTGACTTTTGCTTGTAACTTTACAATGACTTCGTTTTATATGCATGACCAGCGAGAGCGACCAGCGAAATGTCTTGGTGGTTTTTAGCTCGGGCATACCTAGGGGGGGTGTCCCACATAACCGTCCTGCCCAAGTAGAAGTAGGCATAAAGCTTCTCCATCACAACAAAAAAAGAGGTATTTAAAGATCAGTAAGACTATATTTAATAAATTAAAATATCACTTGCTTCAACGGTGAAGGAAAATATCGTGAGGAAACCTGCACGCCTGAGAGTTCTCCGCAATGTTCTCAAAGGCGTGTGAAGTCTGCCAACCCGCACATGGCCAGCGTGGTGGACTATGGCCGAACCCTTCTCATATTGAGAGGAGACCCGTGTTCTGTAGTGAGCCGGTAATGGGTTGATCATGATGATGATGATGATGATGATGATGATGAAGACTATGCAGACGATGCAGTAATACATTGAATTAAAAGCAGTTCATCCAAACCCTGCCCTCTGTATATATAATACATAGGCAGTGTCTTAACGTTTTCGGAGCGACAAATTGCAAACTCATCCAATTCAAGTTATTAGGGTCAATGCACTTATGAAAAAAAGGACATACATTTTTGGACGTCCAAGTAACCCTTAGCCGCCAGGTATTCCGAACCGTGATCGCATTGTGAGTTACCACCGAACCGCTTGACATGGAAAGGCCAAATTGTAATTCACCGTCTGACCTGGGCATCTCGTCAACGGAGGATGTACTTATCTGCTGTCATTTTTTCTTTGCAAATCAAGCGAAATTGATGACCCCCAGCCATCTGATACCACTAACAAGCGGTAGCTGATTTGCACGTGAGATATGCTTGATCACTCCTCAAGGATTTAGCTTGATGACGCCATGATACACGAAACGCTGCGGTACAATTGTGGTACGTCGCTAATCGTGATAAAGTTTATTTTGCCGTGCTCCATTTCATTAATTTGGTCTAGTTTTATGTGTTCGTACTTTGACATTGTGAACTTTGAGATTTCTGCATGCTTTTGGGTGCGTTCGGCGGTCAGTGGACCGGTGTCGTGTATTGTCGTGCCTAATTTTATGTGGCATCGTAAATGCTCGAGAGCAGCAATCCAATTATATCAAAAATGTACTGTAGAGACAAATTAAATTAGTGGATAATCGTACATTCTTGCCCTAAAGATAATACAACATAACTTTCATGTAGGAGGAATGGATTTGACGCTTACTTAATTAACGAGTTTAACAAGAAAAAGTTTATAGCTTGTAAGGACATTTTATTTTAAAAACCATTTTACTAGGTACAATCTTAATGCGTGAAATAAGCGATATTATTATTATTGATTATAAACATTTTACTATGTTAGATACGTCAAATTCATTGCACAGATTCAGGTGGATAGATAGTGCACTCAAAATGACCCACTCGCCGTTAATATTTTTAAATGTGATGTTAAAAAACATAACTTTCCTGTAGGAGAAATGTATTTGACGCTTACTTAATTAATGAGTTTAACAAGAAAAAGTTGATGGCTTATAAGGACTTTTTATTTTAAAACCATTTTGCCAGATACAATATTAATGCGTGAAATAAACGATATTATTATTATTGATTATAATATTTTAGTTTGTTACGTTAACTTCATTGCATATATACAGGTGGATAGATAGTGCACTCAAAATGACCCATTCCCCGTTAATATTTTCAAATGTGATGTTAAAAAACATAACTTTCATGTAGGAGGAATGGATTTGACGTTTACTTAATTAATGAGTTTAACAAGAAAAAGTTGATAGCTTGTAAGGAGTTGTTATTCTGAAAACCATTTTGCCAGATACAATATTAATGCGTGAAATAAGCGATATTACTATTATTGATTATAAACATTTTACTATGTTACGTCAAATTCATTGCACATATACAGGTGGATAGATAGTGCACTCAAAATGACCCACTCCTCGTTAATATTTTTAAATGTGATGTTAAAAAACATAATTTGACGCTTAAGATTTGACGCTTACTTAATTAACGAGTTTAACAAGAAAAAGTTAATAGCTTGTAAGGAATTTTTATTTTAAAAACCATTTTACCAGGTACAATCTTAATGCGTGAAAGACGATATTATTATTATTGATTATAAACATTTTACTATTTTACTTCAAATTCATTGCACAGGTACAGGTGTATAGATAGTGCGGTCAAATTCATAAACTCCCCGCTAATATTTTTAATTTTTATTTTATTTTTATTTACTACAAGTTAGCCCTTGACGGCAATCTCATCTTATGGTAAGTGATGATGCAGTCTATGATGGTAGCGGGCTAACCTGTTAGAGGGATGATAAACCCACACTCTAATTGGTTTCTACACGACATCGTGCCGGAACGCTAAATCGCTTGGCGACACGTCTTTATCGGTAGGGTGGTAACTAGCCACGGGCGAAGCCTCCCACCAGACAAACGTCACGACGTTTACTTAAGTAACGAGTTTAACAAGAAAAAGTTGATAGCTTGTAAGGACTTTTTATTTTAAAAACCATTTTGCCAGATACAATATAAATGCGTGAAATATACGATATTATTATTATTGATTATAAACATTTTACTATGTTACGTCAAATTCATTGCACAGACACAGGTGTAAGATAGTGCGGTCAAATTCATAAACTCCCCGTAAATGTTTTTAAATGTGAGGTTAAAAGTTTTTCGTACACCCTCGCACTGTCGCGTAGTTATTAAAATGAATAACTGAAATCTGATGTAAAACGCAATTGCTTATAAATTACGCCATTATAACTGTAATACCAAAATCTGGACAAAAACCTCACTGGAGCTTGTCGCCATGTCGCCACGGAGGGTGCAATTAATTAAACAATTAATCAGCAAATTGCCGGATGATTTGCTTTTTACGAAGCCGCGTTTAAAACAATTTGTCCGAATCGGGGGCGTAACTGGTCCAGTTGATATAATTGGTTTTATTTTCTCAGACTGTTTTAAAACTCAAGTACCTACCTACTCGCCACATACATTCGAATTATAAAAGGTAAATACGTATTTATTTCCACAGCAGTTCGATACCATAGAAAAACAAAACGAATATGTGTAATCTGGACTCCCATACGAAGGGTTCCGTGCCAAGGTGCAATTTATCATCATCATCATCATAATCAACCCATTACCGGCTCACTACAGAACACGGGTCTCCTCTCAATATGAGAGGGGTTTGGCCATAGTCGACCACGCTGGCCATGTGCGGATTGGCAGACTTCACACGCCTTTGAGAACATTATGGAGAACTCTCAGGCGTGCAGGTTTCCTCACGATGTTTTCCTTCACCGTAGAAGCAACTGATATTTTAATTGTTTAAAAACGCACATAACTCCGAAAAGTTACAGGTGCGTGCGTGCCTGGATTCGAGCCGCCGACCTCTGATTAGGAGGCTGACACCCTAACCACTGGGCTATCACCGCTTCTATGTAATACTGTGTAATATTATATTATTAAAATTGATCTAAAAACACGTTTGTATAGGGACTAGGCAATAGACACATTCTGTGAATGTTTCAACTCTCTACAATACAGCCCGCTGGCAGACATACGGAAGGACAGGTAGAAATTTGGATAGAGGAGGCTAAGTAATAGACTCCCGTGGGTAAGCTTCGCAAACGCAACCTTAGAAAGCAAAAATTCCGTAGTAATTAAATTTAACACACTTATTTTGATTAAAAGTCATGGCTTTCAAAATATTCTAGACAGTTCCAGCCAAAATCAATAAAAAATTTACTGCCAAATTTTATTAATAATTAAAGTAATTAATTTAAGATACAATGTCGCATATAGGCCACTCCCATTTTATGACGTTTTTAATCGTCTCAAATTATACCCTTTATTCTTCGAACTGAACCAAATAATTGTGATTGATGGCAATTGATATCGTATTTTCAGTCAATTTCCATCAACTAAAGCATTGCTCACGGTCCTTAATGTTCACACATCTATTATTATTTACAACCATCAACACGTTGAATAAACAAAAATAGCGCAAGCGATTTCGATTCTTCTGCAGTTTATGAAAGATGCGCATTTTTGTGCGAATGGATATTGGGCATTTTGGGTGTCGAATATTGTTGCCGAGCGGAACTGAAGGGGGCTATAAAACTTTATAGGGATCAAAACCGCCGCCCCGCGGACTGGACCGGGTTTTGTTGGGCAAAAAACTGGAGCAACACCGGGCTCATGAAAATTTATAGTTTCTCAAGAAACAGTTCTCTGCCGGTCTGTCGCCGCTTGCGATTTTCGAAATTGTTGTGCGCAATTTGTCTCGTTCCAATTCAATTCATCCGTTGCCGTTGCTTTGTTTTTTTTTTTTTAACTTTACCGCAAAAGGAATCGTTTTAAATGTAACTGTAAACGATTAAATTTATTCCGAAAATAAAAGACGCCTCTGTAACTCTTCACTTATAAGCTATATGCACGATCACAGGAATGCCTATTCGTTGATCCTTCGTACTAAGTGTATAAACAGCTGTGAACATTTTGAAGTTGATATGTTGTAGATATTTCTAATGTTAATCAGCAATGGTGATTAAAGTTGTTGCAAAAATCTCCAGTATCTAAATAACCAGACCCGACCAGATTTGTCAAAAGGTCTGTTTTCATCCATATAAGTTTTTTTTTTTAGTTATTCTATAAAAATATAAATAAGAAAAACAGAAACAAAAAGAGGCAGGATACAAAGTGCGGCCTTATCGCTCAGTAGCGATCTCTGCCAGGCAACCTTAGGATTAGGAAATGGAAATATATAAAAAGTAGGTTAGGTAGGTAGGTAGGTAATTTGGATTTTGAAGGATGCAATACAACATTGTTGTTGATTTTTGCCAACTATTATTTGCTTGTTTTTCTAAAATTAGCATTAAGACGCCATGATCGCTAAACATACCGACTAGAATTTTCATTCAAAGTGATCATAATATTATCTCACTTATTTCACGTCTTTCATTATTTTAGTTAATCGAAAATCTTTCTGTATTTTTCTAAGGTATTGTATCATCTTTTACTTTTAAAGGTAATTTACCAGACACTATTAAAACTTTCTCGAAAATTAATATCGTAATTTAGCACAGCAATTGCAATTTCGGAACCTCCTGGTGGTCCGAACTGAAGAAGACCCCAAAATTAATGGCGGCGATTATTTTAAATGAATATATTAAAACAAAACACTTTATGTATTTTTAAAAGCTTAAATTTTCACGTCCTAAAAGTAATATCGTAAATAAACTGGTGGATAAATAAAATTATGTTATCGCCTCATATGGCATTTATATTTCTTGTTATGTCATAAAAATCAACTTTATAGAGATGTTGAATTTTTGTATTTATGTGTGCTAGTGAATGACTGAATGAATGAATAAATACAGTTTTACTGTACACCGCAGTAAGAAAAAGAATTCGAGAAATGCAAATACAATAGAGCGATACTAATTTGAGCTATTATTTGTACACATTTTAATCTGCTTATAGCTGCTCTAGCTGATCGCATGATAGAATATTAAAAAAAAAAAAAAAATTATTTGTACACAACCGTAAAATTTAAAAACATAAGACTATTCAAATTTAAAAATATAATTTAGAAATCTATTTACGAGTACCTTAATGGCAGCCAGTGTTTTAATTAAATATACAGAGATTTGTATGATTAGAAATCTATGTTTTAAGTTATAATTTATTTATTAATTAATACATTTAAAATGGGTGTAGGATATGGAACGGAAGTTTATTTTTTAATAAATTGGCTTGTTGTTTCTTATAAATAAATTTTCAAATTTGCTCAACATACAAAAATATATTTATTTAAACTATACTCCGAACTAAGTTTTCAGTCAATTAATTCATAATATTGAAATAATCAATTTATTCTTTCAATATCTTTACCTTATTTTCAGATAAAGATACCTTTAGCCTGAAGAGCCCAAAAAAATACGATATCTATAATTACGTAGCATAAACGAATAACAAAAAAGTATGATTGACAAAATCGTCAGTAATATAATAGGTATGTGTAATTCCAAAAATTCTTAATTACAAATTAAGATTGGAATCTGAATGTATCAAGTATTTTATCATTGCAAATATCTAGAACGTACGGAAGCCACCTTTCGTTTCGAAACAAAAACGCGAAACAGTGCTTTCATAAAATTAATAAAAAAACCCAAAGATACATAGCTCCTTAGATACGTATGAAACTCACGTTTTTTTTTATTTGCTGCAATGTTCAAATTGGCATGTCACTATAATTATTTCGATGTCAAGATTATCAGCACATTTCTTAACCGATTTAGATATCATTATACATTATAATATTTATATTTCTTCCAATTGTAATTTATAACTGAGTTTAAATTTGGTTTAATACATCTTAGTGGATTTGATGCTTCATATAAATAAAATATTGTTCATGGCCTTAAATGGCTGGAGGTTCTTCTTTACAGTTGGTTCTCTGTAAAATATCGCTATGTAGACAAAAAGCCGCAAATTTACAAAAGTTAACACAAAGTTAAAACAGTTTGAAAGAAATGCTACATTTAAAAATGTAAATGCTAAATTTATTCATAGCAACATCTACAAATAGCCTTTTTAAATCTTCATTTAAGGAGCCTTATCCCTATTAGGATTAAGACACTCTGTAAGGGATACTGTTTATTACCTAATAGTATTCATAACATTATAACTACTGTAACAACCAAAATAATTAGAACTACATATAATGCCAATTTATGGCACACATACATTGGCATTATATGTACTACATACAATGTCAAAGTACACTCTTGGGAGAGATATTTTGTACAGCCGTAACAGAGACCTGACCTCCTCTGAAAGAGGACTGGTCATAGTAATATTACAACCACCAAATTCCCTAAGCATAGGGAACCGGGCAATGGTCATCCATCGCTCTGCTTCGTTACGAACAAAGTTGGCTAACAACTTAAATATATTACTCGATACTTAAGTTAACATTATAAAATTAACCCACAAGCTTTAACATACGCAATTTCTAACTAATGCAATTTGTTACAAATTAAGGTCTACTATTGTCAGTCAATAAAAATTTAATTTGTCATTAATGGTTAGCATCTTCGGCTGTGTAGGTGTATCTACGTTCCGTAACTCCGAAACAGCAAGCGAGCGACATTTTTGCTGAGCATCGCTGTGTAATCGTGCATCGGGAATCGATTCTCTTAGCCGAGTAAGCCGGACTCGAATGATTTATTGCTGTGACACGTGTTTTTTGTCTCCGTCCCGCGGAAAGCGGTTGTGGATCGTTTATGCGGCCCGCGTCGCCGAATATGGCGCGAACGGACCCGTTCGCGCTGTTTCACTTTAATTTTTTGAAAAATTGGACGTTATTTTTTTTTACCGCACCGCTCATCTTAATCACTAAAGCGGACTGAGATTTTAATTTCACCCGCAATATTGTTTACGAGAGTCCGTTGATGTTCAACCGACTTGAACAATGCGGAGTTTACTGCGTGGTTTTGCATCAGAATGCTCACGACAGTACAATATTTCGGTATATAGGGCAATAGTACTCCAACGTAAACCAAAAATAACTTACAATCTATACATTACTGAATCAATCTAATCTAATTTTACCTGCACGCCTGAGAGTATAATGTTCCATAATGTTCTTAAAGGCGTGTGAAGTCTACCAATCCGCACGTGGCCATCATGGTGGACTATGGCCAAACCCTTCTCATATTGAGAGGAGACCCGTGCTCTGTAGTGAGCCGAGAATGGGTTGATCATGACGATGTAACTGATAAGCTATAGACAACTCTACAATGAGTAATACATCAAATAATCAATTATAGACCCATTGCTACAAGTACAATGGAACGAAAGTATCTCGTTTAATAAATACAGAATGATGAATTACAATAATCATTGTTATGACAGCTCAATGCGTTTATTAAATGTGGTGCTAATAGGCCGTGACTTTGTTTATGATTGCCCGAAAGCCCTGGGAAACACGAGCGTTCTTACGCTAAAGTTAACACGTACGTGTTTTGCGCTCGTTTCAAAAATTGCAATTTTGAACTTTGCGAAAGTTTTTGCTTTAAAAGGAATCTATTTTCTAAATTTAACCATTGTAGAAATCATGAACAAATTGCAAAAAAAAACCCAACCATCTAACCACCTTATAAGGTAATATATAAAAGAATATAAAGTTACGGATTTTCTAATAATTATCTACCTCAACCGAACGTATGCGTCACTAAAGTTATAGATATAGAACTCGTATAGAAACTTTTAACCCATATTTTCTCCTCTAACTCCCAATTTTATCTACTAATTTCGAAACACCGACCTGCACTTCATAAAGAATTCTTCAAATTTCATGCCTAGCGGTAGAGGATATGCCTTGATGGTTCACTAAGTCGTTGAGTTAGTCAGGAATTCGAATTGTGCTTAAATAGACGTGTGATACTGATTTAGTGTGTTATAAGTCCATCGCAAATCAATGATAACAGTATATTTTATGAATCCAGATTATATTATGATATTAATTTTTGATACTAATTAAATAAGCAAAAGAATGTGATATTTTACTGTTTTTTTTATCCACTATAAGTAAGCCCTTGACGGCAATCTCCCCTGATGGTAATTGATGATGCAGTCTAAGATGGTAGCGGGCTAACCTGTTGCTATGCTAACCCTAAATACTCCTAGTTGGTTTCTACGCGACATCGTGCCGGAACGCTAAATCGCTTGGCGACACGTCTCTGGTGGTAGCGTGCTAACTAGCCACCGCCGAAGCCTCCCACCAGAGCAGACTCGAGCCAGGAATCGAACCCAGGACCCTTCTAATGTTTCAGTCGCCAAAAACCTGCAAGCAATAAATTGGACTAGTTTAACAGTTGTTGCATAGGAAATAACAAATGTATTGAGTCGAATCAAAAAAATAGTTTTTGCATAAAATCTGCCCAACTGAATCATCAATATGCTTATCTCATTATTGAAAAGTTGACCTTTAATGAGAAAACGAAAAATATTAAGTGTGTGGTACCGTTATCGACCACACACTACTTAACTACGTGTGGCAAAAAACGATGCGATCAAACAAGTGAAGACGAGGTATCGTTCAGTCTTATATGGCGTCATTCGAAATACTACTTCTCGCATATAAATAAAGGTATCGCGATGCGGCACCAAAAAACTATCTTCGATTATAATTAACTTGGTCATTGGACCCGACAATCTCCCGTTTTATTAGGCGTAGAACATTTTTTTTATCCACTACAAGTTAGCCCTTGACTGCAATCTCAGCTGATGGTAAGTGATAAAGCAGTCTACGATCGTAGCGGGCTAACCCGTTGGGGGTGAGCCCACATTCCTAATTGGTTTCTATGCGACATCGTGCCGAACGCCAAATCGCTTGGCGACACGCCTTTGTCGGTAAGGTGGTACCTAGCCACGGCCGAAGCATCCCACCAGACCAGACTCGAGCGGGGAATCGAACCCACGACCTCGCTACGGAGGTCGTCGAGGTTGGCACATCATGATCAACCCATCACCGGCTCACTACAAAGCACGGGTCTCCTCTCAATATGAGAAGGGTTTGGCTACAGTCCACCACGCTGGCCATATGTGGACTAAAAATCAGCACATTTGAAGCGAAATAATAATGTATGTTTTGTTGTAACAATATTTTTAAAGAAACACGAAAGTACGAAGCTGTAACAGAATGTCAAAGAGAGTTTAATAGACTGTTTAAAAGAGGATATGCGTGAAAGGACACAAATACAAGTGATAATAGCCTAGATGTTAAAATTCTAGAACTCACGACTTTGCCAAGTAAAATTAAGTATGACTTGATTTAATGATGATGGAGAACATCTTTGCATGCCCGAAAATTCATAATTTTCTCAAAGGCGAGTGAAGCCTTCTGCTCATGCGAGGAGGAGTACCGTGCCCGACCAGTAAATGATCGATAATATTTTTTTTTTTTTGGTATAAGGAATGTACATTGAGTCGAAATATCCAGTCATAAACTTTCTTTTACTTGCCTTCTTCTTTCTACATGGAGCAGAACACAATCAAGAAGTACAATGATCAAGTACAAGAAGTAATCTGGACTTTTCATGACAATTAAAGAAGGTGTAAAATTGATTATGTTACGTCAAGTGGACTGATCTATCACCTTGACAGAATTCATATATATTTTTGACGTTATAAGTGGAGCAGCGCAGGCGCATCAGTATTATGATGTGAGAGTTTCCAGGTATGATTCCCGGCTCGAGTCTGGTCTCCTGGGAGGCTTGGGCTGTGGCTTATTACCACTCTTATGGCAAAGATATACCGCCAAGCAATTAAGCGTTCCTGTACAACGCCGCGTAGAAACCGATTTTGAGGATGACTTCAGAAGATATGGCGGGTCACCGTCCAAAAAATCGCCATCTCCATATTTTGGGTGTCGGTTAATAAAACCCATGTAATTAACTTGGTCGTTGCACTCGCCTCTCGCACTCCGAGTTCCCCGACAGCAAAATTCACATTGTTTAAGTAAAATTGAGCCATAAATTTTGCTACGCATAATTTCCGATTGTCCAAATTGTCGACATTTGCATTGCAGCGAGGTAAGTGGTTGGACTAAATACACCACAATTATTGAAAAATCCATTTTGAGTTAAAACAGTTTCAATCATACTGTTAGAATATCGTAGGTACGTATTTAATTTTATTTTAAGAAATATAAGAACGAACAAAGATTTTAATTAAGTTAATGAATAGAAGCAGGCGTTACTTTGCGGAAGTCCATGATAAACAATAAACAGCAAGTATAATTTGCTATATATGGCGGAATATAGCAAATTATACACTTTATAGGTAATGAGTATACAAACACTTTCCACACTGGCATACATTAATATAAATATATTAGATTTACCCATTGAGTAGTAATTAGGGTATCTAACAATACAATATATAAATCCAATCATATCAAAATATTGTAAACCTAAGCAAGGAGCAAGTTTTTTATTCCACTACAAGTAAGCCTTCGACATCAATCTCACCCGGTGGTAAGTGTTGATGCCTATGATGGTCCATGATGGTTACGGGCTTAGCTGTTACTGGTATGGTAAGCCCATACCTAATTAGTTTCTACGTCTACGTTTCTGACGACCTCCGTGACGCGGTGCGTGCGTTATCGGATTATAAAGATGGAGGTCCTGGGTTCATTTCCCAGCTCGAGTCTGGTCAGGTGGGAGGCTTCGGCCGTGGCTAGTTACCACCCTACAGACAAAGACATGTCGCCAAGCGACTTAGCGTACAGCACAATGTCGCGTAGAAACCAATTAGGAGCGTGGGTTTACCATACTCCTAACAGGTTAGCCCGCTACCATCCTAGACAGCATCATCACTTACCACCAGGTGAGATAGCCGTCAAGGGCTAGCTTGTAGTGTATAAAAAAACAGTGACATTATGCCGGAAAGCTGACTAGAAAGTTACCGAATGTAAAATTAGGATGATTGATAATTCAAATTCAAATTCAATTTCTAAATAATCTTTATTCAAATAGTCCTTAAAAAGGCACTTTTGACGCGTCAATAATCTACATAGTAGTTATTTCATGGTGATAACTATATTCGTAAACTTAAAACTAAAGCTATGAGGGTTCCAAACGCGTTTAATCAAGTTTATATTGGCGTTCAAATAAAAACTAGACGCAAGTTACAAAATTGGCTGACGAAAATATACATAAAATTGACAGGGATCTTAGGTAGAAGCATCAGCGAGCATCAATTAAAGCGAAACCGTGCTGGTGTCTTCGTGACTACTGTTAGCCAGTATCAAATCGTGGGAATGCTCGAATAGGATAGCTGCCGACTTGTAAATTAATTGGCGAAATTCTGTTCACAAGTACTAAACGTTTCACTTCACTGTTCCAAAATGTACCTGTTATTGAAGAGCCTTATGTTACATCCTCAGTATTTGCCTAATTTGCCTTAGTGGACGACCTCCGTGGCGCAGTGCGTGCTCTGTCACATTATAAAAAGTTGGAGGTCCCGGATTCGATTCCTGGCTTGCATCTGGTCGGGTGGGAGGCTTCGGCTGTGGCTAGTTTCCGCCCTCACATAATCAATAATAAATTATAGTACCTATAGAGATAGAGCAATTCACAGCCAAGCTTTTTTATCGTTTATATCATTCTTAATATCGTTATATGTTTTTTTTACAAGCTTTCGTTTTATAAAAACCAGTTAAACTTATTATAACTTAACTTGTGTAAACTTTTTGCGTCTCATCGAAATCGTCAGATTAGTGAATGAGAGCTTTTTTTGGGTGCATTTAACACTCCCTTAGAAAATCCTTACATACAGATTAACATACGTGCATTATTAAAAATACGTAGGGCATTGAAGCTATCAAGTTTTTTTTTACATATTTAAAAATCTATAGCCGATTCCCCCACCGATGAAAAGGTATGTATCATATAACATTTTTTTCTTCTTATCATCTAAGCTTTGCAACCCAATAGGTCTCTATGACGCTCGAGTAATTCCCCATTTAGCATCGTGGGCTCCCCTACCATAAAGCATTATTAATTTTGTCAAGTAATTGTCCTTCAAACTCAGACAATTTTTTAGATTTTCCCGTAACAGTAACATTTAATTACCTGCTAGCCTGAATAGTATCTGGCAGTAATTGAATTCAACTAACTAAACTGAATGCTTGAGCTGCTTAAAGCACTAAAGCCGATAGGATTTTGTACAGTTAGTCGTTCAGAGATCATATTAATCCCTCGCAATGTGGAGAAAATGGACAATTTAATTGATTTATTCACAGGCGGCAGTGTGGTGCGCATGACGTGTGGTCGATACCATCACTTCACGATTTATGGACGGCGACGATATTGAATATTTCAAATATTAACCTTATCTCACGCTCCTAGGGCCGCTTGACTGACTATACGACTCAATTAGAAACGTCTAAGTTAGCTTTTTTTATATCGTCTTGCATTCGAAACTTGGGCATGTGAAAAATCGAAAAAAAAAATCGCTTTATGAAAAATAATAGATGGTAAGAAAACCAGGCGTAATTAGGGATGAATTTAAATTCAAATTCAAATTCAAAATAATCTTTATTCAAATAGTCCTTAAAAAGGCACTTTTGACACGTCAATAATTTACATAGTAGTTATTTCTGGTGGTTTATTTATGGTGATAACTATATTCGTAAACTTAAAACTAAAGCTATGAGGGTATGTGGAAGCCCACAACAAACTTAGCCGGGGTTTTTTTTTTCATATTATCACACATAATGAATAATAAACTATAGTACATATGGAGATAGAGCAATTCACACCCAAGCTTTTTTATCGTTTATATAATCCTTAATATCGTAATATGATTTTTCTACAAGCATAGATGTTTCCATCCATTAAGTCTTAACTAATTTCGTAACACTGGTTTCGAAAATCATGTCTTAATACTCGCTGATAGGTAGATGAAATAATGAAACAGGCGGAACAAAACTCCTATCAAATCAAGACGTAAGATTAAAATTCCCATACAAAATACATAAATCTCAATCACCATATAGTTTACAACCAACATTTGCTATGCGCAATTTGTACCGAATAACACAACTGGTTCGATTCCCGAGTAAGCCATGTAGCGTGCCTAGAGGCAATTCGAATGGCCACGCAGAATTGATGGTATCAACTAATAGAGGGCCTGGGAACTCGAATATATTACGTACTCCTAATAAAACTTACTTCACTAACCGTACGTGTTACTGAAATGGTGAAATATTTCCTACTTGTGTTAGACTAAAATCTGGTAACGTAGTAACGATTTAAGAAAAAGTAAAGATACTAAATGAGCGAGATCTTTCTTTTAGTTTAACACAACTAGCAAAGGTAAAGCAAAAAAAGTCCTTTATATAAAATTAATAAAAAAAAGGATAATTTTTTTAATAATTTTATATAAAGGACTAGCTGTTGCCCGCGACTTCATCTGCGTAGAATTGCTGATTTCCCTTGAGATTGAAGTTACCCGTGCGGCCCATGCCCTGCTTCAGAAAGTAAGCTACAGGCAAATGTCAAATAGCGTTTGTCAATTTTCGTGTTTCTAAATTAAAAAACATAGGCTTTCATACAAACTTCAAACCCCTCTTTTACCCTCTTCGGGGTAAATTTGGATGAAAAAAATTCTAACCTTATACTTACGCCCTAAAAGAAACCTATTTTCAAAATTTTCAAGCTTGTAGACTTGTATGTAAGTATGTAAGTGACCTTTCGCTTTTGTATATATAGATTGTGTCACCTGATCACCAAAACATATGGGTTGGGGGAAGGGGGTCAATTTGGATCAAGTGTCATTGGCTTCTTATTCATTCTACATAGGCGACTTAATTGAGCGTAACGTAAGATAGCTATCAAAATGGTGGTAATTGGACAATTTAATGCAAAGAGCTCTTGGATTTTAGCAATGATCTTCTTGTAAGCATAGGTATCCGATAAGAAGAACTTGAACCTTCTAATTTCTGTATCTTTGATCGGTGATCTCCTTGCAAGCACTTCCAATCAGACTACCTTGAACCTTATAAGTTATCACTCTTTAATCTATAACTTTGGCCGTAATGATAAACATACAAACCTACCACCACCACCTAAGAAACATAGACAAATTTTAGGTTTTAAATTAAAGATCTTACTGTATAGTTTCCATATGTATCAACCCATTACCGGCTCACTACAGAGCACGGGTCTCCTCTCAATATGAGAAGGGTTTGGCCATAGACCACCACGCTGGCCATGTGCGGATTGGCAGACTTCACACGCCTTGTTTTCCTTCACCGTTAAAACAAGAGATATTTAAATTTTTTTAAAACGCACATAATTCTGAAAATTTAGAGGTGCATGCCCGGATTCGAAACGCCGACCTCTGATTAGGAGGCTGACGCCCTAACCACTAGGCTATCACTGCATCCGCTTAAAGAGACATAGGTACATAAATAAATATTACTAACATTTTTTTTTATCTTTATCCTCTACAAGTTAGCTCTTGACGGCAATCTCACTTGATGGTAAGTGATAATGCAGTCTAAGATGGTAGTGGGCTAACCTGTTAGGGGTATGGTAAACCACACTCCTAATTGGTTTTTACGCGACATCGTGCCGGAACGCTGAATCGCCTGGCGACACGTCTTTGTCGGTAGGGTGATAACTAGCCACAGCCAAAGCCTCCCACCAGACTAGACTCGAGCCGGTAATCGAACCCAGGACCTCCAACTTTATAATGCGACAGCGCGCACGCTGCGTCACGGAGGTCGTCTAATCATAATAGGCAGTAGGTTCACTGTCATCTATTTTGAGTCCTCTCAGCAATGAAACAACAAAATTGCTGAATCCATTGCGTCATACACTCATGTGTTCATCACCTTTTAAATAAATGGCTCTGAATCAGTACTGTACTTACGTGCGATTAATTTTTAAGCGGTGAAACGAATACCCAAAACGAAAGATATGTGCTCAAGTTTAAAAAAATTGGCAGGTGTGGCGATCTGAGCCGACGTCAGAGTTGAGGGGTCGTTAAAAAACAATCATAAAGTTTATGCCGGCCCCAGTTAATAAAGATAACATAACATTATGAAGCGAGTGTAAAACCAAACGTTTATGATGAATATTGTTGTGTTTTAATGCTGGTAAAATTTATTATTCGGATAAGGGGAGGATTGAATTTTATAAATTTGTAGTTTGTTTTGTAGTTACAACTCGAGTTGGATACGAGACTTGCCGACTTTCAAAATTGGATAGTACGAGATTTAAAATTACTAATGACGTACAGTTATACATACAAGCATAACATTGAAGCGGTGATAGCCTCGTGGTTAGGACGTCAGCCTCTTAAACAGAGGTCGGCGGTTCGAATCCGGGCACCTCTAACTTTTCGGAGTTATGTGCGTTTTTAAATGATTAATATATCACTAGCTTTAACGGTGAAGGAAAACATCGTGAAGAAACCTGCACGCCTGAGAGTTCTCCATAATGTTCTCATTGGCATGGGAAGTCTGCCAATCCGCACTTGGCCAGCGTGGTGGACTATGGTCAAACCCTTTTCATATTGAGAGGAGACCCGTGCTCTATAGTGAGCCGGCAATGGGTTGATCATGATGAAGGGGAGGATTGTATTTTATAAATTTGTAGTTTGTTTTTTTAGTTTGAACTCGAGTTGGATACGAGACTTGCCGACTTTAAAAATGGGATAGTACGAGAGTTAAAATAATTAATGAGGTACATACAAGAATTCGTACATAGTTGTATAACTGTACGTCATTAATTCGTACATTTGACGACCTCCGTGGCGCAGCGCGCGCGTTATCACATTATAAAATTGGAGGTCCTGGGTTCGATTCCTTGCTAGAGTCTGGTCTGGTGGGAGGCTTCGGCCTAGACTAGCCAAGCGATTTAGCATTCCGGCGCGATGTCGCATAGAAACTAATTAGGAGTATAGGTTTACCATACCCATAACAGGATAGCCCGCTACCATCTTAGACTGCATCATCACTTACCATCAGGTGAGATTGCTGTCAAAGGCTAAATTGCAGGAAATTAAAAAAAATCTACGACAAGAAACAAATTTGCTATCGTTGAAAAATTTGATTCGACAAAACCCAGCACATTATTGCGCATGCGTTAAAGCGCTGGCAAATAAAAGTTAAAATTACAGTCAAAACTTTTTGTATATAATGCTTTTTTGTATATAATGCTAATACTTTTTCTATAATAATCATAGACCGACGGGAATGGTACTTATATATGCCTTACTTAAGGTACAGTGCCTTAACTAAACACGTCACTGGTATAAAATAACTTGGCAATGTTATTTTCAAGTACCTCGTAAACCCATTCCTTCTTATTACGTCGAAATCTTTAAGATATTTGAGTAAAACCGTTAATTTCTTTGTTTTCATCTCCCTTGAACATGAGAACAATTTGATGAGAGTTATTGTTTATAAGATTTCCTTACCTCTTTACTTGTTAAGTAATTGGCATTTATATATTTTAAGTACTGTTTTTATATATTTTTTATGTACAACGCTAAGTGGTAATAACTTAAGAAATAGCAAGTTGAGTTTTTAGAGACTTTCCGCTTCTATTGGAGACTTCGGAACTATAAAACTTTTTTTAATGAATAGAAGCAGGCGTTACTTTGCGGAAGTCCATGATAAACAATAAACAGCAAGTATAATTTGCTATATTCCGCCGACAACCGGGAGGTTTGTATAATATAACACCACACAAAATCTTCCACTAGAACCTCTACGCACGTTTCGACCCGACACCGGATCATCCTCAGGAGATGTTGACTTCACAAGCGCGAAAAGTAAAGCTTTACTTTATTGTTTAAAACTTTTTTGTTTCTATTTTACAGTTTAAAATTAATCATGCAAGTTCCAAAAGCAGCTATTGCCTAGTGGTTACGACTTCGGCCTGCCTTCAGAGGGACCAAGTTCAATCACCAGGCATGCACTTCATTCTTTTCCATCCAACTTCCCAGAATTATCAAAATTATACACAAATTTTATAAACTATCACCTGCTTCAATGGCGAAGGAAAACTCGTTCGGAAACCTGCATGCCAGCAAATTCGTCGTAATATTCTCACAGGAGTCAATTCTACCTACCTGCACTTGGCCAGTGTGGTGGGTTATGGATAAAAGCCTACACTGAGTGATGACACATTCCCCAACCTACTAATAGATGGATAATGATGATCATGATATAAAACTATCATCATCATCATCATCATCATGATCAACCCATTACCGGCTCACTACAGAGCACGGGTCTCCTCTCAATATGAGAAGGGTTTGGCCATAGTCCACCACGCTGGCCATGTGCGGATTGGCAGACTTCACACGCCTTTGAGAACATTATGGAGAACTCTCAGGCGTGCAGGTTTCCTCACGATGTTTTCCCTCACCGTTGAAGCAAGTAATATTTTAATTGAATAAAAACGCAAAAGTTAGAGGTGCGTGCCCGGATTCGAACCGCCGTCCTCTGATTAGGAGGCTGACGCCCTAACCACTAGGCTAGATCTAAAACTATATCCAATGTAAAAAGGTTTAAAATGAAAATTTATAACCAAAGTTATAAAGTAATTTAGTAAATCTTAAGCTTAATAAAATCGCGAAGAATTCCCGCAATTCAAGTAAACTATGGTACTTTAGCTATTTATAAGAAACTATTTGCTCTGATTACTAAACCGATACGTTTATCTTAACAGATACTGATTTACATGTAAGGTAAATCATGTTGGCTAGGTATTTATTCTATGTATCCAGTGAAACTCGATTCTTGAAACAGACATTTAATAGGCGCTAAGATTCATTGCAGATAACATTTTATATTTGTTGTCTTATTGGATAAACCGGTTAGATCTAGTGGTTAACACTTCGTTCTCTTTTTTGAAGGTACCAAGTTCGATCTCTGACACGTATCTTTAACTTTTCGGTTCTACGTGCGTCTTAATTAAAGCAATTAAATATTATTTGAAGCTACAGTGAAGGATACATCGTGAGTTTTATTGTTCTCAAAGAATTTTTAGAATTGTACCAACCCGATAAAATCCTATATATTCTGATCTGACTAAAATGATTAGATAGTGGTGTTTTTTTTTTTACCGCTTAGCCGCCAACAAAATCTTTAGTCACTATCAAGTAAAATGTTTGTTTGGCTAAAGCACTATGTTTCTAGCAATAAAGCCAAGTTTTACCAAGTTTAAAATTTTACCACTTGACATAACATTAAGCAAGTTATCATTTGTGCTAACACCATCAATTTCATCATAATAATTTATTAAAATTAAGTGACATTCCATAATAATTATTTATCGCTACTAAAATGTAAGGTTTTTCAGTACTATAGTTTTCATATTGGAATCAAACAAAATACTTAAACAAGTGAAATTCTCAATAATTGTCAGATAATCTTTTTGTCAGTGTTGATTAAATCGGGTGCTCACTAACATATAATAAGTTCATTTTCAGACATTCCTCTTGGAATTGTCCAGACAAAACCACAGTTAAGGTTACCGTAAGTGTAAAACTTACATTTTCAAAACCTGCCTAAATCATGTTTTATAGCCTCCAACATAAGCATTCACAAACTTTAATCTTTAATATTTATAATTTCATAATCTTAAGATTGTTTGTTTGATAGCCTAGTGGTTAGGGCGTCAGCCTCCTAATCAGAGGTCGGCGGTTCGAATCCGGGCACGCACCTCTTACTTTTCGGAGTTATGTGCGTTTTTAAAAACTTAAAATATCACTTGCTTCAACGGTGAAGGAAAACATCGTGAGGAAACCTGCACGCTTGAGAGTTCTCCATAATGTTCGCAAAGGCGTGTGAAATCTGCCAATCCGCACACGGCCAGCGTGGTGGACTATGGCCGAAACCTTCTCATATTGAGTGAGAGGAGACCCGCGCTCTGTAGTGAGCCGGTAATGGGTTGATCATGATGATGATGATGATGTTTGTTTAATGAACTATTTTTGATCATTAATGACGTTTTGCATTCATACATACCACTAATGTACTTTTAGCATAAAATTCATGAAATGGAATAAGTTTTTACTTTTTATTGAACACGAGGTTAGGTAAGTATTGATATAAAACCAAATGAATTTAAGTTCAAAGTTTATATAAAAGCTTGTAGAAAAGTCATACTATAGTGCAAATAATTATGTAAGTGATAAACAAGCTCTTGTATGAAATATTTTTCTTGAATAATTTTAATTTACATGTGAGATGGTGATAACACAAAGAAAAGTTACCCGGCAGTTTTCCCTCATAGCTTTTGTTTTATTTTTACGAATGTAGTAATCACTATCAAATCACTATTATGTCGTTGACGCACCAAAAGTGCCTTTCAAAGGATTATTTGAATAAAGTTTAGGATTGATTGAATATCTAATCTCACCACAAAAACTAGAAAGATACAAAAAAAACATAGTAATGGTTGACCAGTGTGTACATCAAAACAGTAAAAATTAATTGTTATGTTCAGTATGTACGTATAGAGCCTAATATACATGATTCAATTACAGCTCATGTTATGGCAAGAGTGTGATCTAAATGAGCTCGATTGCGCCTTAACGGGTTAAATGTATTATCTTGAGGAAAAACGGCCACCAAACTGAGGCAAAATGATACATTCCTTTTGGAACCGTCCTAAGTTTTAGAGCATTATTTACATTTCTTACTATACTATATAGATAGGTTTATAGTATACTAAGAAATGTAAATAATGCAAAAAAAATAATGATAAAAGCAAGGTATGTATGATACGGTGATAGCCTAGTGGTTAGGGCGTCAGCATCCTAATCAGAGGTCGGCGGTTCGAATCCGGGCACGCACCTCTAACTTTTCGGAGTTATGTTCGTTTTCAATCAATTAAAATATCACTTGCTTCAACGGTGAAGGAAAACATCGTGAGGAAACCTGCACGCCTGAGAGTTCTCCATATTGTTCTCAAAGGCGTGTGAAGTCTGCCAATCCGCACATGGCCAGCATATTGGCAGTCCACCAGAGTATGGCCAAACCCCTCTCATATTGAGAGGAGACCCGTGCTCTGTAGTGAGCCGGTAATGGGTTGATCATGATGATGATGAACCCATTACAACAAGGTCTCCTGGCCCAAAAAAACGTTTATTTATTGCAAAGCATGCAGGTTACAGCTAGTAAATTAAACAACAGAAAACGAATTTTTACCCGCGAAAGAAGATTAGTGTGTTTTCACAGTAGTAATGCACGTTTTCTTTTATCGTCTGATCATAAACCTTAAAGTACGATAACACACTTTAGAGCTGCATTGAGGGCCTGAGTTCTAAATACTTTTCTTTCTATGAGATAAAAAACCAGTACACATTAACTGACGTTGTTCAAGAAACTATTTGGCCTATTGATCAAAGACCATCACAAAAAAAGTGACAGAAAAGATGAGGAGTAACAGGCTGGCATGGTATGGTCATATAATGCGGAGGAAAGAAAGTGATGTCACCAAAAGAATGTTATATATGAACGTGGAAGGGCAAAAGAGTAGAGGAAGACCAAAGAAGAGATGGATGGATTGTGTAAAAGAGGATATGCGGGTAAAAGGTGTGGGTAGTGAGGTGACGGCTGATAGAAGTGAGTGGAAGAAGAAGACGTGTCGTGCCGACCCCACATAATGTGGGATAAGGGCAAGAAGAAGAAGAAGAAGAAGATTAAAGACCATCACCTCTTTAGTGTTAATTATAATAATGATTATACAATCTTAGCATTAATCGTATATGTTTAAGAATGCTAGTAATTAAAATGTAACTAATTTAGGTACCGCGTAAAAAACATCATGATCTCTTAAGTTTGCTTGCATACCCAGCGCTTCATAAAGGGTTTTTCCCCTTTATTGGATAATGTATTAAAAACACTATTGAAGCTTCCGGGTATTCTGCTCATCTTTGATGCAGATGTTTTCCTTATCATTGCGTAAAAGTCGTCGATATGAGCCTTCGCAAACATCCGTGAAGCGCTGCGGAAGCAATATTCTGACTCCATTATTTTATGCTTGCCAAAAAACAAGATGGTGCTTAAAGAAAGTAGAAGTAATATATGTATTTCACAACCTCGTGTCCAAAGAGGATACGAACTGCGTTTAGTCGTCTGTGGTAGTATGATTTAAAAAACTAAACGTGAAGCTAATGCGGCCAGTATAGGAAAGATAAGGTCCTGGGTTCGATTCCCGGCTCGAGTCTAGTTTTGTAGGAGGCTTCGGCCGTGGCTAGTTACCACCCTACCGACAAAGACGTGTCGCCATCGATTTAGCGTTCCAGCACGATGTCGTGTAGAAACCAATTCGGAGTATGGCTTTACCATACCTCTAACAGGTTAGCCCGCTACCATCTACATAGACTACATCATCACTTACCATCAGGTGAGATTGCTGTCAAGGGCTAACTTGCAGGCTTTAAAAAAAAGATTTATCGTTGTTGTCCACTTCGAAAGCACAAAACAGAACGCAATGCTTCCCCGCCTCCAACATACATAATATATCAGATATTCAACACATCCAGAGCACCTGCGACCAATAAATTAGTACAAACCAAATAGAGACAAGATGTCTGCCATGTACGGCGGGTCCAAATGTTACGAGATCAGAATAACTACGATCCTGACATAAATTTATAGATATTTGATCGGTCTAGTCCTGTAAAGGTGAGAAAAAAAGATTCCCAGTTCCTTCAATGGCGGGTGAGGGGATAAATCACAGTTTAGCAATCATGTTATAGATGGTCGAAGAATCTTGCACTGTACAATGAACTGCACTCGAAAAAATAAACTAGCTGTTGCCCGCGACTTCGTCTGCGTAGAATTGCTGATTTCCCGTGATTGCTCTGCTTCAGAAAATAAGCTACAGGCAAATGTCAAATTGCAGATTTTCGTGTTTCTAAATTCAAAAATATAGAAACTTTCATACAAGCTTCAAACCCCTATTTTACCCCCTTCGGGGTAGATTTGGATGAAAAAAAATTCTAACCTTATACTTAAGCCCTAAAAGAAACCTATTTTCAAAAAATCAAGCTTGTAGACTTCAAAATAAAAAAATAAGCAAAAACTATCATCCCCTATTTTACCACCATTAACAGGTATTATTTAAAAAAAAATTATGTACATGTTTTTTATTTATTATTATTAATCTTAATGCAAATTTTTGTGTCTCTAACTCTAAAAACAAAGAAAATTCATACAAACTTCCAACCCCCCTTTTACCCTCTTAGGGATGGAATTTTCAAATATCCTTTCTTAGCTGACATCTCTTAACTATCAACTACCCACTTGCTAAATTATAGCTTTATACGTACAATAGTTTTTGAGATCTCGTGTTTAATCAGTATGTCAGTAAGTCAGTATGTAAGTATGTAAGTGACCTTTCGCTTTTATATATATAGATTTATAAGAATTCTTACTTTTCTACTAAGTAAATTTTTACACACTAGTATTAATTCTCTGTAATGAGGACTAGGTCGATGTAGGTAGGACTAGTCTGTAAATTTATCTTTGTATAGAACGAGAAACGTATCATTCAGAACAGCCTTTTTTGAAGTTAATTTATAACTTAAAAAAAGTGGACTGACATGGGACTAATTATAAATTAGTACGCTACATACGGCCATCAAAATTGTCAGGCTGCAGAATATCACAATTAAAAGATCACCATATTATCAGCGTGGCTTATAATATTCCGTAAATGTTATTAATTAATACTTAATTAGCAACTGCAACTTCCAAAGATAACATGCCAGGCCATCTTACTTTTTGGATCTGGTTTCCGTTCATGATTATATGTTATATATTTTTTCACTTACAGAAAACTAGAGCTTTTAGGTTAGTATTTGATACTAAGAACAAAACTAGCTTTGTAGATTTAGTATTTTTTATATCACACAAATACTTATATGATTAGTATTCTAAAATGTGTATTTGTTTTTTATGAATCCCATATAATTTTGTTATTGGCCTACCTAAGGGACACAAAAAAAATTGGAAGCGTCAGCTCCGACGCACGAATAGAGTTTACTCCTTCAGATCAACTATCTCAATAGGCACAAATAAGGCTATCAGGTCTAAGATAAATATTAATGCCATATCAAATAGTACAAAAACGAATCAATGAAAATACCTAAATAAGGTAAATATTTTTATTCCATTTACATTTACTATTACTATTCGGTAAAAATGAAGCTGTGATAGCCTAGTGGTTAGGACGTCCGCCTCCTAATCGGAGGTCGGAAGTTCGAGCCCGGGCACGCACCTACAACTTTTCGGAGTTATGTGCGTTTTTAAGTAATTAAAATATCACTTGCTTTAACGGTGAAGGAAAACATCATGAGGAAACCTGAGAGTTCTCCATAATGTTCTCAAAGACGTGTGAAATCAGCCAATGGCTGGCATGGTGGACTATGGCCAAACCCTTTTCATATCAGAGGAGCCGTGCTCTGTAGTGAGCAGAGAATGGGTTGATCATAATGACGATGATGATTCGGTTAATTTACATCAAACATTTTAGAAAAATTTTTGACCTTCTACACAATATGTACACAATCCTGAAAAGTGAAAGGTGTGCAAAATAGGTTGAGCACAAACACGAAACGAGGTCATTCGTTTAGTAAAATATATCTTTGAATTCGATTCTTAAGGAGTAAACTCCATCAAGCTCTTTATCTCAACTGCATGATTGTTAAAGAGCGCACTAAACCGTTGACACGTGTCGGCTCGCAGAGATATGATTACAGCAGTAAACGATAAAATAGACGCTTACTTTTTGCAGGGAGTTGACATGTTTCATGATTACCTTTCCGGATTGCGACGCGTCGTTCTTTTTGCTTTTGTTTATTGCTAGCAGATGCACGCAGCTCTGTTCGTAAACTGCGCAATGTAACAAACAATTTCGGAAGGAAGGAAGAATCCACCTTCACCCCACAATAGGCAATTTCTTTTTTAAATAACTTTAAAATGGCGAAGGCTCAGAGTCTTACGTGTTTTTTATTAAATCGATGAAAATCTATTTTCACTATGCGTTGAGTTACAATATATTACCTTCTGCTATTATAAATGCGAAAGTCAGAATGTATGAATTTTTGTTGTTTAATTAAATTTTAAAATATTTTTTCATCCTGATTCTAAGAAGCTTTTTAAATGTATTTCTAGGTGTTAAAATGTTATTAATCTGTATACGTACAAAAGAGTATAAAACAACCTATTATTAATGTTTTAAGTTGGTTGTCATCATGTCGTGCCGCCTCGCTATTGGTTCCCGCCAAAACGGTGGCAAGTGATTGGTCCATTTAAAATAGCAATAACAATGGACGCCACGAGGTCATTGCAATAAGTTTAGTGATATTTTTGGAAGAAAGGTTTCAATATAACTGGCGTATTTATCTATGTTTACAAATAGGTACATAAGTAATTTTTAGGTACGTAAGCCAAACGAGCAGCTTAGGACGTCTATTCGTCTGTTTAGAATTGCAACTTGTCAAAGTGTAACTCGAATTAAATGTACACGCAATTTTTTGGTTTTTTTTTTTATCCACTACAAGTTAGCCTTTGACGGCAATCTCACCTGATGGGAAGTGATGATGCAGTCTAAGATGGCAGCGGGCTAACCTGTTAGGGGTATAGAAAACCTATACTCCTAATTGGTTTCTACACGACATCGCGCCGGAACGCTAAATTCCAGAACGATTCATCCCGTAGATATACCCACTCTGACGCAGTATGGCACTGAAGCGAAAAAATCATTTCAATTAAATTACACAGTAAATCGGCATCCGGTGTAATTATTTCGATACGTGCCTTATTTAAAGTAGCGTATAATGGTCACTCAACAACACATTTTATTGGTCGCTTTGACAGAAAATCATACAGCGACGACTTTTGAATTAAAGTATATCATTGTAAGTTTTAACAAGTAAAGTCTTGACAAGGATCATTTGACGTCTCCCGACCTTCGCATTTACTCATCAAAAATATGGTAACGAGCGAATAGGCAGTTTGCGTCAATACTTATCGAAGGGTATTGTTTTGTTTACTTTATGACACTGCCTTTAGCGCTGGTTCATTATCATCAATTCACTGAATTATAGAATCTAGAAGCTGCGAACAATAAAAGGCCTTTCTTACTGACTACTGATGGACCAATACAACTCGTATGTATATGGGTAAGTGAAAATGCAGTGTACCATGGAAGGTGAGATTGTAAGTCAAAAGATTCTTACAAGTAGATCTATAATTATCTATAAAACTAAACTATAAACAGCACTTCTGCTATTTTATTATAAACCACAACCTAGCCTTTGACGGCAATTTCACCTGATGGTAAGTGATGATGCAGTCTAGGATGGTAGCGGGCTATCCTGTTAGGGGATTGGTAAACCCATACGCCTAATTTGTTCCTAAGCGACCTCATGCCGGAACGCTAAATCGCTTGGCGACACGTCTTTGTTGGTAGGGTGGTAACTAGCCACGGCCGAAGCCTTCCACCAGACCAGACTTGAGCCGGGAATCGAACCCAGGACCTCCAACTTCATAATGTTACACTTTCAGTTATGATATGATTGGTATTTAGACCATAAAGGTGTTTTAAGCACTCAGATCCTGCTGAGATAAGTATATGAAGAAAAAATAGCTTCTAAAAATAGTACCTTGCGAGATTTCAATCGTATTCCATATATTCAAAATCAAATTCAAATAATCTTTATTCAAATAGTCCTTTAAAAGGAACTTTTGACGCGTCAATAATTTACTTTTGATTTGATGGTAATAACTACATTCTTAAACTTAAAACTGAAGCCATGAGGGTTCCAAACGCGCCCTGGTTTTAGAAGGAGCCCAGAACAAACTTAGCCGGGTAATAAAATTAGAATAGAAATATAAGGTAATAAAACTCAATGCATTCAGAATCACGATAACAGCTGGTGATAAACCAAATAAGTGGAACGGAAACAGAAAAATATGACCGAACGAAGAGCAAAAAAATCCGAACATAAATTTCGCCGCGACGTCAAAACAAAGGTACGTGCACTGAATCACAATATGGAGGAAAGGATTCCGTTTTCTCCGAACCAACACCTGATGGAGAGATAAGGAGGTGACGAACAATGTTACTAGATACTTCCTTGAGAATTATTTCGTGGTACCTTATAGGGTACATCAGATAAAGCTTGGTATATAGATGTGAGAATCATATTTTACTACACATGAGCCAAAACAGAGTTGTTAAGATGCAAATTTTCTAAGAATCCAGCGCTTTCTTGAATGTATTATGAAAGTGATAGGTACTATAAAATTTATGGAATATATGTAATTGTTTGCGCTTCTTGCAAGTGAAAGTTTACCCGTTTATAGAAATTCAAGTGTTGCGCATAACGCAAAAAATTACGAAAACCGACAATGAAAAAATGAAAAAATTTCACCTGATGGTAAGTGATGATGCAGTCTAAGATGGTAGCGGGCTAACCTGTTAGGGGTATGGTAAAGCCATACTCCTAATTGGTTCTACACGACATCGTGCCGGAACGCTAAATCGCTTGGCGCTTTTGTTGGTAGGGTGGTAACTAGCCATGGCCGCAGCCTCCCATCAGACCAGACTCGAGCCGGGAATCGAACCCAGGACCTCCAACTTTATAATGCAACAGTGCGCGCGCTGCGCCACGGAGGTCGTCAAAAATCTTATTTATTGTATATCAAATTTACAGAGGAATCTTAAATTTAATGAACAATAACATCTGTATTAGTTGAACAACTGTGTCACAGACATTAACGCCCACCTCTGGGGATTTTCTTGGAGCTTAAAATTAAAAATGTTTTGGGGTTGTTTTTTGGGTTTAGTTGAAAAACTCTCGATCTTCGTCATTTCTTTAATCCCCAAATTCAGAAAATAAATAAGATATTCATACTTATTTTTAAAGCGGATTTATATACTGAAATATTACGTTTCATTTAACAAATCGAAGTGACCAATATTCCAAACATTCACTTCGCGTCATCAATTCAAAATTCAAAATTATCGTTAATCAGATTGGCTTTTTAAAGGTGCTTTCGATGCGTACATACAATTCTTTACATTGTACTGAGATGGTGATGATAATGGCCGACGTGACGTCACAACAAACTGAAACCTCCGCCTTTTTGGAATCCAGCTATACAGTAAACACACAGGCCATTTATAATCGTTTGCTTGACTCTAAGTTGATAGCCACGCCATAACATTATAGATAAGCTGAGAAACAAGATGGATATCACAATCTCTGACCGTTTAAATCAAAGGAGCCTGTAGCAGTTCTCCGCGACCCACTGTAAACATCCTGTATGATTTGTAACGCTCCCGCTTGCGTACGTGATCACGTGCTCCGGGTGAGGACATATCAACAAGCTTTCAGAGTATTAGAAATAAAATACATATTACATATACTCTTTTGCAGTTCGAATTGATAAAGCTTCCAATATGGAAGTATTGGAAGCTCTTTGCTTAAATAGATTACCGTTTCTGACATGATTAAGCTAATGCTAGCGTGCAGTGGCGTGCACAGGGTTTCCGACCAAGGTATGCAGGTTGATTATTCAATATCGAAAAATTGTCTCTAATCTAGGTCTTTCGGGTAGACAGTGTTTTTAAGCACGTATAAAATGCACCCTAACGTCTCTTAATACGTTTACCAACAGTACCAAGTCCTGATTTGTTTTTAATATTTTAAACTATCCAGAGGCTCTTTGAGTAGGGTATGCACTGATTTTATGCATAACTAAGTTTAAACCACTGCTGGCGGAACCTTCATTTATTTATCTTATTAGGGAGCAGTTGTGTGAAAATTAATAGGCTAAAGAAGCTATAAATGAAAAGAAGGGATTATTCAAGTCAGTTTTTGTTTCACTAGAAAAATAAGTAGGTACTTACTTATTTTTCTACTTATGAACCGCGTTACGCAAACGAACTAAATAACTATTAAGGATGCATCCACAAAAGTTCGAACAAATTGGACATACACCTACAAATACGCGCATAATTATGCCAAGTTTTATCTAAAGCCACATTTACAGATTTTTCTAAGATATGCCTTGTTATTCCATATTCCATTCCATAGTTTTACTACTTAATCGCTTCTCTTATGGAGTATCACCTCTACATGGTGTCGTCGGATGTCCCCACAGGTCGTGTACGTGGCCCCGCACCCATACAGTATTCAATTCCGCAAACAGGTGTACCGTTGTAGGAGATATGGAGACTTCTCACGGTTCGTGATAGAACGAACGACGCAGAGCCCCAATTTGTGACCTTCGTTGTACGTCACGGATAAACCAGCAAACGGTCCACCTGATGTTAAGTGATTACCGTCACATGAACATCTGCAGCACCAACAATGCCACCGCTTCGCTACGCTAAATTGTTTGGCGAGATATCTTTGCCAGTAGAATAGTACGAGTAACTATTACTGTTTGGATTATTTATGCAATCTGGTTTTTATATTAGTATGTAGTTATTCATTTGCAGGTTTTTGTTTATATATTACTCCACCTACTTTCTTCTTTTTTTCTTTTCCTAACCCTAAGGTTGCCTGGCAGAGATCGCTACTAAGCGATAAGGCCGCCTTTTGTAGACTGCTTCTTCATTTATGTTTTTCTTATGTCTATTTTTATTTGTTGTGGTGTACAAATAAATAATAAATAAAATAAAAAAATAACTAGTCGCAGCCGAAGCCATCGTTGTATTAAGACAGTAAGAAAGTAACCTGTAACGTAAACTATAGCTGCGATCTATAAAGAGAAGTTCATGACGTATCTGTCATAATTCTTTTTACGGTGCGATAAAGAATTTATCTATTGACGAAGGGTTGAGGCAGGCCCGCTTATATACGCGATCCTTTGGCACCCCATCTGGGCCGCAGAAGGCTCCGCTGGGTTTTAGTGTGTATTCTGGCCGCCAATTTGTCGGCCGGCGAGTCCCACATACCCGCCTGGAGCTCGCACCGGGTGGGATGCATAAATGCATTTCCCAGCGAGAAAAAAAAAAGGCCCGCTTATATATGTCTTATAAATTTCAACGGCGATAGAAACAAAAAATCCACTTAGTTCCTTCTAATGATGTGATTAACTAACAAAATTAGTAACTCAAAATTGAGTTTGGGTACGTGATGCTAGAACCATATAAGTAATATAAAACTACAGTGTAGAGATCTAAACTACCATAATATTTTACTATTCGTAGTAAATGCTATGTAAAAAGAAGCGATGCAAGATGCTCAAATATCTCGATTATTTTCTTAGAAGCGAATCTAAAAACTTAGGACATAATTATATTTAATTCTATCTTCCGGCTGGTACTAGGTTTTTGAAAGAGTATTTGTCATCTGAGTACCTTTTTTCTCGAGCTAACTAGCTAAATTATGATTAGAACTGTGTAATCCAGACCGTTAACATTACGAAGTGTATTTTTGATGCTAGGTACCAGAATAATGTTTAACCAAAAAGGTCAAGACAAGTGACGCCGATTTTCTTCTCATAGAAACATTTTAGTCCAATAAAAATCATCATTTATATCATACAATCTAAAGGTGCTCGCTTAGGTACAGGTAAAGGGTAAAATTTAGGAACTCAAATATGTTGTTAACTTACTTTATCAAACCAGTTAAAAATAGGGTGCGGCTCGCGATATCACGCTCGGTGAGAAATCAGCGTAACAGTATGATCAGTATCGCTTTTGTTTTGTAAACAATAGAACTACAAGTCCTTGCGTATCACCGGTTAGATATGATTTGTGAAAATTGGTCTTAAAGGCTGGTGTTTGTGTAACATCAGGTACTATGTTCTTAGGATATATAGCTGAGATTGAGCATGGCATTGTATCGATTATCTCAAAAAATAGTCGCATTTATCACGCACCAACATCCAACTTTTTTTTTTTGTCGTGGTGGAAAAGCTTTATTGCTACCTCCGTCCCTTGGGCAGGACTAGAGGTTATGTGGGACTCCCCCCTAGGCGGTAACCAACATCCAACTAGCTCAGATCTAACTATAAGGCGTAACGTAGGCGCACAGAAACTGTATATTTAATTATTCAACAAATTACTGAGGCGACAAACCTTTAGACGAAGACTAAAGACTTTATTTATAAAGTAACTATTACAGCGCATTGGGATAACCCGGAGATTCATCATCATGATCAACCCATTATCAGCTCACTACAGAGCACGGGTCTCCTCTCAATATGAGAAGGGTTTCGCCATAGTCCACCGCGCTGGCCATGTGCGGATGGGCAGACTTCACACGCCTTTGAGAACATTATGGAAAACTCTCAGACATGCAGGTTTCCTCACGATGTTTTCCTTTACCGTTGAAGCAAGTGATATTTTAATTGTTTAAAAACGCACATAACTCCAAAAAATTATAGGTGCGTGCGCTAGTTATAGGGTGCCCGGGTTCGAACCCGCGACCTCTGATTAGGAGGCTGACGTCCTGACCAATGGGCTATCACATCTTTATCATTAATTATTAAACAAATTACTAAGGCGACAAAACTTTAGACAAAGACAAATACTTTATTTATAAAGTAACTATTACAGCGCACATCCCGGAGATTATTTATACTCAAAAGAAAAGAACACTAGAATAGTTTCATGTTTCAAAGTACATAACCCTTTGCAATTGAGAATCCATACAAGGCATTACAGGGAATGACAAAAATAATAAATATTATGCTTCAAGGTGTTACTAAAGGTAACCAATGAAATAAAAAACCAGTAACGATGTAAAATGTTCTAAGGTTGTCAGAATATTTGCCTTATTTGGTCAGAAAAAGTGAATATATTACCTTGCATAAATATTCTTCGTTAGAGATCACATATTATTTATTCATTCAAATGAAAGGTGTATACATTTTTTATCGTTATTAAAATGGCGTCCGAGTGAGGCCAGATTATATACAAAAACCCAAATATTGCCGACAGTGGTGCCACCTTTGAAACATATACTCGTATATATTTACCGTCCAGTCATTAAATTGCTACCATGCAATAAATTTGATGGTAAGTGTTTACTTTGACTCTCTTGGCTGATGGTAGGTCAGAAAAGGTAACTTTTAAGTTAGGTAATCTACCATAACATAGTTAAGTTTAAGTTGTAATCAGTGATCTATTTGTTTCTAACAATAAACAATTTACATACATTCATACATAAAAAGCCAAATGACATATTGAGAATGTCTCTCAATGTGTGTGTGTGTGTGTGTGTATATTTTTTTTATTTTTCAATTAAATGTTAACTTTAGATATAATGTAAAGTCAGCATTGAGTATTGAAACATAATAATTTAGACGACCTCCGTGGCACAGTGCATTATTAAATTAGAGCCGGAAATCGAACCCAGGACGGGTTCGATTTGGTGAGAAGCTTCGGCCATGGCTAGTTACCACCATACCGACAACGACGTGTCGCCAAGCGATTAAGCGTTCCGGCACGATGTCACTTAGAAACCAAATAGGAGTGTGTGAGTGGACAATAAAAGCACTCTGAACATTGTGAAGTCATTCAAGTGTGGTGTGGTGTATAAAGATTTAAGAAATGTGAAATTGCACCGTACAATTTTACGAGGATTACAGTAAAATTGTCACAGCCAATTGCCACAGTGTTATCGTCATTGTATAAAGTATACAATGACGACTTCCGCAGAGTGACTCCTGCATCTATTCGATAGACATAATAACACATTTTCAAGTTACAACCCACGTACAAAGTGCATATAAGCAAGACTCATGCAAAACTCCTTACGATAAATTTTCAACGCGCGACCGTAATTTATATAAAAGGTGTTCTTATTTTAAAACTCACGATTTTGGGTGCGCGGGCGCATTGTGAAACATGGCGGACCGCGCGCATAAATTGCGCACGAAAATTTTTTCTTCAAAAATTTAAACTCGGAATCGTTTTACGCAAAACAAAAAAGGCTGTGGTGAAAGGTTAGTATTTATTTGGTATCGTGACAATTTTATATCGGTTCATTCAAACTCAATCTCGAAATCTTGTATTTTATTCTTTATGCCTCAGGAATGAATATTATTATCATTTGAATCTTACAGTTGATCTGATTCTTTATAATTTTCTTTTTGCAGTGTCGCGATATTTTGAGATAATCATGATAACTCTTTAGCTATAAAGTTTCTAGGCAATGATATCAAATGCGCTCAAGTTTAAATAGAACAAACTTAAACGCGTATATTTGGTTATCATGAACTCAGTGGCAATTAAAAACGAATTAACTCTCTTGTTTCTAGCAATTGATACCTAAGCTTTATTTGCTTAAAAAAATATTGCTGGTAATAATTATTACAATATTTTCATTCGTTATGTACTGCTTATACCAGAAGAAGGCAGGCCGCTTAGCTTATATTGAGCATTGTATCGCTTATTTACTAGATATAACCACAATCAGCGAGATTGAAAAAGTTATAAATCTGATAATTATTTAAAACAAGTAAATGACGCCGATCCCAAATTCGAGTGCTACTATAACTCAAACATCAAAAAACAAAACACATCAACTTTTAACATTACTAGTTGATCAAAATGAGCTTATCTGCTCGACAAAGAAGATCGAGCCATGACTTCCTTCGATCAATTTGCCAATAAGTCACACTGATTAATTTTCAAGACTTATTACAGATTTTTAACATAAACAAAAACCTTGGGCTGGAATTGCAACAATGTATGATGTAGCATCTCTCATCAATTTCGCCATCGTCTTATATTTGACATGTACCTTTCGTATTTTCGGAACATACGCATACAATAACTGTAAAGAACAAATAAATGTTACAAATTAAATGTTGTGGCTAGTGGTTTTGTCCGTACATATGAGAGAAGGAAAATGATGTCTTGCAGAATCAACCCTGTTCTTTTTTTATGATTACCGATTTTGCTACAGATAACAGTTAAGACGACGTATACATGTAAAACTTTCTTACGAGTACATCCACCTTGAATTTCTGTTCTATCATTTTCCCAGATCCTAGATCACTCCTTGGATATTCCATGCTCACCTAATTTAAATAGGTCCTCTCAGCTTTATTGTTGCCTCAGTCCCTTGGGCAAGACGGAGATTATGTGGGACTCCCCTCAAATAGGTTAAGCCTAGTATAACTATTTCTAACGTCCGTTAGTTGCCTCTGAAAGTTATAATTTTATATGTTATAAACGATCACGATACGTTTTTGACTCCCGAATACACAAGCCACAATTTCTGGATTTGGATTAGCTTTCGCTCATTTAATCATAAGAATTATTTACACAAAGAAGGTATCTTACCATTACAGACGGACGGACATGCAGCCTTTTTATTAATATCTATATAGATGAGTAGTGGTGTAAACCGTTGCCCGCTATAAGATCAGCCAATGGCAAAAACTAGTGCAATAACACTTCTTACCATCATTAAGAGTAATCGACATCGTGTGTGGTCCGACAAAAACCATAAACCAACGTTAGTCCATGTTATTAAATTCAGTTGACACACGTTGTGTTTGTACCTACTGAGGTAGCCGTGTTAATTCCCCTTAAGTCAGGGTGCGACCACAAAGGACGCATTTTTGTTTTCTATAACAAATTATATCTATTAGTATAGAAAACAAAAACACAACCTACTTAAGTTTATAATTTGAATGTTAAGTTTATAATTTATAAATTAAACTATTTTAGTGACTTGCATTAGTATATGAGCCAGATATTTGAACAATTGTTCCTAATTCGTGTCGAGTTTACCTAATTCTTATCAAGTGTAGTATTTCAGTAAAAGGAGGAATGTGACGTGCAAGACAGGTATCATTTGAGTTGAGAAAAAAGCATAAAGTTTCAAAACTGCGATATCTCTTGAGGTCCGTTCTCAATTGTAGGAGATGATTTGATTGTATCGCCTAAATAGGTGGACTAGATGGAGAGTTGCTAAATACGTTACACAGTTGAATAATATTACAAATAATATATACTATCATATTGTAAAACTAGATAGATAGATAGATAAACTCTTTATTGCACATTGATTCAAATTAAATAAAACAAAAATAATAAAAAAAGAAATATAATGGGCAAAGGCGGTCTTATCGCTAAAAGCGATCTCCTCCAGATAATCTTTTGTGCAAGGAAAGAGTTAGAAGGAAAGCGGGCTAGTAAAACTAGATTAAAACGATTTCAAAAATTATTTCGGCACATATTTATTTATTATAACACAGTACCGCAATTTATCCGAATCAAATTATTATTATTTTTCTCTCACAAAATAATATTTTAATGCAATTCATTAGCTTAAATATACAGGACAAATTAATAACATCGAATAAATCCAAAAAGAGATCCATGAGGTTAATATAGCCAAAAAGAATGCATCAATATTTTTTCCTGATGGACGTATAATTTTATTGCGTTGTATGAAATTGTAGGTAATTAGACATTTTAACTCTCACAATTTTAACATTGCCGTTTGTTTAATAGCTTAAAATTTAATACACAAGTCACCAAATTACGAAATGTTATATTACCCACCCGCAGATTGAAAACATATGATATTGCGGTAGGTCTATGCAAACCCAATTTGCCTAAGTTTGTTTTGTTTTAGCAAAACAATGTCTGTATGTACGCCGCTTTAGATACACACCGTATTTGATTGAACAAGATTATTAAGGAATGGGTGTAAGCTATGGTATTTGATATTCATATGTGACGTCATTACTATGCAATGTGAAGACAAATAAGTTTTTAGCCAGCTACCTCTAGAATTAGTCTAGCCATTCAAAGGGGGAACGCTGCCAGTATCTTCGGAACCTTGCCTAAAGGTATTATATGTATTTGTTAATACTCTATTATGTGTTTATCAAAAGACATCCATACAAACATTAAGATGCTTGTTTTAGCTTCATAAGTACCATTAAAATACAACTCTCAAACTATTGATAAAAATTCAGAGATTGTTAAAGATCACTTTTATCTCAAGAAATTAATCTATTGCATACTACATGGGGTACATACAGGTAAGTAATTTAAAGCTTTGTCTGGTGGGAGGCTCCGGCCGTGGCTAGTTACCACCCTACCGACAAAGCGACAAAGACGTGTCGCCAAGTGATTTAGCGTTCCGGCACGATGTCGCGTAGAAACCAATTAGGAGAAAAAAAAAAAAAGCTGATATTAAAGCAACATGTCATTATGCTCCAATCCATGTCTAAAAATAAAGTCAATCACCTAATCAAAACTAGTAGTGTTTGAAATTATTACTTAAAAAGTAAGTCCAAGAATTGAAAACGTCAAGCCTTTATTTTTGCATAAAATCTAGTCTCAACTAAATTATATACCTACTTTTTTTACCAACTATAACTATAACTTTTTTACATTACTATTATCTCTTAGGTATTTTGATTCTTGGGTAACTGATTTAATTACTATTATTTTTTATTTGTAGCCATCAAACCAATATTTTAATTTATGAAAGTGAATTTTTGAACAGGATAACGAAACTACAGTGACCTCGTTGAAATGAAACACAGACGAGTCGAAATCAAATTTTAGTGATCTATTAAAAACGAATAGAAACCTTTTGCTTTTGCGCCATTTGTCTGTCGGCGTCCTTCACTTAATCGTTAGTATATCTAGCTTATTTGCTAACTCTAATTAAGGATTGAACTGTAAAAAGTCTTAGTTATCGGTGCTTCAAAGGCGGTCCATGTAGAGGTCAGTTTTGATCAAATCAGTTAGTACTAATTGACGTTACATGGGAAACTCAATAATTAGTTAGTTGGTGCAATACTAAAGTTTTTTGAAAACTATGTTACCATGTTTTTCGACTCTGTACGCATGCGATGTCGATTCGATAAACATTGTAATTTAACTTTTCTAAAAACATAGTTTTATATGGTTCAATTTGAGTAGAATTTCACAATTCAATATTTGACGAGATTTACAGTAAGTTGCGAGATAACGTTTAGGCACTTTTTAATATGAGAGAGAAGAAAGATATAATGTTGGAAGAAATAAAAAGAGAGCTAGTCTAGTAGTAGATAAACGTATTGATAACTAATCTACTAAACAATGATGTCCTTTATTAGAGTATAATATGCTGAAAAGTTTAGATAAACAGTGAAGTGTAACGTGACAATGATTTTAATCAATTTATTTTCAAAACGTGTACGGACCTGGAAACGCAATTTTTCACGCCTCATTTGTAATACTTGTACGTGTAATTATGCGCTTTTCATCATCATCATCATCATCTTCAACAACCGATTGACGTCGACTGCTGGACATAGGTCTTTTGTAGGGAGTTCCAATGCTCACGGTCTAGGGCCGCTTGCTTCCAGCGGGTCCCTGCGACTCGTCTGATGTCGTCTGTCCACCTAGTTGGGGGTCGACCAACGCTACGTTTACCGGTGCGGGGTCACCATTCCAGCACTTTGGGACCCTAACGTCCATCGGTTCTCCGAGCTATGTGTCCCGCCCATTGCCACTTCAACTTCGCAATGCGCTTATATATGGCAAAATTGTCATTCTACAATAAATGGAGCCTTTGTAAATAATAATTACTAAAAATAATACAAAATATACAATAGGTGTACAAACTGTGACTACTCACTAAAACGACCAGTAGTGTTTACATGTGCCACCAAATTGCTCGTCCCGTTTAAATGAGAAAAGAGGGTGCGCTGTCGCATTATAAAGTTGAAAGTACCGGGTTCGATTCCCCGATCGAGTCATTTCTGATACGAGTTGAGGCTTCGGCCGCGGCTAGTTACCATACTACGGGTAATAATCTAGCTAATCGATAGAGATAGGATAGATTCATATATATTTTTTTTTTTTTTTAATTAAAATATCACTTGCTTCAACGGTGAAGGAAAACATCGTGAGGAAACCTGCACGCCTGAGAGTTCTCCATAATGTTCTCAAAGGCGTGTGAAGTCTGCCAATCCGCACATGGCCAGCGTGGTGGACTATGGCCAAACCCTTTTCATATTGAGAGGAGACCCGTGCTCTGTAGTGAGCCGGTAATGGGTGGATCATGATGATGATGATGATATTTTTTATTGCATACAAATTATAGAGAAACAACAACATGGAAAAACTTAACACATAAGTATGCAAAAGCAGCCTTATTGCTTAAGCAATCTCTTCCAGACAACCCTTGGGGAAAGAAGTAAATAAAAGATGAGGGTAGCGGCGCAATATATAAACTGAGTATAATAAATATTACCAATAAAAATATATACATACTTTTCGATTTAGCGTTCTGGCACGATGTCACGTAGAAACCATTTAGGAGTATGGGTTTACGTACCCCTTACAAATTAGCCTTCACTTAAAATCAGGTAAGATTACCGTCAAAGGCTAACTTTTAGTGTATAAAAGAAAAGATTCGAAGAAGCGTCATCTTAGCCCAACAGGAGACAGAAATGTTAATATAGAAAAGATCAGAAACCTTCCCGCCGTAACACAATAGGAAATTTAATTTCATAGTATATCATTCTCAGAGGCTTTGTGGGAACCACCAAAGTTTCACTTATAAGGGCATATATACCGCACCCGTGAAGAGTAATAAGAGAAATGGCTGAGAGGATGACATGCGGGGTGGGCATTTAGTGACGATAACACTAACTTAGGTGCGATTGTTTCATTGTGTGACCGAACGGTCACCTATCATTCCATATAAAGAGTGAACGGTGCAGGTCGGACGTAATGAGTTCGCCCTAGTGTTGCTGGGAAATAGGTTAGTTTAGTTTACATTATTATTGTAAGGATGTCGCGCAGAATGTACAATAACAACATGTCTTTTGCAGAATAAGAAAATTGTAGTTCTCATTAAAGATCGCGTTAATGAATGACGGACGATTTAAAGAATTCATGAAGTTTCTAGTTATTATGTTAGTGTATAATGGATTATACAAATCTGAGCATACGAGAAAATAGGATAGAACATTTATGTCTGCCGTTAGAATGAGACTAATAATCTGTCAGATTATTCCGTACAAGTAAATCGCAAGTTTATATTCCATATTTATATTTTGTACACACACGCACACACACACTCACACACACACTCACACACACACACACACACACACACACACACACACACACACACACATATACACTCAATCATGATGTTCAATAATTTTAGGAGAGTACTGCCGCCTGAAATATATACCTAAATCAGGGGCAGTAGATTATATTGCGCAAGTACATACATATATACATACATCCCACATACTCACCATTAAAGTGCGTTTATTATTATAAATTTATTTATTTATTGGTTTTTAATTTTTAAAAGCTAGGAATTTTAAAAATGATACTTTTATATTTAAAACTGCTTTCATGAAATATAATATTGAGTGCACAATTACCATGTTGCACCACACGAACCCAGCGTTACATCAACACTATTAATTACTTCTTTTCTTATCAACGCATCTGACATACACCCGCTCCTGTTCATCAGATAACAATTATTATATACGTAGATTATCATTAAAAGCTTTGTCTGTGTGGAAAACAAAATCAATGCGAATTGAATTTTTATGAGACAAAATTATATAATACTTAATAACCGATAAACAAATGAACGGTTACGTGTTATGGTTTACAATAAGAAATAGTGCCTAAAATTAATATTATAAAGATCGATTAAAAAAAAATCAAAATTTAACACTTTTATTCCCTTTAATTTATTTTATTTTATGATTCGTGTTATACATATGTACTGCCGCTATTTTTATTATTGGTATTTACATAATCTGTGAAAATTTTACCTCTTTTCCAATTCTGGTTCATGAGATACAACCTGCTAACAGTAATACTGATGGAAGGACGGATTGACAGAGATGCATCGGCTTAGCAATAAGAGCCCGTTTAGGTACGAAATTTAGAATTTAGTATAAAGAAAATTATAAATCCCCAGTGGTGGTAGACTCCAGCCTGCTTGCTTCTCAGAGAAGACCAGTGTCCCGTAGTATGCCGGCAGTTAGTAACAACAACACATTTTAATTCAGGGAATAATAAATTGAAATCAATTCTATTTAATAAATCATCTCATATGAAAAAAATAGCCTTAGTAATTTTTGTAAAATAGTACAAAATCACCTGAGTTTAATAACAGTTGGAAGATTTACAAGTAGTAAGATTTACAATCATCATCATCATGATCAACACATTCTTGGCTCACTACAAAGCACGGGCTCCTCTTAATATGAGAAGGGTTTGGCCATAGTCCACCACGCTGGCCATCTGCGAATTGGCAGACTTCACACGCCTTTGACATTATGAGAACTCTCAGGCGTGTAGGTTTCCTCTCGATGTTTTCTTTCATCGTTGAAGTAAGTGATATTTTAATTTCTTAAAAACGCAAATAACTAATTTACAATACTTAAAGTGTAATTCTACGTTGCAAAAATGGTATACAGAGTCGCGAGATGAAACACGTCTGTCGCATGTGTACATCAGATTCCCTTGACAGAATTTATCTACGTCGTTAAGTGTGATCCATACCGTACCGATGTCAGAGGCGACTTATGGTAGCACCGGCTATATCACTCGCATCGACTTTAATATCAAGGATTCACTTTATTGGATGCATCTTAAAAAAGACGTGTAAAATAAGATTATGCGCATCTTGATGAGGTAAAATGCTTAATGAATTTCAATTTAAATTTTTAATGTTGCATGCAAAAAGTTGTTATATTCCAAGACTAATAGGTTGTGACAGCCGAACGGGAAATATGGTTTTTTGTTTTTTCTTTGTTTTAAAGGTCGGTATAGATGAGAAGGTCGTTTGGTTTCCGCTATAGTTATGAAAGACTGAGTACAATTCTGATTGAAATTGAAGCTGGGATAGCCTAGTAGTTAGGGTGACCGCCTCCTAATCAGAGGTCGGGGGTTCGAACCCGGCACGCACCTCTGACTTTTCGGAGTTATGTGTGTTTTTAAACAATTAAAATATCACTTGCTTCAACAGTGAAAGAAAACATTATGGCCCTTCTCATATTGAGAGGAGACCCGTGCTCTGTAGTGAGCCCGTAATGGGTTGATCATGATGAGTAAAATTCAACAAAGTGATTATAGTTTTAACATATCGTTCAAGGGTGTCGCCAACGTTAAAAATTGACGTTTGATTGAATTTTGCACTACTGTTGCCTATAAAAAGTTTCTGTAATAATGACTCATAATTTGCCACAAAAAATTCATTCTTATTTATGTCGCTGCACTTTACGGACCTTTCATAGGCTGTTACTATCTCCGTTTGACAAAATAAAATATTTTAAATACTCTGTACTGACTTTTGTTTCTTTTATTTGAAATGACTTTGAGTTACCAATGTAATGTTTTTAAAATTATAGCTTAATCCGTACAATAATTTTTGAGATCTCGTGTTTAATCAGTATGTAAGTATTTAAGTAAGTATGAAAGTAAGTAAGTGACCATTCGCTTTTATATATATAGATGAATATCCATCGGTTGATAAGATGATGAAAGTCTAAGACCTCGATTTGCCCGAGCAATAATGACGTAAGCCTACATTTAGGGCAAGCGCAAAAAAAAATGTTTTCTCTCTTTCACGCGTTGATGGACGACTTTTGGAAAATCTGCGCCAACGCAAATTCATATTGAGTGATAAAATAAAATACCCGGTGCATTGAACTCGATATCAATTAATACGCAAAAAATTCGCACCCACGTTCATTTATCATTTTACGTGCTTCTTAAGCCGCCTTCCCACTAGACGTGTGCAACGCCGGGAGACAGAGCAATGACTTGTATTCAAGCTGGAAAACTTAAATAGAAGTTATTGCTAATATTGCAATTTTATTTAATCAATTGCAACGATAACATAAAAAATACAAAGTATATATTATCTATTTTTATATAATATAATCTTTATAGACATGGTCATATATAAAAATTGCATACTACCTATTTAAGTTTCAAGGGGAAATGTTTTACGTATAAGAAACTTCTTATTTTATTACAAAATTTAGTCAAACACCAGCTCTAAAGAATGGCAGAATACAATTAATAAAAAGGCGTGATTTTTACATATACACGTTCGAGCTGAAATCACCTGTAAATATACCATAGCATAATTTTTTAACACTAAAAAAAAACAATTATACAACCTAAATATATACAAAAATAATCGTACATTTAAAATCGGTACTTTGTAGAATTTTTTTTTACTCCATAGGGCTAACTGCCCTATACAGCATCTCATCTGATGGTAAGTGATGAATCGGTTTGAGATGGTAACGAGTTAACCTGTTAGTAGTATGGTAAACCCATACTCCTAATTGGTTTCTACACGACATCGTGCCGGAACGCTAAATCGCTTGACGACACGTCTTTGTCGATAGGGTGGTAACTGGCCACGGCCGAAGCCTCTCACCAGACCAGACTCGAGCCGGGAATCGAACCCAGGACCTCCAACTTTTTAAATGCACGCATCATCATCATCATCATGATCAACCCATTACCAGCTCACTACAGAGCACGGGTCTCCTCTCAACATGAGAAGGGTTTGGCCATAGTCCACTAAACTGGCCATGTGCGGATTGACAGACTTCACACGCATTTGAGAACATTATGGAGAAATCTCAGGCATGCAGGTTTCCTCACGATGTTTTCCTTCACCGTTGAAGCAAGTGATATTTTAATTGTTTTTTATAAATGCACATAACTCCGAAAAGTTAGAGGTGCGTGCCCGGATTCGAACCGCCAACCTCTGATTAGGAGGCTGACGCCCTAACCACTAGGCTATCACAGCTTCAAATGCACGCACTATGCTGAAATGTTATCATATTCGCCAAAGCCAAAGTATAACGGAGCATTATGATAGGTTCGTTACGAAACTATATTCAAAAAACGTATAACTGACAGACGGTAGGACTGACATGTAAGAAAAGATGTATTAAATCACTGACCATACCTCGAGCAGCTGTAGTGTACAGAGATCTTTACATTATTAAAAAAAAAAAACATTTTGACAAGTTAACGATAGCCGCGCGAATTCTGATTAAAATTAATTACGTCTTGTGGCCTCAGTCTTATTATGTAACTGGGTTGAAGTTTTATCTATATCCATTTTTTATGCACTGCAAGTTATCTCACCTGGTGGTAAGTGATGATGCAGTCTAGGATGGTAGCGGGCTAACCTATAAGGGATAGAGATAGGGATATGATAGATATACACTCCTAATTGGTTTCTACGTGACATCGTGCCAGAACGGTTAATCGCTTGGCAGCACGTCTTTTTCGGTAGGGTGGTAACTAACCACGGCCGAAGCCTCCCACCAGACAAGATGTACAACTATATACAACTAAGATGACTGTCATGACTTCCAAATAACTACCACATTTAGGTCATTATGATTACGTAGGATAGGATTTATGTAGGATAGCATGATTAAAATTTACGTTTAGGATTGTTCCGTCTATTGCTGTGAGCTTATATATCGAACATTTATTTTGACGGCTTATAGATTATTTTTTTACTTGGGGATAACTGAAACAATTTCGATAGAACATTTTTGGTACAGTAGATATTTCGCGTTTTTTATCCTCTCTCAAACTGGCAATGAACTTTTTGTTTTTAAATAGAGCGACACTTTTATTTTAGAAAATAATGTTGCTATGTTTAAATTAGACATGTTGGAATATAGTTAGGATACCATGCAATGAGACAGACACGTCTACTATTGGAATAGAATAGAATAACTTTATTTTCAGGAATGTGGTATATATTCTGATTCTACAACCAAAACATTCGTCTGAATTGATAGCATGGAAACATTCTCAAAATTTTATATTAAATTAAAAATTAAAAATATTTATTTCACCAAAAACACAGTTACAGTTTTACATATTCCGATGGTACCCACACTAGGTAATCCTGTATCGTGGGTACCTTACATCGCTTTAAAAGTAATAAGCTTTATAATTAAGCGTTTTATTTTAATTCAAATTGATAATATAATATACTTTATTAAAATTGATTTATTTTTTGAAATCCCTTTTCTGGAACTTTTTATACATGTAACATTGAATTGCAAAGTGATAATGTGACACAATTAAAAGCGTAAAATCTAAATTAGTATTCATATTATCATAATAACGATTGCAGTTACAATGACTGAAACTTTTTGTTAGGACATTGCTCTTGTTTCCATATTTATTTGTATGCTTTGGATTAGAGCTTTTACCAAAGAAAGTGTCATTTTAACACAAATAACACACTAAAAACACTAAAAAACGGAACGCTATCACCAATATATTCTTAAAAGAATGTTATCTTGAAACCTGACACGCGGGTCTTCGAACAATAAAATTCAAATTGGAATCCCATAAAAATATCGGAGCGAAAATCAGCGCATGCGCCCCTCACGACTTAGCTCTTTTGAATTCTTGGCACCGTGAATTATTTTCCAAGAGTGCAGAAAAAACATATACAATACACATACATATGTTTAGCTACTAACTGTGCCCAGCGATTTCACCCGCGTTAACTATTACTAATATATAAAGATATTGCATTTAATAACTTAATTACCGGGTTATCCGTCGTCCGTGTATTGCAAAACCATGTTTGTACAATGTAATTTCATCATCATCATGATCAACATTACTTCAGAGTGCGGATCTCATCTCAATATGAGAAGGGTTTGGCCACCACGCTGGCCATGTGCGGATCGCCAGACTTCGCACGCCCCTGAGAACATTATGGAGAATTGTCAGGCATGCCGGTTGCCTCACTATGTTTTCCTTCACCGTTGAAGCGAGTGATATTTTAATTTCTTAAAAACGCATATAACTCCGAAAAGATAGAGGTTCGTGCCCGGGATCGAAACCCCGACCTCTGATTAGAAGGCGGACGTCCTAACAAATAGGCTAGCGCAGCTTTTTGTAATGTAACTTACCTAATAAAAATAATTAAAACAAAAGCTATTTCCACGTTATGTAAAAACAAACCATAAACGCTCTAATGAGAGGCAGAGAAAATGTTTCATTTCTGCCCCAATATTTTCTACCTGCCTATCTTTTACTTTGTAGACTAATAATAAATTTAATTTCAAAAAGCGGAAATTAATTTATCTAGTGGTGTAGTAAAAAAAATATAGTTAAAAAAAATTTTAGCAGTGATAGCTCAGTAGTAGAAGTGATAGCTCAGGGGTTAGGGCGTCCGCCTTCTAATAAGAGGTCAGGGGTTCGAACCCGGGCACGCACCTCTAACTTTTCCAAGTTATGTGCGTTTTTAAGCAATTAAAATATCACTTGCTTGAACGGTGAAGGAAAACATCGTGAGGAAACCTGCACGCCTGAGAGTTCTCCATAATGTTCTCAAAGGCGTGTGAAGTCTGCCAATCCGCACATGGCCAGCGTGGTGGACTATGGCCAAACCCTTCTCATATTGAGAGGAGACCCGTGCTCTGTAGTGAGCCGGCAATGGGTTGATCATGATTATAGTAAAAAATATGATTACAGAAAACAGTAGAATAATAATTGATGTATATTTTGAATACAATTTAAACAGTCATGTCATTGAAGTATATATATATATATATATATATATATATATATATATATAAAAGATCAACATAGAATACCTAGTTAGCATGTCTAACTACCAATCTAACACAACCTTCGACCCCCTAGACGAAAAAAAAGGTAGGAACAAAAAAAAAATCCTTATTTAGATTATAACTCTCAAAGTTGCAGCAGACTGTAACCGCAGACAACGTTGCTTTTTAGTCTGCTATGCGGTTTCATTGAATAAAAAAGTTTGTGTAAAATATTCTCAGTAATATTTGTTCTTTCCGACCATCCATCCGTAATGCAATGTGATCAATAACAATATATTAATTTGATAACGAAATCTGTAATCCAATATTAACGTCTGTAATTTCTAAACCTGAGTAAATTTTTAAACGAAAAGTAGTTGTGGACAGTGTTAAGGAATAGCAAAATTAAAGTGGCAATGAATTTGAGGGTAAAAATGCTTAAAATCGTCCTTCACACTCATGCTTTGATGGTCAGACGTCGTCTAGTTGATTGTAATTTCCTACTAGTTTCCATCATTTAATATATGAGTTGGCATCTAACCTGATGGTAAGTGACGCTAAATCGCTTGGCGACGCATCTTTATCGGTAGGGTGGAAACTAGCTATGGCCGGAGCATCCCAACAGACCAAATTCGAGCCGGGAATCGAACTAAGGACCTCCAACTTCTTTTTATAATGCAACAGCGCACATGCTGCACCTTTGGGGTCGTCAAAGACACCATTATTACTCTTGCGGTTTCCAGCTGCACTTTGCGGTCGCTGGTTGCAGTCTGCAACCATCAGAATCATACCTTCACTCAGTCATATTTGCGTATGCAACATAAGGAAAACAGCCGTTACCCCTTGACTGTTGACTCGGCTGTATACTCCACGCGTGTCAAGTGCTCAGCAAACGTTTGCCTTGAAAGCGAAACGACAAACAGTGTGTTAACTTAACCCGAATAAGGAGTCGTGAAAGCCTTGCTCGAAGTTTAGAAGGTGACTGTGCTTCGGCGAGTACAACTGCGGTGGGGTCGGTTGTGACGTAATGTGAACGTCGCTCCATTACTATACAATCGTCATCTCTGCTGGGTTTAGATCTCTCAGGGGAGACACAAAAAACTGACTCCGTGTTTAACGATTATAATATGCTATAAATGTTTCTAGCGGTCGCCCGAGTTCGCGTGGTATATTTAATATTACTTGTGAGAACTTAAGTTCAGAATATATGTTAGGTGTTTGCAATATACAGATTTACTTTTAGTTAAAAAAAAATATATCTACATTTATATGTTCTTCCTTTTCATTATTATATTATTTATGTTCTTTTACACTACCGAAAAGAAAGGTTTACTTTTGTAAGCGCTTTGGACCGTGATGTTTCTATTGTGGAATATTCTGCCTAATCATATTTTGAAGTTCGAAATAATAAGACAATATTTCAATAATTATTAATTATTATAACAGCTATTTATGTGTATGGTATGTATGTACAAAACTTTACATTATAATATGTTTACAGTAAAATTAAGTAAAAATTTAGGGTTTGGTTCCTGGCGCGCCTAAATTGGAGTTAGGGGGCCTCGATCATAGGCCCCCGGTGGAGGGTCTGCCTCGGCGGACACCGCTGGTTGGGTTGCGGTCGTGTGCGCGGGTGTACCCGTGACCCAGCCACCAGGCGACACGTAGGAGCATCGCTGAGCTTTAGTGGGTATTCTGGTCGCCAGTCTGGCCGCCGGAGAGTCCTACATACCCCGTGGGAAACGACGCAGTCTTGTCTGCGCCGCTTCCGGAGGGGACGCGTAAACGGATTTCCCAGCGGAAAAAAAAAACAGCCAAAGCTCCCTTTGAAATTTTACTAATTTGTAACATGATTTTGTAAACATATGAGCAATGGTTGAAGGTATTAATAATTAATACTATTGAACAGATTATTTATTGAAAAAGATTTTGACGACCTCCGTGGCGCAGAGCATGCGCTGTCTCATTATAAAGTTTGATGTCCCAGGTTTGATCCCTGACTCGAGTCTGGTCTGGTGGGAGACTTTGGCCTTGGCTAGTTACCACCCTAACGACGAGGAGTTTCGCCAAGCGATTTTGCGAGTAGAAGCCAATAAGGATTACCATACCCATAGCAGGTTATCCCGCTACCATCATACACTGCATAAACACTTACCACGAAGTGAGATTACTGTCAAAGGCTAACTTGTAGTTAAATAAAAGTAATGCAGCAAATATATTAACAATAAAGTGCAGAAAGGCAACTATAAGAGGAATTTCAACAAAGTTGTTAAATCAGAAACTATTTATTATAATGTTAATGAGTAAGGACAATTAATGTGGTGCGCGTAACTGGCACGCCGATGCTCCGATAGCCGGCTTTGGACTAAACCTAATACTAGTCTATGTACTGAGTATTAAGACTGGTTCAGACGAACACTGAAGATGTAACATACGCCTCGAACAAAATAACGATATGCCACCTGCACTCAATTCTTACAATGTAGAAAAAAGCACTCCCTTGACGCAATCCACCAAGGTGTTGGGCATGGTGCCCTTGGGGCCGAATACCAGATCTTACGCGCTTCGGTCACGTCATACTCGTATTTCTCTCACATGAAACGAGCCAAGTTTTGAATTCGTCCCGCGGATTAACTTTACCATCTTCGATGTCCTCTGGGAGTCCGTCGGGCATGGGCGTGGCTTTCATGAACAGACGATTATGCTTATTGAGTGACTTGGAGGGGCACATCTGGTTGGACGTCTCATTCACAGTTTCACGGTAGACACTACTCGGTTGGATTTCTTAATGGGAATGCACGCGTGATCCTCTTCCAAGTCCTTGAGGCAGATCTCAAGATGGAACTCCCGGGCGCCGGTGACAATGTGTTATCCAGAGCCCTCGTTGATGCACTGCACCATGGGGTCGGACTTGGCGAGTTACTTGAGGCCCTCCACCAGCTTGAGGAGGTCGGCGGGGTTCTTGGGTTTGTGAGGAAACCTGCATGCCTGAGAGTTAGTTCTCCATAATGTTCTCAAAGGCGTGTGAAGTCTGCCAATCCGCACATGGCCAGCGTGACGGACTATGGCCAAACCCTCCTCATATTGAGAGGAGACCCATGCTCTGTAGTGAGCCGATAATGAGTTGATCATGATGATAATGAAAAAAAAAGTTGTCAAAAGAATTTTACTATCAAGTAAAAGCATACTTGCATAGGGGATAAGCAATTTGTTACTTACTAGCAAAAAAGCTAACTTTTCCCATTTTTTTTTACGTGGGTAAATCCTCATGGATACCTCTGCGCCACGGAGAGGCACAGAGGTTATGTCAGACTCCTACTGACTAAAATCCCCACGTGTTCTTACTCACCACTGTATGGTGGAGCCACGGGAAAGCTTTCGCATGCAACCGCGACTCCACCAGCGGGTGTCCGCCGCAGCAGACTAACGTGCCCAGTTTCGCCAGTTAGAGGTGCGCCGGAACAACAGACCACCAGCCAACTTGAGGACCCTAATTTTAGCACTTAGCATAAATTTAAGATAGTTTAAATTTGCGTCAATTTACAACACACTTCGGCAGAGCTTCTCTCCGAAGCTCGCCAAACAGCCCGGTTACGCTGTCGCAAGGGTTAGCACAGCTTATAATAAAATAAAATAAAAAAGTAAAAAAAATTAAGTGGTATTGCAAAATTTTTTTTACCAAGAACATTTTAATAATTTTTCACTTATCACTTGTAACACGTATGGTTTATGGATAAACAATTGTCATTCTCACTCGTTAGACTATTTTTTAGATTTTTTTTTAATAATAAACTAATTGGAGCGACAAGAATTAGTAATGATGTAAGGATTTTAAATTAGCTTGTTTGTTATTAATTAAATGGTTAAAAAAGTTTGCTTTTGTTAATAAGTCTTAGAAATAATGTTCCCCATGGTAATCTTGTCACCGTTAGAGCACGGAACCATTAACTATCCTTTGTAATGTAATAAACCCAAGTTATAAGCAAAATAACCGTGTGTGTCTAGCATATGTTTTTTTTTACACCACAAGTAAGCCGTTGACGGCTATCTCACCTGATGGTAAGTGATGATGTAGTCGAAGATGGTAGCAGGCTAACCTATTAGGGGTATGGTAAACCGACACTCCTAAATGGTTTCTACGCGACATCGTGCCGGAACGCTTATTAGCTTGTCGACACGTCTTTGTCGGTAACTAGCCACGGCCGAAGCCTCCCACCAGACCAGACTCGAGCCGGGAATCGAACCCAGAACCTACATTTTTTTTTTTTTTCGGACTGTCTATTAGCTGTATAAACCCTATTGGTTGCCATAGCGTAACCGGGCTGTTTGGCGAGCTTTGGAAAGAAGCTCTGTCAGAAGAAATTTTGAGCCCTAGGGCTCGAAGAAACTAAAGGAACGACTGCCTAAGGGCGCCTCCTTTGAGGCCGAACCTTGGCTTAGGCGACGTTTGGGATAAAGGGGGGGTCGGACGGTGGAAGAACCTACAACTTTATAATGTGACAGCGCGCGCAATTTCACAAACATTTCAGTTACAAATAGGTACGATATAGTGAAGCCAGTGTGAGACTCGCTTAGATCGCGTGTACGCGTTTAAACAATTAAATAGCATTCTTTATATGGCGCTGTGAAATACCGTTGCCGATCCTCACACCGCTCCACGCACTATCTAACGTGTTCGTCGCTGCTTGCATAAGTTATATTAATTGACCAGCGCTGGGCACATGTCCAGCAGATGGGTGGGTAAGTGATTAACGCACAGTCCAGAGGAGCCACCGATGCGCTGCCGAATGAACCCATCCTCTTGAAGGAAATTAAATCCAGACCATACTTGAGCTCGGTATCGAATTGATTAGCAGACTTCACACGCCTTTGCGAACTAAGGAGCAGGGCTTTCCGTCATCCGTGTATTGCAAAACCATATTTGTACGATGTAAATTCATCATCATCATGATCAATACATTGCCGGCTCACTACAGAGCACGGGTCTCATCTCAATATTAGAAGGTTTTGACCATAGTCCACCATACTGGCCTTGTGCGGATTGGCAGACTTTACACGCACTTGAGAACATTATGGAGAACTCTCAGATATGCGGGTTGCCTCACGATGTTTTCCTTCACACCGTTCTGGGTTCTTCACCGTTGAAGCAGATGGTCGATGAGCATCAGTCTACAATTGCTATATTCTGGTGGAGTTTGGAGATAATTATTGGCACTATTACAACATTAAAGAATCCGTATTTATTGCATAAATAATAATTCATGAATAAAACACTAATATGTATAAACATGAAGAAATTCATCTTAACAAAATGCTTAGGATCACATTCCGTACGTGAATCGGTACGGGAATAGCACAGCTATCTTGGTAATAAACCTAAACCGTCGTCAGGCGATAGGACCGTGTAAATAATGCACTTAAAACGCCCAATTTGCACTTAAATTTAAATTATTTCAGGCTTCCTGCATGAAAAATAAATATCGTTATTGGGATTATTGATGTCTCTTAATAAGTACAAGGTTTATATAAGCCAAGTAGAAAAAGATTTGGTAATATTGCTCTAATAAGATAGCTCTTATATAATTTTAAGTGGCATGTAAGATGGTGAGATCAAAAAGAAACCGGCTAAGTTCGTTGTGGACTTCTTCTTAGACCAGGACGTGTTTGAAACCCTCATAGCTTTAGTTAAGCTTACGAATCTAGTTATTACCATTACCACTCACTACTATGTAATTGCCGTATCAAAGGTGCCTTTTAAAGGATTATTTGAATTAAATTTACGATTGATTCATTGATTGATTATAAGGCTGTCCCGAAGCACAAGACATGTTACTGTGGGACAACAGTTAGTCCCACAGTATTCTGTGGGACAACTAACTGTTTGTCAAATCTCAAAACCTATCAACAAATAATTATACTCAAATTAAATGCACAAGACACCTAGACAGAACTGATCTTTTTCTATTTCCGAATTCATCCCTAGAGTACTTGTAATCGTGGTTTCTTTATTTACTTTTTTGGGACAGACCTAAAACACTTGATTTTCTGATAAATACACACGTCATCCTATATATTTTACTATTAAATAAAATAAAATAAATGACATGATCCCAACAATACAATTATAAATGCATTTATATAAAGTTACATTTATAACGTCATAGGTTAATTTACGTAGGTACATTATTGCAACTTAGTCTTTATATGGAGTTCCAAAGTCTACGTCCTTTAGCCACTTGGTTAGTATTCTTTTTCAAAACAATATTTTTAGTCTTTATATGCAATTAAACTTATAAGTTGGCACACTGCTTAATATTTACTGACACGTGGTATTTTTCTGACTACCGTCATACCAGATCACTTCTATTACGCAAATGCTAATTCTAGTACTAACTAATATCAACAGTGTAGACTTTAAAACTACACTTGAAGTTATTGAAGGATCATATAACAAATACCTTAGAAGCTAAAACTTTATTGGTGAAACCTAACATCAGGTAAATTACTTCCTCGTTTACTAATAAGAAACTTTGATAAAACAAAAGATTACGTGAGTTATTAAACGCATTAAAAAGATGGTACCTGGCCTTATTATCTCAGGTCTTGCTTCAAATTTACGCGTTCAAACAAAGTGTTAACATTAAGATAAGACGGTGAGCTTAAGATCGCTAACAGTGCTTTTTTGCGGTGAATTATCTGAATTGCAAATGCACGCTAAGACTATCAATTCGAGTTATCTCAGATCTGCCCTCTTAAAGGTCGGGCTTAATATGACCCTTTAACAGCTTCTGGGATTCCTTAATAAATGTTTTTGTTTGAATGCTTTTTACTGGACGCTAGAATGTGGGGACAGTTTTCTCGACAGGTAAATTGCGTAACGTTATTGCTTTTATCGATAGAGGCAATTATTTTTGTTGGTTATCTTGCTTTTAAGTTTATACATACGAGTATATATAAATCTAATGTAATTATTATTTTCGTTTACCGTAATGTTTCATATTTCCTCAGTTTATTAATATCCCACTGCTGGCTTTTGGCTAGGCCTGTGCCCAGCAATCGCACGTTGAATGAAATACCTCCCATTTGCCCCAGCGTCTTTTAGTCAGTAACGCATCAAATGGTTATAAAGTTGGGGATATTTTTCACAGTGTGAAGTACTGGTTCCTTTAGAAAAAGGGTTAATGCGTGAGAAATTACATGCATACGTCGTTTCTCCACTAGGAGCTCACCTCCTAATACCACTGGATGAATTCTATGCATTTATCAAAGAATCCAAAGTGGTTTCGAAATATAGAAGAATCGAATAGAACTGATGATCATGATTATTATGATTCTCTGGTAGGTCCCTACCATCCTAGACTGCATCATCACTTACCACTAGGTGAGATAGCCGTCAAGGGCTAACTAGTAGTGTATAAAAAAAACAGTGTACTGTCGACAATGGCTCGTAATACGCCATTAAGTTACATTGGTTATGCGTGAAGGAATAGTAAAAGCTAAACTATCTCTAAAGAAATTTACTCTGTAACAAAGTAAGTTAAAATTATATTTAGAAAATCGAATGATCGTTGCTTTAGAGAAGTGAATTTTGCATTGCTTTATAAAGAAGAAGTGAGGAGATACGTATATAAACCAAAGTGCACTACATATTATGAAGGTAAAGTGGCAATGTGCGGGACAAATAGCTCGAATAAGCGATGGATGCTGAGGTCCCACGAAGCTGAAATGGCGGCCCCGATGCTTATAAACGTAGTGCTGTAGATCCCCGATTAGGATAGGATAGACTTAAAAACTCGTCGCAGAGATCCGGTGGATACAAGCGGCACGGCACCTCCATCCACGTATATTTATTTATTTATTTATTCCATAATTGCATTAATGTACATCGATCTCAGCATCATCATGATCAACCCATTACCGGCTCACTACAGAGCACGGGTCTCCTCTCAATATGAGAAGGGTTTGGCCATAGTCCACCATGCTGACCATGTGCGGATTGGCAGAATTCACACGCCTTTGAGAACTTTATGGAGAACTCTCAGGCGTGCAGGTTTCCTCACGATGTTTTCCTTTACCGTTGAAGCAAGTGATATTTTAATTATTTAAAAACTTACACATAATATAGTTAGAATACATTAGGCCCGTCCGGGCGTTGCAAGTCACAATTATTATACATAGTATTTTTTTTTTCTCTTTTTATGGTTTTACACAGATAAGCCAATGTCAAGTTTATAGCAATGTAGAATTGAATAGTAGAAAAATGGCGGGAAACTTCGCACTAGACGGACGCTCAAACCTTTCCCAAATTAATACCTGTTGACATTGAAAAGACTAGCCACTACACAAACGATACCAAAACTATAATGTCCACAACACAATCAACACCAGTCCTTTTCAAAATTAGCCAACAAACATTAATTCAAGAAAAGCGTGAGAAAACCGCGCGAAGTCTCCTTTCTAAACCTACATAGTATTTATTTCGTTTCATTTGGAATACAAAAGTTTATCTATTGAAATTACTAGAAAATAATAATTAATATGTCATTCAGTATGTCAAAATGGTTGATACGATGATAATGACATTGGCTCAACTTTAAAATTGGAGGCAGTCAAAATGTCCAAATTAAGTGAACATAATAATATGGGCAGGCCTTATTACATCTGGCCATATTAAATACGGCTGTAACGTAGCGGAGCGCGCGGGGGGACAGCGGACTAATGAAACGCCGAGTGACGGGGTAACAGTTATATTATCACTGATACTGAACCCTACAATACAAGTGGGAGAGAAGGAGACTACCAGCGGTCTAGATAGCGATGGGCCGTCTGTGGGAGTCGTCCGCAACGCTAGGTAGATACTCTTGGTAGTTACAAGCTCGGGAGTGCCGTCTGTGGTAGTCGTCAGCTCCGTTGCTATAATGCCCTAAGAGTGAGAGAACTCGTTTAACAATAGTTTGTTCCAAACCTTTATACATTTTAGTAAGGACAAACGATAGCGCGATACAAAATATATACGCGATACAAGTGGCGCCATCTATTATCAATTCCGAGGAACCTTATTGATAAATCCTTACTGTTACACGGCCGTATTATATCAACCCCAATTAGGGCAAAGAAAATGCAAACCACAGGTTTCGGTAGCGTCTTCTCAATTAGTACTTTCCAATGCATACCGATTGCCGGTACGCGGTACACGCTCGCTATATTTGGACGGTACGGGCTCACACGAGGTTTTAAGTAGATTTAACTTCGGATTCCTTTCTTATTCATATCACTAAATCAAAAGTCGAAAAAGTCGTCTTGCATTTTTTATACTATTTCACTCTGTCGATTAGAATTGGTTTAATGTGAACCAGATTAACATTCGCATTATATTGATGATGATTAACCCATTCTCGGCTCACTACAGAGCACGGGTCTCCTCTCAATATGAGAAGCGTTTCCTCACGATGTTTTCCTTCACCGTTGAAGCAAGTGATATTTTAATTTTTTAAAAACGCACATAACTCCGAAAAGTTAGGCGTGCCCGGATTCGAACCGCCGACCTCTGATTAGGAGACATTCGTCGTCGGACATTATATTGGTAATTGCTTTAATTTCTAGTTTCAACCACTTTTAGTTAAGCATTATAGATTATAATATAATTGATTGTGAAATGCTATAAAAAAGTTAAAATCGTTTATGCTGTGACTCAAAACTATATTCCATATTATATTTATACATAAGTATTATGTAATATAAGTATGGATCACACAGATTATGAGAAAAATTGCTATTCCTATTTTCATCTGTATTTAGTTGAGTAATTAATATATTCATTGCAAAAAATTTCTTACTAGATCATTCCTTTTTTGAACTTAGACTACACCTAGTAAAGAACAATAAAGTAAAACCATTACAATCTTTGCGATAACGAGTGAAATAAGAGACGAAATATATATCTTGAGACATGACATAGAAACCTTAACGCGTGTACGTTGAACCTCTTTAATAAATCAATTGAAGGCGCGGTTCCTTTGCGCATCGATGTAAAAGAAAGTTAATCGCAATTTCCTAGCGGTCTTTGTTATTTCCCGCCATTTTTGGAACGCAATAAAATGTTAAATTATATCCTATTTTTATGAAGTTATCTCTCCTTTTTAAGACTCGGCCATTGAATGTCAATAGGTCATCGTGTTGTCGCGTATTGTTCGGTTAAGTTTTTTGTATTAGGCACTCGTATCTCAAGCAAGTTCCATTTTAGACTTTTATTTATCCACTACAAGTTAACCTTTGACGGCAATCTCCCCTGATGGTAAGTGATGATGCAGTCTAAGATGGTGGCGGGCTAACCTGTTAGGGTATGGTAAACCCATACTCCTAATTGGTTTCCACACGACATCGTGGCGGGACGCTAAATCGCTCGGCGACACGTCTTTGTCGGTAGGGCCCCTAGCCACGGCCGAAGCCTCCCACCAGACCAGGACTCGTGCCGGGAATCGAACCCAGGACCTTTAATTGTATAATGTGACAGCGCGCGCTGTGCCACCGAGGTCGTCAGACTAGAAATAATCTATTTAAAATTTTAAATCTACCTCTAACTACTCGGCATTTGGCATTTAATTTGTTTGTATTATAAGAGTTTAAAAAGTAAGAATCAAAACACGAAGCTCATAATTGATACGGGATCTTCTTATATATATAAAGTTTCTCAATTTGGATGAACCAGTCCAGGACGTCTACAGCTCACTATGTCGGTCCAAAACTAATATAAAATACATTGCGCAAGAAATTTATATAAAAAAACCTTCATTTGGGTGTATATTATTAAAATGCGTTCGTATAAAAAATTACAACAACGTTGCAAACTCCACTCACGTAAGTACTTTTTGACGGAAAACCTATTAAATTTTATGAGTGTTTTCCATACTTGTCTTGCTCCAATTTTTTTGTTTGCCCGGTATTCTTAATTCCAAGTGTGTTTATAAGTATTCTAGAAGTGACATGATGTATTTTTTGTCCTATCAGAAGCAGGTAATTATAACAAGGTGAATCTCTGTTTTCTTTGCATAAAAGCCATCGAAAATATTTTATTTTAATAAATTTGGTATTGCTAGAAGATATATGGATTACGTCATTTCGTGATAATGAATGACACAGATGAGGACATAACTGGGATACCCTTTTGTAGTTAAATTTAAGTTTTATTGTATTTGTACAAATTTTTGCTGGTGGGATTTTATATTAAAATATTTATTGGTTCATCACAATTATTCTAATTCATGCAAAATAGTACAAAAATATTATTTTATTGTTTAAATATGGTATTGGAATAGTAAATGTAAAAATCCTTACGTATTCTGAGCGCTAAATTACTAACACGTATAAATGAAGGTAGGTATGTACTTTTCTTATGGTAAGAATCCTCATGAATGTAACAATAATAGAAACCATGTGTGCATTACTAAGTAACTGCATATTTAATCTAATGGTTGGTTCTTAGGACTTTGGCGTTACACACCCCCATGCTTCGAAGAGAAGCTATCGATCCCAGTTAGACTGAAATGTAGTAATATTATTTAATTGCATTGGGTTAGGTTCAATAGCCTAGGATGCAGGACCGCTGGAAAGAGAGCCTGGCGGATGCCCTTTATGGCAAACGTACGATAGAGGCCATCTGTCCGGTGTTGGAACAGTGGTGCCAGCGAGCACATGGATCGCTCTCCTTCCGACTCGTGCAGGTCCTGACCGGGCACGGTTGCTTTGGTCACTACCTGCACCGGGTCGCGAGGAGAGAACCGACCATGACGTGCCACGAATGCGGAACTGGGGATGACACGGCTCAGCACACTCTTGAGGTGTGCGGGCAGTGGGATCCCCAGCGCAGAGCTCTGATTGCGATAATCGGTGGCCTGTCGCTGCCCAGCATAGTCAAAGCCATGCTGAGCCGTGTCATGATATTTTATTTTATAGGTTTACTAATGATCTTTACGTTTACTTACACTATAGTTACATAATACATGCTTATTGTATGTAAAATCGCGTCGAAGTAAACACAACGAGCAGTTTAAGTTACATTGCAATATAGCGATAGTTAGAACAAAATGAAGTAAGTTAATAATATTGTGTAGACAAGTCCTACTATAGCGTAAAGGATTACGTAAATGATAAACAAGCATGGGTGTGAAATATTGCTCTAATAAGATAGCTCTTAATATAATTTTAAGTGGCATGTGAGATGGTGATAACAAAAAGAAAATTTACCTGGCTAAGTTTGTTGTGGGCTTCTTCTTAGACCGGAGCGCTTTTGGAACCCTTATAGCTTTAGTTTTAAGTTTACGAATGTAGTTATCACCATCAAATCACTACTATGTAAATTATTGACGCGTCAAAAGCGCCTTTTAAAGGACTATTTGAATAAAGATTATTTGAATTTGAATTTTGAATTTGTACATAATTTTAAACATTTTAAAGAAGTATATACTTAATAAAATATAGTTAAAAATAAACACCTGGTAACAGTAATGAAAAAAGCATGTGATAGCCTAGTGTTTATGGCGTCAGCCTCCTAATCAGAGGTCGGCGGTTCGAATCCGGGCACGCACCTCTAACTTTTAGAAGTTATGTGCGTTTTAAAATAATTTAAATATCACTTGCTTTAACGGTGAAGGAAAACATCGTGAGGAAACCTGCCCGCCTGAGAATTCTCCATAATGTTCTCAAAAACGTGTGAAGTCTGCCAATCCGCACATGGCCAGCGTGGTGGACTATGGCCAAACCCTTCTCATATTGAGAGGAGACCCGTGCTCTGTAGTGAGCCAGTAATGGTTGATCATGATGAACAGTAATGATTCCTACTTTTCCTAAGTTCATAGTGATCAATAAATAATTTAAGTAACCAGTACTAAACTTAATTTTATCCGCTAATTACCAACCCGATATCAGCGGGTGAGAATGATGACGACCTCCGTGGCGCAGTGCGCGCGCTGCCTCTTTATATAGTTGGAGGTCCTGGGTTCGATTCCCGGCTCGAGTCTCCTCTGGTGGGAGGCTGCGGCCGTGGCTAGTTACCACCCTACCGACAAAGACGTGTCGCCAAGCGATTTAGCGTTCCGGCACGATGTCGTGTAGAAACCAATTAGGAGTATGGGTTTTCCATACCCCTAACAGGTTAGCCCGCTACCATCTTGACTGCATCATCACTTACCATCAGGTGAGATTGCCGTCAAGGGCTAACTTGTAGTGGATAAAAAAAAAAAAAATTATGACAGTGACCCGAGTACAGTTGAAGGCAAAAGTTATCGTAAATTCCATTTATCGATTGCCATTTCTAGTGTGGCATACAGCCGTCTTCGTAAAAAGCCTCGCGAGCAACTGTGCCGGGATCTTGATCCTCGTAAAATTTTATGTGTCTCGGACAAAGCGAATTTTGTTAATTAACTGTTTCGCCCGCTCGAGGTGTACCCTCCCGTGTAGTGATAGATAATGTTTTCTCTTTTTTTATCTGTGACTCGAATCTTAATTCCGCCGCGCGTCGTGTTGCGGCCATATTTTTAAATGATCCCCAAAATTGGACGCATCGGAACAAAAAACGTAATGACTGCTCCCGTCTTTTTGAATGGACGCCGCTTCTCGCAACCAATGCCACTGTCAGTGTACTGGACCACTGGGTCATGTGGGGCTGTTTAACCCTTCTTCAATTCTTCACTTCTTATTGTATTAGTTTATGTTTTTATGTACACTGCAAGTTAACCCTTGACGGCAATCTCACCTGGTGGTAACTGATCATGCAGTCTAGGATGTTAGCAGGCTAACCTGTTAGGGATACCCCAACTAGGAGTGTGGTTTTACCGTATGTTAAAACCACACTCCTAGTTGGTTTCTACGCGACATCGTGCCGGAACGCTAAATCGTTAACGTTTTTGTCGGTAGGGTGGTAACTAGCCACGGCCGGATCCTCTTTTCCTCCACACATGACCAGACCAAATTCGAGCCGGGAATTTAACCTAGAACCTTATAATGTGACAGCGCACACGATGCGCCGCGAAGGTCGTTAAAATCAGCCATAGAAAAGAATCTGTACAATAGTATTATTTATTAGAACCTTCAACTTTTTTTTTTTCGGACTGTCTATTAGCTGTACTAACCCTATTGGTTGCCACAGCGTAACCGGACTGTTTGACGAGCTTCGAAATGAAGCTGCCAGAAGAAATTTTGAGCCCTAAGGCTCGAAGAAACTAAGGGAACGTCTGCCTAAGGGCGCCTCCTTTGAGGTCGAACCTCGGCTTAGACGATGTTTGGGATAACGGGGAGGTCGGACGGTGAATGGTCCGCTCATCTTCGAAGCCGTGGAAAGAGCCCACGTTCGGATGACGTAAGATAGCGAGGACCTCGTCTTCGCCGGCAAAGACGATGTGTAGCGTATGATTGTGTGGTAGGTGGTACGAGTATGTTGTCAGTAGTCATCTGATCGTCAGGGTCATAAAGGATATGTTTTAGCGCTCCTCTTTCGGAGAGGAGCGCTTAGGTCGGGGGAGTAAAAAGAAGCTGCAACTACGAGAGGGTTGGGGTGTCGGATTGAACCTTCAACCATTGCTCCATAGCACACGGAAGGATTCCAGAAATGTATGTTTTTAATGTATTTATGTAAATAAAAAGCTTATGGGATCAGGACACTGATCAGGAACGAGTTCTGTTTTCTATTTTAACCATCGTTAATAGGTCACATTTAACTAAAACATTCCATAAATAAGTAAAGCAGCAACGTCAACGATGGTATCCAATATAACGCTTTTCCTTATGTGACGATTTTTGTTATGGTCTAGGACTATAGCAAATTCAGTCTTATTCACATGATAATACGTACGGACTTCCGCGTATCACCGTCTATCCTATTTGGTAGTGGTATTTTTTCCATGATATTGTCCAAAGGTATGAATATTTTAATTAACTACAAAATTACTTATGGAAATCGAACCTGTATTGCACCTTAAGTGGATGAGCGTGGGTCAATGAAATTTTAAAGATGTATCCTCAAAACTATTTTAACGAGTAATTTTAAAGGGCAAATAACGTTTATGAGTTATGAAGTATGTTAATAAGTATACAATTTATATTTATTTTGTTACAAACTCCTTATTTTTCAATTTAATTATGCTTCAAACTCTATAATGGCCAATATATTTAATAATATAAAATTTATTTTATAGTATATAATAATATAGAATTAACATTCCTAGTAATATTAAGAAATAACTATTAAACCAAACTTTTTTTTGATTTATGCTCTAAAGCCCATGTAACCCGAGAAGAGGTATATGTTCAACTGTTGGGCAGTAATAGGTTGATGATGATGATGATTATACTGATTTAGTTTCATTTCATCACTATGCGTAAAATGATTTTACTTATGTCTTCAATGAGCTCCGTGGCGCAGTGCGTGCGCTGTCGCATTATAAAGTTGGAGGTCCTGAGTTCGATTCCCGGCTCGAGTCTGGTTTGGTGGGAGCTTCGGCCGTGGCTAGTTACCACCCTACAGACAAAGACGTGTCACCAAGCGATTTAGCGTTCCGGCACGATGTCGTGTAAAAACCAATTAGGAGTATTTGAGTTTATTATACCCCTAACAGGTTAGCCCGCTACCATCTTAGACATCATCACTTACCATCAGGTGAGGTTGCCGTCAAGGGCTAACTTGTAGTGTATAAAAAAATGTCATATACGTAAGGACTAATTATGACAGCTCAAACCATATGATTGACCTGGTTAAGCGACGTGAACAAAATCCGTTGTCTAGATAGGTGATTGTTATAGTTTTATTTCGTTTCTTGGGGTACACTTTGACAAAATCTTCATCAAATTCAAATTCAAATAATCTTTATTCAAATAGTCCTTTAAAAGGCGCTTTTGACGCGTCAATAATTTACAAAGTAGTGATTTGATGGTGATAACTACATTCGTAAACTTAAAACTAAAGCTATGAGGGTTCCAAACGCGCCCCGGTCTAAGAAGAAGCCCACAACAAACTTAGCCAGGTAAATTTTCTTTTTGTTATCACCATCTCATATGCCACTTAAAATTATACTAAGAGCTATCTTATTAGAGCAATATTTCACACCCATGCTTGTTTATCATCCTTCATCTAAACGCAAGATGTTACTGGTGTCAAATATTCTGATATACAATCAGAACGCACTGAATATTCAAGAGGTCTAATTTAACTAAGAATTAAACGGTGTCGCACAACTCCAAACACGCGCAAGGTATGCGAGGTATACAGGAGTCCAAAAAGTATTTAATTACCGGCCATTACTTAAAGATCCCGACGGTTCGGATTGTTCGCGGTGCGCGATAAATTTGTTATTTACGAGAGGCGACTGCGTGAAGTAATGCCGTCCGATTGTTTGAGCAGTGACTCCTGGAACGGTTGTTTCACTTTTAAAACGCTCCGTAACGGTCCAACGATTGAATAATATCGCGCTCTTGTAAAATTAACTCCATACTTTCAGGAGTAGTTTATAATTCTAAATTTTAAACTACCTCCCTTTCTTCATCATCATCATCATGAACAACCCATTACTGGCTCACTACAGAGCACGGGTCTCCTCTCAATATGAGAAGGGTTTGACCATAGTCCATCACGCTGGCCATAAGCGGATTGGCAGACTTCACACGCCTTTGAGAACATTATGAAGAACTCTCAGGCGTGCAGGTTTCTTCACGATGTTTTCCTTCGCCTGTTGAAGCAAGTGATATTTTATTTACAAAAATATTAATTCTACAATATTCAACAACATATCATAAATATAAAACATAAATATATAAAAACATGTTTAAAAAGCCTCCGTGTCCAACGGCCTGATTATCATAAACGACATCTAGCTTTACAAGCCACACTAATCAATGGTGACATATTACAAACTTTACTTCTAGACATAAAACAAGTGGCATTTATTCAAATACAAGTTAGTTTATCCCAAGCAAGACTTATATGGACCAAATTAATTGTACACTTGTATGCATTGAGAAACTCGCGCATAATATAGGCGTACGTGATTTCATTAAAGTACTTAACAACAGTTTTGTGAATGAAGCTTTACCTATTTTCTTTTTTTTTTATCTACTACAAGTTAGCCCTTGACAGCTATCTCACCTGCTGGTAAATGATGATGCAGTTTAGGATGGTAGCGGGCTAACCTGTTAGGGGTATGGTAAACCCATACTCCTAATTGGTTTCTACGCGACATCGTGCCGGAACGCTAAATCGCTTGGCGACACGTCATTGTCGGTAAAAAAAAAATTATAAAAATAATATTTATTTTTTTAATAATAAATAAAGAATCCTTATTGTTATATATTTGATCATCATTATCACGATCAACCCATTGTCAGCTCACTACAGAGCACGGGTCTCCTATTAATATGAGAAGGGTTTGGCTATCTTCTACCACGCTGACCATGTGTGATTTGACTTCACACACCTTTGAGAACATTATGGAGAACTCTCAGGAATGCAGTTTTTTCTTCACGATGTTTCCCATCAATGTTGAAGCAAGTGATATTATAACAGCTAAAAACGCACGTTTTATTTATATTATTTCTAAATCGCTTTATATCATTTTTGGGTCACAAAAGTAGAAACCAATTAGAGTATGGGTTTACTATACACCTAACAGGTTAGCCCGCGTCATCACTTACCATCAGGTGAGATTGCCGTCAAGGGTTAACTAGTAGTGGATAAAAAAAACCATAGATCTAGCAAAGCCAGTATTAAGGCCGCCAGGTTACGTTAATGAACTGCAAAATCGTCCTTAAAAGCCGGTTGGTCTTGTACTTTGGCAAAGGGGTACAGTACATACCACAAGTAGCTCTTGAGGGGTGGAGACGTGTCGCTTTTTGCTCGTATGCAATCAATTTACGTAATCTATGATATTTTACGTTTGCACCGTTCTCTAATAGGTGTATCACTCACAATACCAAAGCAACGACAGGTAAAGTCAAAGGTTATCCTCGGATGCGCCTACTTTCACCTCTCGGTCCTCTTTAATCACAACCTTAAACATTATCGTGAAAACGCTGCACTATCAACCTTATTTTTATAGCCGTAAGAGTTTCAACATGTGAAGTTATTATGTGGTAATTGTATTCCCACTTTATGACGTTCCAGTGTACCGATGATTATTTTGTAATAAGACGATAAAGTCACGTTACATTTCCTTTTGAAATGTGAAAATGTCACTTTTGGGATCCGTTAGAGAGTAGGTCTCGACATAAAATCCCTTGATATATCTGACGGAGTTCAATTAAACTTTTCTTTTTTCTCAAGTCCGAAATTGAATTCAACTTGGTAATGGAATCACTTTTCAGTACACTAAAATATATAATCAGAATGACGAAAGTAAAGCACACTTGTCTAAAAATGTTTATTAACTTTAAGTTTGAAGGTAAATGAATTACTTTCAGATCTTTACTGTGTTTGCGTTTTACTCAAAGACACACATACCTTGACGAAATATCATCATCATCATTATCATGAACAATCTATTCTCGGCGCACTACAGAGCACGGGATCCTCTCAATATGCTGCCCATATGCGGATTGGCAGACATCACACGTCGTTGAGAACATTGCGGAGAACTCTCAGTCGTGCAGGTTTCCTCACGATGTTTTCCTTCACCGTTGAAGCAAGTGACATTTTAATTTTTTTTTACAACGCACATAAATCCGAAAAGTTAGAAGTGCGTGCCCGGATTCGAACCACCGACCTCTGATTAGGGGGCTGACGCCCTAACGACTAGGCTATCACCGCTACGAAATATCGTAATGCCATATTTAAGAGTGCCTCTTGCAATACATGTTAGCTATTTGATAACCTTCCTTGCGCAATGGTGAGCGATAATATCTAAAAAAAAGTTCCGGGTTCGATTCCCAAAATGTGCAATATGGAGTTTTAATAAATACCGATAAAGACGTGCAGACAAGCATTCCGGTACCATGCCGCGTATAAACCGATTAGAGGTATGAGTTTAATATATCTGCCATTCCTCTAACAGATAAGCCCGCTGCCGTCCAACGTTAATCTGTGCTAACCCTATTGGTTGCGACAGCATAACCGGGCTGTTTGGTGAGCTTCGGAAAGAAGCTCTGCCAGAAGAAATTTTGAGCCCTAGGGCTCAAAGAAACTAAGGGAACGTCTGCCTAAGGACGCCTCCTGTGAGGCCTAACCTCGTCTTAGGCGACGTTTGGCATAACGGAGGGTCGCACGGTATAACGAGGGGGTCGGACGGTAATCTGATAGTCGTAGTCAATGGATAGTAAGTAAAAAGTCATCATAATTTGAATCCTGGTTTTATTGAATTTGGGTTTACCATACCCCTAACAGGTTAGCCCGCTACCATCTTCGACCGCATCATCACTTACCATCAGGTGAGATGCAGTCATGGGCAAACGTGTGGTGTGTATAAAAAAATATATATTATAACAAAACATTACATAATATAGGTAAACCATGAATAACTTGTACAATAAACTCGCATAAATTAAGTTAAAAAAGACCAAGGTGAATTTTATGCGCATCTGGGTTCTATTGAATTGCACAAATTTATCAACATTAATAGACTAAGAGACATCTGCTTAACTTTTATAGGCTGCAGTACAAAATAACTACTTTGGTTTTTTGGATTTTTACCTGAGATTTTCATCAGGGAATATGTTAAAATGAAACACGCATAACCGATAATGAGGCTATTTTAATAATGCCATCATAATGGGGCGACGTGCAAGTCGCCAGAGCTTCTAGACGCTAACTCAGTATTCGTAGAAGACTCCTTAATCTAGAACACACTTAACTGACTTTTTAGTGCCGCATCATAATTGATTATTAACAATAGCCCGATCACCAACACATGTCCTTAAAAAAAAATTATATTCAGAAACTAGATTATTGTAGATATTTTTATCACTATTATGCGATTTTTTTATATTATTGAAGGTAGTCGTTTAAATTTTAAGCGCTGCTTTAAGAACTTCTGGATACATTAAAATATACCTACACAAATAGTCAAAGAAACCTGAGTGTTTACCTATTGTAAAAACTTAGATAAATTAATGAACTAAGTTAAATACGCCAGTAAAATTGTGGCCTTTTTTTTCCAAAAAACAAACACTAAACTTGAAGCACTGTCCTTGTGGCGTCCATTGTTATTGCTATTTTGCGTGGACCAATCACGTGCCACCGTTTTGGCGGGAACCAATAGCGTGGCGACATGTGACGTGATGACATCCAACTTAATACATTCATCATTCATAATAGAATTCTAGTCAAGTTTTATACTCTTTTGTACTTAAACAGATTAATAACATTTTAACCCTTACAAACAACTTGTAAAATATATGTCTTAATTAATTAAAATAATAAGTTAGGTAAATGAAACTGCCGGTTCATTAAAAAAAACTCACCATCCGTTACAGTAAGTTTTGTCACTGCCTCCGAAGCTATTACAATTTTCATTCAAATTAACCCAGGGGTATTATGCTAAAAATGTTTTAATGATCCAAAAGATACGGTTCACGGTCGTAAATCAGGGGATCGGGGGATAAATCAAGCCCGGGACCGCGACAGTTACAATTTAGCAATTTACTTGTCAACATGATCTAGACCCATTATCGGAAATAGGTATTTGAGATATAAGCTTAAGCGTTTTATATCAGTTACTCTTCGACCCTCACTCTTTCTTTTCCTCAGCAAATACAAAAATTCTTAATGAATACATTTTAATATTTATCGTGAAAATATCGTGATGCGTATGAATGGATGTAAGATATATAAGACACAATTGATTATTATTGTTATTTTTCACGTAATAAATATTATTTCACATTATTTCTTTATTAAAATCTCGTAGGTACGCTTGCTTTGCACAAATGCCTCACCACGCATGCCTCTTAGCATATTTATCAATAAGATAAGGGTCATGGTTATAAATCAAAGGATCGAGGGATAAATCATGCCAAGTACCTTGTCATTAACAATTTAGTAATTTACTTGTCAACATGATCCAGACCTATTAGTGAATAGGTAGTTAAGTTACAGACTTTAGCGATTTTTTCTACATTCATACACATATAGTATATAGTAACAAATTGGTCTTTTGTCAGAGATTAGCAGTTTACAAACAGAAAGTGAAATAATTATACTAATCACTATATATCATTTACTAGAAATACCATGAGATATTCTGGCTTTCTAAATGTTACAAATATAATTAAATTATAAGTGTAACGAAAAAAACAAAAACAGGTTACTCAAAAGGACGGGACCTATTTCTATAAAAAAAGTGTCTGGAATCCGCGCCCTGGCTACATATATATATGGACGATATTGCTCTAGTTAATATTTTTTTCACCAGGTTTCAACTATAATAGTTGGTCGAAAAAAAGGTTCGAAAATGGGTGTGCCTAGAACAATTTATATATTTACCTCGCATGTTGCAAACAGTATTTCGATCAGCGAGTCAGTCAGTCAGATTCAGCGAGTAAATAACGCACAGATTGGAATCTATTCATCGATCGAGATTTAAATGCCTGTAAACGTGTTATTTAGGTAAACGGGATATAACAAAGCGACGATAGAAACAGGTGCCTTAACATTGCTGTTCCTGAGTCAAAACTCGCTGCCGTCCAAAAATGAACTAGACATTATGTAGCCAGATTTGAGAGCAAATAGACTTCAAAAATCGTATGTGTAATTGTATATTTGTCTAGAATAAAATAAAGCAAACCCCACCCCGCCTACACAGCCGCAGTAGAAGAAGATGGTTTACATTAGTATTATTTTGAAATACAACCAATTTTTTCTAGTTTCTGTTATTTTCTGTCTTTTTTGTTTTATTTTTCCTTTTTCGTGGTGTACAATAAAAGTGTGTAAATAAATAAAACATTTTAAAACAGGTAAAAGTTATGTTACAATTTTTTTTTTGTGATTCTGTCAATTGCAAAAAATAAACTTTATTAATAATGCTTCTAACTTAGCAAAATACATACAGGAAAGTAATAATAGGGTACACGTCATTATTATTACAAATAAATTAATAACATTGAACTAAACAAATATAATATCTATATATTAATACAGTGGTAATAAATGCATATCATATAAAGATCAGAGTTATTAGTAAAATCGCTGTCGCTGATCGTGTAGGACATACAGTATAGGCAATAATATATACGAAAGGGCAATTTCTATAGGGTACTTTGTAATTAAAATAGTGCAAAAAGACCCATTTATCCAGACAGTAAAGTCCAGTCCTGCACAAACAGAAGGGCTAGGCTCTCATTAAAGGATACTTAATGGCAATATTTTGCATTCAAAGGATTATTAAAGAATGGTCTATAATTTACTAGTGAATATTCATAAGGTTTAGTTACATAGAAATGTCCAAGTATTCTAAAGACAGTAAATACCAACAACCAAAATGGAACGAACCGACATTTTTGTGAAAATTTGGGTTTTCTATAAACAATAATGCGCTAATCTAAAGTTATGCATTCTTTTCATTTTAGACAACCTCTGTGGCGCAGCGCGTGCATCGCATTATAAAATTGGTGGTCTGGTGTTTGATTCCCGGCTCAAGTCTGGTCTGTTAAAAGGCTTCGGCTGCAGCCAATTACCACCCTACCGACAAAGACGTCTCGCTATGTGATTTAGCGTTGTCAAGTACACGATGTCGCGTAGAAACCGATTAGGTGTATGTGTTTACCATATCCCTAACAGGTTAGACCGCTACCATCTTAGACTGCATCATCACTTACCATCACGTGAGATTGCCGTCAAGGGCTTACTTGTAGTGTGTAAAAAAAATACATATCATACCCGCTGTCCCGCTGACACGGCTCGCGTCACGTTAGTAATAATGTCATGACAAATAAACAACATTATTAGACAGTAAATAACTTTTGCTTCATATTTTGCATACATTCAATCTGTGTAATTTCAAAATGTATGCCTTAGTAACTAACTTACTGTCTAACTACTAACTAACTGATTTAGTATAGACCTATCCTTAATGAATTTTTAGGATTATATATGTCGGCGCGAAGAAGTTATTAACTTTATTAAGCGGCGCCAAAAACCACAACAATTCAATAATTACCTACATTTTAACTATTGATGATTTTGCTAACACAATTTAGCCAGTAACAATCAATTTTGTACAAGCATGCTTTGTGCTATAAATACGGGTATAATATAAATGCGGTCGATGCCTTTCGCGGATTCTCTCGCTGGAGACGTCGGACTGTTCGGACCTCTTAGTTATTATCGCAATAAAAGTGTAAACGGCAAGTTGTGGTTTTAATTACTATGAGCGAAAGTAAACAAAGTCGTGACGTCAGCAACGCTGATGTCACCCTTACAAAAAACAACTCGAACGCTCTTGACTCGACATATAATATTTATTTTATTGGTATTGTCAAAGAAGCAAGATAGAAAACCTATGTTTTCGACCTTTTTTCATATATTTTTGTTTTACTTTTATTTTACCTTTCAACAGATAAGAGGGTTAAATGTTGTAGGGGTGTTTGCTATTAATCAATGGGGGATGGTTTGTAAAATTTTACACGTAACCTTTAAAGTAAATGAAGTCAGTGTAAGATAGTTGGCAACGTCTGCGTTCTATGCAATCAAAGCGTAGCAGAATTATTGGTATTTTACTGGCCAGCATCGAACGGTTGTTAGGTGTTGATTTATTCCCAATGTTTGTTATTCGTTGTATTTCCTTACAAATACTGGAGCCCGTTCAAGTAGGAGTTTAATGCGCATTCTGATCGATAATTTTATAGCAAATTAAATCAAATAATAGTAATATATAGACTTTCAAACTTCAGATTCATACGAACTTTTATCGTATCTAATACGCACTGTAAATACAAAGAACGTCCTTTAATAATTTCCATAAAATTCTTAATTACCGCACATATCCTATAATCATAATCAACCCATTGCCGGCTCACTACAGAGCAAGGGTCTCCTCTCAATATGAGAAAGGTTTGGCCACTGTTTACCACGCTGGCTATGTGCGGATTGGCAGACTTTACACGCCTTTGAGAACATTATGGAGAACTCTCAGGCGTGCAGGTTTTCTCACGATGTTTTCCTTCACCGTGGAAGCAAGTGATATTTTAATTGTTTAAAAACGCACATAACTCCAAAAAATTAAAGGTGCCTGCCCGGGCTCGAACCCCCAACCTGGAGGTGGACGCACTAACCCCTAGGCTATCACAGCTTTCCTATAATATGATGTCCGAACTATAATGTTCAACTCAAAACCTCAAATGTGAAATGAAAATTTAACAACAAGTAACTCATGGCTAGTTCATTAAAATTGTATAAGATTTAAAAATTAAAGTAAATGATTGATAAATACGCTTTTTTTGACGATCTCCATGGCGCAGCGTGTGCGCTGTTGTATTTTAAAGTTGAGGTCCTGGGTTCGATTCCCGGCTTGAGTCTGGTCTGGTGGGAGGCTTCGGCCGTGGCTAGTTACCACCCTACAGACAAAGATGTGTCGCCAAGCGATTTAGCGTTCGGGCACGATGTCGTGTAGAAACCAATTAGGAGTATGGTTAATACTCTTAACAGGTATGCCCGCTACCATCTTAGACCGCATCATCACTTACCATCAGGTGAGCTTGCCGTCAAGGGCTAACTTGTGGTGTATAAAAAAACGCTTCCATACATTTTTGGGCCCGCTTTGAATTTTACCTTATATTCCGATTTCACGTTTCATTCATTCGTAACTACGTAAGCAATGTTAACGACTATTCTACGCGGTTTCACCCGCTTTTGCGTCAAGTACCTACCCGCTTTTATGTATTCCAATTTCAAATTTTCATTATCTCTTAAACTATTACGTCTTAATTACATGCTGTAGAGGGTACATACCATTACCAGTGTTTTGATAATATAATGTTATTTATATTTACTTAATACCTTATCCATAATAATTTAATGACGTCATTTTAGAACTATTCTTGTCTTTAAAGGGTTATATTTTGCTTATTTATTGAAATATCTTAATTGAACAATATAAGGACAAACTAGGAAAAATACACAATATAAAAGCAAAAGCGATTTCTTCCAGACTTCCGGTTCGAACGAATCCGACAGATATATAAAGGCATGAAATCGCTTTTACATATAAACATACTAATAAAAAATACTATAGATAAATAATTGCTATATTACTACATAGTAATATAACAATTTGGAAGGAATAATTTCAATGATAGATTATAATGACATGTAAAGTGTAATACCTATATTCTTACATATATACTAAACTCTAGTGTTATAATTCTAAAAGTTCATTCAGGAGGTTCTAAGTTTGTCGATTACAAATAAACAAACACATAACTGGTTTCTCTTTGTAATATAGCTTCTGTTCATTCGTAGATCGGGATGAAAAATTCATGACACTTAGCAAGCGCACTGCTGGTGTAGTGGTATCATGCAAGATTCCCATTCTTGCGACCCGGGTTCGATTCCCGGGCAGTGCATTCAACTTTTTACTATTAGTTTTACTGTTTTTTTTTATTTTTATATATTCCTATAATGCAAATTGTAAGTTATTATTGCTTTTAACATAAGCTTTAACATGTTCTTCATTGCGAATCAAATTTTATTGTCTACGTTTATATTTGCATAAGGAAAACATCGTGAGGAAACCTACACGCCGGAAAGTTCTCCATAATGTTCTCAAATCTCGAAGCGTCAAATTTTAAAATGGAAGGTATCCTCAGATGATCAAAGATTAAATTTAAATTGCTTAATTTAAAATTACATAGGATAAAATTTATCACCATTTAACATTCTTTCATGTTCTACTATAAAGCAAGTAAATATTAACGGTACATAAACTAGAAATACGCTTCATAGTTTGGAACCCTCATAGCTTTAGTTTTAAGTTTACGAATGTAGTTATCACCATCAAATCACTAGTATCTAAATTATTGACGCGTCAAAAGCGCCTTTTAAAGGACTATTTGGATGAAGATTTGAATTAGAATTTTTAATAAAAAGAAATTATATAAACGTTGCCGTATTTACTTCCTTGCAAACCATCCTTTCAGATTTCTTATTATTTATATGATTTATTTACAAAAGCGTTCCGAAACTATTCATTCTAGATTAAACACAAGCGATGTACGCAAGTGACACTCGCAGGCCATATTACCGCCTTAGAGATTCAGATTTGTTAAGTTAAATAGGTACATCATTTCGTCAGCGCTGAAACTTCGAAATGGAAGCGGTGAGTTTAGAATAACCTGCTAGCTACTAGCCCAATGGTCTCCATGAATAATTCAACGTAACAAATAGACGTATCGGACGTTACACAGCAAAAAAAAGGCTAATAAAAGTGAGCTTCACTCAACTACTTTCAGCTTAAGCTTCTTCTCACAGCTCGTAAATAGCATTTTTTTTGTAATAAGTGCCAATTCAATTCCAATGAGTGGAGGGGAATTAATTCTACAGCTTAGACTAGTACTGCAGTATAGAAGGCGAATACATGCGAAGTGCTCCAAGTAATCTAGCAACATAAGCTAAAGATCTAGCCATGAAAATCACGCACTAGACGCATGACTTTACGTATTGATAAAAATTTAACTAAAACTGAAATTTCAGGAAAATGTTAATATAATAAAAAATTTAAACACGATTACAGAAGATTTGCAATTGTGAAAAGTTTTTTTATTTCGCTGGTTCCGTATTATATTTAACATAATTTAACAAATAACAATCTTTTTAAACTACTTCAAGCAGCTAATAATTTTTTTTTTGTTTACCTTTATCTTGAAAATTAAATTTTGATTATAAGTGCCCTTCATGTTTCAAGTTCATCATCATCATGATCAACCCATTGCCGGCTCACTACAGAACACGGGTCTCCTCTCAATATGAGAAGGGTTGTGCGGATGTGCGGATTGGCAGACTTCACACGCCTTTAAGAACATTATACAGAACTCTCAGGCGTGCAGGTTTCCTCACGATGTTTTCCTTCACCGTTGAAGCAAGTGATATTTTAATTGCTTAAAAACGCACATAACTCCGAAAAGTTACAGGTGCGTGCCCGGGTTCGAACCCCCGCCCTCTGATTAGGAGGTTGCCGTCCTAACCACGAGGCTATCACAGCTTCAGGAATGTTTGTTTCAAGTCATCATATAATAATATATTTCTAATGATTTACCAGAAAAATTGAAACAGTTAGTAATTGGTAAAAATAATATCGTCTATACACATGCTGCTGTAAATGAAATGCACTGTCTCGAATTTGTGTGTGTTATACATCGGGGAATTGATCCCTCTGCTTTCGTTATTATTCTAAGTACCAGTTCCGAAAAGGAAATTTAACGCCTTTTCGTCTCCCGGCGTAATCCTAGTATGGGTTTATGGGATCTGCTTATAAAGTTTTCTGACATGGAAATCTCAGACATCCGATATACCTGATATGGGGAGCAAATTTCTCAACTTGGGTATTTATTTAGATCTAAGGACACTTTTATTACTTAGAACGTTTTTGCAAGTTTCGTTGGTTTTGTCTCTTACGGTCGAGTAAATACAGTAGTGTTATATTTACACTTAGCGTAACGAACTGCTAATGACTGGTGTTTCTTAATTTGTAAGTTTACTTGAGGTTTTCAATCAGGCCTTTTCTTCGTACCTCAAAAGAAAATTGTTACTATACAAACTTTTTCTTAAATTACTTTTTGAATATTTAACAACTCATATTTTTATTTAATATTAATCATTAATTCGTAATCAATAATATTTCAAAAGTAAAGGATAATTTACATTTTATCTAATTTTCATTTTCAGAAGTGGGATACAGAATAGATATTGTTTCTTTCGTTGTCATGTAATAAGTTTAATGCAGGCGGAGCTAAATGCGTACAGAAGCTAGTCTTTACCGAAGACCCAAATACACATCAGAATGTCCCATAAATATACAAATAAAACATACAACATGTTGGTAACATCACTTGTTCTGCCCATTCAGTGGTCACTCATCGTTTACCTTTATTAGCGATGCAAGTATTCAATACCATTTAAATCGGTAACCAGAAATTATACGGCCATGGTCTTGGTATGGTGATATTTTGCATTCATTTCTTACTGTCTTGTTGTAGATAATTGTAGATGTATTGGTTGGTTGTTGAATAAAAATAAATTAATTCAAACAATTCCTTTTAAAAGAATACTCACTAACTTTAGTTATTATTTTAATATGTGAGCTGCAGGCAAATGGTATTATTGGTGATTGGACCTCTAAGCAAACTAGTGTTTTATGGAATATATTTCTGAGGGTTTATTCAGGAGCTTTTAGACTGGTTCTCTATTCACCATTCACTATACCTAATAGGTTTGGAACGCCCTTAAGAGCTCAGGGTTTTTTAACACACTATAAATTAGCACTTGACGGCAAAATCCCCTGATGGTCAGTGAAGATGCAGTCTAAGATGGTAGCGGGCTAACCTGTTAGGGGTTTGGTAAACCCATACTCCTTATTGGTTTGTACGTGCCGGTACGATTAATCGCTTGGTAATACGTCTATGTGCATAGAGTGGTAACTAGCCGCGGCCGAAGCCTCCCACCAGACCAGACTCCGGGAATCGAAACCAGGACCTCCAACTAAACTGTTTCCATATTCTTAAAAACTAGAACGCATTGAACTTCATTTCCTGAAGTGATTAAAAATCCAATTCAGATAGACGTGACAAAAATGCGCCATTCCCAATAAGGGCTGTATTCATCATGAGTAGATAAGATCCTACGTGCGCCCGAACATAAAGCTATCACAGACTGTCTTCCGTATCCCAATGGCATTCCGATCTTTACCCATGGATGCTGCGACATCGCCCATTGACGATAACTATCGCCGACTCGAGCCCGATTCAGACGTGCGGAATATGCGGCCCTAAAGCCCCTCCTAAACTAGAACCTTATTAAAATCCTGAACGAGAACCATGAAACCAAGCTGTATTGAGCTTGTTTTCTTACTCTCTGCGTCTTTCTTACGTCTGGTGTACAATAAATTTTATTTATTTATTTATTTATATTATTTATGTACCAAATTTGTGATATCAAACCCTTACAAGTATAGAAGTAAACAAAGAAAAGCTCTTCCAGCTACCCTTAGATGTGGTGAATTTATAAAGTGGGATAGGTCAAACAAGGTATGTTTAAACTACATACAAAAATATAATTAGATAATTTGAAAAAAAAAGAAAAAAATAAATAAAATAAAATAACACATATTTATATATATGATATGATATAATATATATAAATAATAAATAAATAAACATACTTAAAATATATATTCGTAAATTTTTTCATTAATTCATTCGTTCATTTCTGAGTTAGTTACTGCGTCTAGTAACTGTACTACGGGTGTCTAGTATATTTAAACCGTAATATTACTATTCAAGGAATGTCATTTCTCTGGTGGGAAGTTTCGGCCGTGGCTAGTTACCTCCCTACCCACAAAGACGTGTCGCCAAGCGATTTAGCGTTCCGGCGCGATGTCGCGTAGAAACCAAACTCACCGTTCGACTCCCCCGTTATTCCAAGCGTTGCCTAAGCAAAGGTTCCACCTCACAGGAGGCGCCCTTAGGCAGACGTTCCCTTAGTTTTTTCGAACCCTAGGGCTCTAAATTTCTTCTCGCCAAAGTAGCCCGGTTACGCTGTAAAAACCAATAGGGTAAGCACAGCTAATAGACAGTCCGTGAAAAAAAGTAAAAACAAATTAGGAGTTTGGATTTATCATACCCCTAATAGGTTAGCCCGCTATCTTAGACTGCATCATCACATACCATCACGTGAGTTTGCCGTCAAGAGCTAACTTGTAGTGGATAAAAAAACAGGACTTAAAACATTTGAAGGCTTAAGAACTATAAAAGAGGTGCAAGTTATGATAGAAATTGACGGAAGTATCCTATTATAACATCTACTCTTATAAATGATGTTGATTATGATGAATTAGCAGCCTTATTTATACAGAATAATATTCTGTTCTATTTAATACGTCTGTAGGCTGCTTTACTCGCTGAAATACTAGAATGTTTGTGTTAGACTTAGAAGTTCCGATGTATTTGCGGTACGGGTCATTTATTTAGTGCCGCCATTTTGTAAATCTTGTCACTTACATTTATATAAATGTAATAGGAATGAGGTGGCTTTGAAACATTACCTGATGAAAAAGGCAGGAAAATAATTATTTGGAATGAAAATTTATATACAAATGACTAAGTATAACGTATAAAAATTTCGTTACGTAAAGAAACTCGATGTGAAACTTGGTCACCTAGACATTGTAAACTAGCGCTTGCTCGCCACTTCACTCACAAGGTCTTTGTGCTTGCGTTTATAACTTCCCACAACGTACTCTTCGTAATTACAATATATTATAATATAGTAACGCGTCCATCCTGACACAGCTAGGGATAAAAACGCGACTTTCCTCCATATGCTACGATTCGCCAGCTCTCCTATTTCAAACACATCATGTGACGGAGGAGTGAATCTCACCTGATGGTAAGTGATGATACAGTCTAAGATGGGCTAACCTGTTAGGGGTATGGTAGGCCCACCCTAATTGGATTCTACGCGACATCGTGCTAGAACGCCTAATCGCTTGGTGGCATGTTTTTGTCGGTAGGGTCAGGAAAAACTTATTGTGACAGGTAATACAGACGGCAAAAGATCGAGAGGCCGCTCACCAACCAGATGGGCCGACCAGCTGAGGGACTCTAAGTGCAAATTTCACACAATTGCGAGACTAGCCTCTGGTAGAAGCCAGTGGAAACACTTAATTCACACGAGGTTGCAAGGAAACCAGGAGCACGATCTGCAGTAATGAAGGAACGACTGGAAAGAGACAATCATAGTGACCTCGATATCATGATCAACCCATTCTCGGCTCACTACAGAGCACGGGTCTCCTCTCAATATGAGAAGGGTTTGGCAATAGAACATAGTAACCTCGATATAATAAATACTTTTAAAGCATTGCCTAAACTTATATATTGGCTGATATATACAGCTAAGTGACAGAACAAGATCAGTGTACGCAAATAAAACAATAAAAATATACTGTCATTACATGCTTTAAAGCGGTCGAGTTTGAATTACCAATATAAAAATTTTATGATTTTGTTAAGTGCATCGTAAAAACCTTGCACAATTAAAGTCAAATTACGTAAGCTGTAAAATCAACACCACTATATTTATTTTGTATTTAATTTGGTATGTAATATTTACTGGTATCTTTTGTTAAGGTATCATTTACTCGTTAAAGTAAGTGCAAATTTTGAGCCGTGTTACTGCTGTGACTAAGATAAGTTATTGATAATGTCTTTATCGCCACTATTTGCTAGTTTACGAGATTTTCCCAATGTAAAGACTGTAAGGCTTGTGTTGTTGGTAGGTTCTGCTAGGCTGCCTGGTAGAGATCGTTCTTTAGCGATAAGGCCGCCTATTGCACCTATTTTATTTTGTGTTTGTTTTTTCTTTTTTGTACGGTGTGTTTTGTATGGGTCATTTCATTTTTCATTTCGTACGCATTCATAAAACTTCTGCAAAAAATAAAACACGTTCTCGTCACGAATGTGTTTGTCCAGCTGTCTGTCTGTCAACGGGCTGTATCTCAAATTTCACAGAATGCATATTTCTATTGCCGGTATAACAAATATATTATGTATATAACTAGCTGGTGTCCGCGACTTCGTCTGCACCTGATTAGTATTTCAAGTAGCTTATATTAGCGTGGCGTAGCAACGAATTAATATTATGACATTAAAATTATCCTCCTCACTTGACGCTGATCGTCATATTTCGGACAATTATTTACACAATAACTTTATAAATTTTAGCCTGTGTTATTCTAATATATAAGCTATTGTAAAGTTTCCTAAAAATCCATTTAGTAGTTTTAACGTGAAAGAGTCACAAAAATCCATCCATCCATCCGTCCCGTACTATTAAAATTAAAATCCGTACTATTAAAACCTTCTCGTTTATAATATTAGTAGGATAAAAAAGAATACTAAAGATAATTAGATACTTTCTCTTTATTGCACGCAAATGATTAAAGACGGCCCAAGTACGAACGTTTCTATTACTGTATTTTGATCGATTTGAATAATGTTAATACTTTGTACATTGGTACGGAACCCTTTGTATGCGATTTTAACTCGCACATGGTCGATTTTTGTATTTTAAATAGTAAAGTTAATTTATTGAGCATTATCCTAACGTGCTGTCCGAGTAATGAAGAGTATTAGACAAAGCCTTATCTTTAAGTTTGTACTGTCAATTTTTCGACAGAAACCTCCTAATCAGAGATCGGGGGTTCGAACCCGGGCACGCACCTCTAACTTTTCGGAGTTATGTGCGTTTTTAAGCAATTAAATCATCAATAGCTTCAACGGTGAAGGAAAACATTGTGAGGAAACCTGCACGCATGAGAGTTTTCCATAATGTTTTCAAAGGCGTGTGATGTCTGGCAATCCGCACATGGCCAGAATGGTGGACTATGGCCAAACACTTCTCATATTGAGAGGAGACCCGTGCTCTGTAGTGAGCCGGCAATGGGTTTATCAATTCAAAGTACTAGCCCGCGTCACCCTGTCCTGGAGAATTATTGTCAATTATATGTGTTAGTAATCTTTGAGCCCACCATCCCACATTTGGGTACAACGTTGCTCAAATGCGGGTTGTTGGTGCAGACTTGAGCCAGCCAGTGGACATTAGTAAGCTAATGGCGATGATGATATTTTTCTCGACACTATTCATTCGCCAAGTAACAGGATAAATAATTATAGGATATGATAATTATGTTTACATGCAAAATGTCGTCGATAACGGCTATGAAGTCAATTCTTTATACAGTTCGACAAACCAATCTCATCCTGCCACAATGCTTCTCTCGATTTGGTGTGGAACTCAATTTGGCGAATGTCAATACAACGGGATTAATAAAATCATTTTTAAATGTTTTTCAATTTACATTATCTCACGATTTTAATTATTCGCCTCATGATGCGAGGATATCAGCGGGCATTCCTGTTTTACGAGCAATTTATTTTGTGGCTGTCGGTAATGGAATGAATCGATACACAGCATGAAAGTGTCGATACGGACTCGATACTTTTACAGTCTAGAATTGCTTTTAATACCTTAATTTACAAAACACAATACAGTAATATAAAATTAGTTGAAATCTTAATTTACATTTATACAAGCTGACTCAGCAAAGTTGTTTTGCCATGTAAATAATTTCGTGATAAATAAATGGTTGGTGATAGAAGAGTGAAAATTTAGGGTTGTTTTTTTTAATGCCACATAATACAAAAAAAAAAATAACATAAAATAAAAAATAAAAATTTGGGGTGGACACCTCTTATCACTTAGGGGTTTGAAAGATAGTAGCCGATTCTCATATGAATTCTTTTTCAACCGATTCTCTTACTGAATATGCATAAAAAATTTCATAAGAACTGTTCGAGCCGTTTCGGAGGAGTATGGGGACGAACATTGTGACACGAGAATTTTATATACTAGAGTAAGATCCTTTCGTTTTAATTATTCTCTAATACTTTGTGGTGTACTACAAAATGTATTCATTCATCCATTCGTTAATTTAATCAATCTTAATCTTTTTTTTTATACAAAACAAGTTAGCCCTTGACGGCAATCTCACCTGATGAGTAAGTCATGATGCAGTCTAAGATGATAGCGGGCTAACCGTTAGGTTTCCTATGTATTGATTTTTATAAATACCCATCTCAGCATCCAGAATCACAACAAAGTGTGTTATAATAAATGCGGAACTATTACAGCTGGCATTAGCACATTCAAATGCGGGAAGTGGTCTAAGTAATCAAAACGATCTGAATAAGTAACAAATCATTGCTTTTATCTTAAACCCATTCAGATTCTGTTAAGGAAACTTATAGAAGACAATGTTCATTAAACGAATACCAAAGTAAGACTCGGCAATAATTGCTGGCCTCCATTTAGACGTAGCATAAACCATTGAATGGAACAATTTGTCGGTGCACCCTTTAGGAGTTGCGTGTAAGAGACGTTTCCAAGGGCCCGCTTAGAATGCTCTGATACCTCGTTAGTTATCTTACCTTGCCTCTAAATAATTGTAGCAGGTCACTTCGCGGAGCAAAACAAACTTTAAAACGAACACAATAAAGGTAATTTTCACTAAACAGATCTATAATGTGTTGCTTTTTAAATTGCTGACTTATTCAATGGTAATAGAAGTGAATATGAAACGGGAAATGTTTTTTTATCTAGCATTTGTGTTAATCGAATTTCAATCTGAATCAGATGAGTTTAAGGTTGTGAATGATATTCCATTCAAAAACATAAATGGGAAAAACTGAACCAAGTTCAATATTAAGTAAGAATACGTGTGGTTTTGACTTCAACGATAAAATCATTGAGATCTGATTGTATACCAAAATCTGTAGATAACCCTGATATTTATTAATAAGGGCATACAACTCCTAAAAATATACATTATAAATTAATTTTCTTATTTTTTTTAATAATTTACATTAAGAAGCAGAAGTGGTGATAGCCTAGTGGTTAGGGCGATGGCTTCCTAATCAGAGGTCGGTGGTTCGAATCCGGGCACGCACCTCTAACTTTTCGGAGTTATGTGCGTTTTTAAATAATTAAAATATCACTCGCTTCGACGGTGAAGGAAAACATCGTGAGGAAACCTGCACGCCTGAGAGTTCTCCATAATGTTCTCAAAGGCGTGTGAAGTCTGCCAATCCGCGTGGTGGACTATGGCCAATCCTTCTCACATTGAGAGGAGACCCGTGATCTGTAGTGAGCCGGTAATGTTGTTGTTTCTCTTAGCTTGACACATCGCCGCGTGTCTCGGTAAGAACGCAAGAAGTTTTTAATATGCCGCATGGTACGGAAGCAGAGCAATTTAGCTGTCTACAATCTTTATTTATTGGTACAGAGTTATATACGTACAAACAAATGTCACGGTGTAAATTACTTAGTCTTATTACAGTTGAGTTAGTAATTTTACGGCCTACGCATTAAAGTAATGTTATATTTTACAAAAATTAAATATTATGTAGACGAGTGACAGAAAAAAAAACTTAATATAAACCTTAGATTAAGATTTTTATAAAGTAATCTTGTTAATTCAGTGATGATCTTTATCATTTAGAAGCACTTTCATTAACTTACTTGATTAGCCTATAGACTGCTGGACCTGAATAGGTCTTTCCAAAAGCACGCCACCACACACGATCTTTCGCCTTCCTCATCTACCCATTACCAGCGATGCTTTACGGGTCGTCGGTCCAGCGCTGCGCTTACTGGTATGCGGTCTCCACTCCAGAACACGTCTGCCCCAACGGCCATCGGTTCTGCGACAGATATGACCCGCCCACCTTCATGTATCTAGATATTAAAATGTTTTACATTATACTCGTAATCCTGGCTTCGGATCGAAGAGATGGAGAGTTTGACGAGAAATTCTAAATAACATTATAACTATGTGTCGTTTGCATGTTGAAATACGGATTACGAGGTTCTGGGTTCGAACCACGAGTTGTGTCATGGTTGGGTATTGAATTAAACTTTTATAATAATAAAGACTTACTTTTCTCGCTTGTGAAGTCAACATCTCCTGAGGATGATCCGGTGTCGGGTCGAAACGTGCGTAGAGGTTCTAGTGGAAGATTTTGTGTGGTGTTATATTATACAAATCTCCCGGTTGTCGGCGGAATATAGCAAATTATACTTGCTGTTTATTGTTTTATAATAATATTTTTTAAAGCCCGCTAAACCTCATTGGAGGAGCGTGGATCTGCACAAGAGTACTGTCCCAGCAGTAGAACTTAAAATGAGCTGATGATGATGATATAATTGGGTACTTCACCCTGTCTCCAGCTAGCTTTAACAGAGCAATAAATCGTAATCAATATTAAAGACTTTAATGGGTCCAATTAAACTGTCGTAAAAATAAATCTGTGATTTTCTATAATATATTTTCTAAGTGAGACACGTAATTTATTACTTTCCAGCACATTATTCTTTCGACGGAAAAACACGGTCCCTCTTTAAATTGCTAAACGGTATCTACTTTTATATTCTAAAACGACGTTTGTTAAAGTGTTAATGTTTATGTAAATTCTCTTGTATTCTCTCCACGGTTTATCTAAAAATCACTATAGAATGTATTCAAATTGACTTTTATTATCTCTTTTGGATCGTTAAAGTTACGTATACGATAATAAATCGACTATCAGCCAAGACTGATCCTGTTTCGTTTGCTATTGCTATTGTTTTATAATTACCACTATATCCATATGAAAGCTAGCATCACCAAAAATAAATAAGGTGGATTTCTAACATGACAGTACAGGTGTATTGTAGCTAATAGACCTGGTAACATCAACATCCCCCATGAAAATAATCTAAAGCAGCGAAGAATAATCAAAATAAGTGGGCCTGGACACATGATTACTACCTACTGCCTTATGGCAGGTCAATTCAACGATTATTGTACCGATAGTTGTTTCGGTCGATGGTCTTATAGCGAATATTTTGAACTATATCTAAAGAAGCTTTCGCTTCGGTAAGTGATTAAGGTACAGAATATTGGACTGTAATCCATATGTTACCTGGTATTCGTGTCAGCGCCTATAGTAAAAAGTTCCTCAATTCGATTTTGGGATATTTTGAGCCTTTGTATCTTGTAAATAAGCTTTCTTTTTTGACGCTGGGTAATGTGTTAATGCATCCCCTCCGGTAGCGACGCAAGCATAACTACACCGCTTCCGACGGGGTATATGGGACTCCCCGGCGGCCAGATTGGCGACCAAAACACCCACTAAAACCCAGCGATGAGCCTTAGTCACGGGATCACACGAGTACTCCTCCGCAACCCAATCTTATAAATATGCTTGGATATTATATTGTTTAATTAATTATTTTAAAAATTATGATGATAGAGACCATAAATAAATGAGACCTTACAAGAAATCGGTCCAGTGACAGTATTAGACTCATTTTTTTTACTATAAAGGTTTTCATTTGGTAACCTTAATGAAAAGTTTCCCTATAGGAAATTGGGCTATATATTCAGAAATATTATTGATATCTATTGGTATGTAGAAACATATTTGACGCGTCAAATACTGTGTTCAATATTAGACAACACATATGTGTGGTCTAATATTCTAGTAAGTCTAATATTGAACTTTAAATCAAATGTTTCGCATTGTTCGAGTGAATAATATAAGTGCAGTTCTTAAAAATGCAATAAATAAAGTATTTATATTGCAGATAGATCGTGTGAAAGATTGTGATGGTATCGCATACCATCATATACTTATAGACAATCAAAAACAAATGACACTGCATGCGCCAAACACCTTTTTGTTATGACACCACGAGCGCAAATTAACTTTTATAGGAACTATGCTCTGAATTTTCCATTAACGTCGTTTCTACGTGGGGTGCGAATTAAATGAGCGCATATCGGTACAAGATCTTGTAAACGCACAGTGCATCTTTTTAATGAGAATTTTTTACTTGAACAAGTCCTCAACTAGTGGAGGAAAAAGTTTCTTGCTCGGTATGCCATTGAGCTTTGTGAGGTCAAGTTGCAAGTGATAAGATTTTTGCGTATTATTATTTTCAACATATTAAATTTCGAACTAAGCCAACTAAGATCATTATAGGTTTTCTTCTTAGACTGTGTCGCGTTAATAAGTCTAGTAGCTTTTATTATAAGTTTACGAATGTATGTAACCATCAACTAACTAGGGCGTAAGTTCACTAACTTACGCCCTAGTTAGTTGATGGACGCGTCAAAAATGTTTAATAAAGGATTATTTATTCAATTTCAAATAATACGTACATGAATTTTCTTGTTCATATCTTTTCTTATAAAGTTAAGTCTCTCATTAAGTTAAGTAAGCAGTAGTTTATTTATTTTTATAAAATTAAAAAGTAAAGTTTTCTGTAACGTGAACATAACATACCCTAAGTATTTTGTGTTTGTGTATCCTTTATTTTGTGGAACACTGTATTTATTTCTTGAAGGGCGATGATTACTGCAACACAGTTTATACTTCTGCAGGATCATCGTCTTCATGTGAGTAAGCTTCTTGTATTATTGTTCAAATTTCAAAATTCAAATTAATCTTTATTCAAATAGTCCTTAAAAAGGCACTTTTGACGCGTCAATAATTTACATAGTAGTTATTTCATGGTGATAACTATATTCGTAAACTTAAAACTAAAGCTATGAAGGTTCCAAACGCGCCCCGGTCTAAGAAGAAGCCCACAACAAACTTAGCCGGGGTTCCTAATAAAAAATCTTTTATCTTTTATTTTTTACCATAAACATATTATGTGCTCAATCGTTTCTAGCTTGTACCACATCATAAATTCAATATTAAACAGTGACACGTCCCTAGTGTAAATTGTCCCTGTATCAGAACAAAGTGGTGTGAAATATGTTCATTCACATTAAATTGCACTGTGATAATGTGAGTCTGTCCGTCGATTTGTTGTCTGTCGCTTGAGGATTATAAACGACCGTTTGATAACAAGTATGCGGCTGATAAGTTTCTGTTACTAAAGTGTCGGTGATGGAATGCTCTTCACTTGTATCTCTATTACATCTTGTTTTATAATTGAATCTAGTTTTGGTTGGCATTCTTTCAATTTATTGATGTTACTTATTATTGACCATACTTCAATACGTAAGAAGGTAATTTATTTTGTGAACATATTCAGTATGCTTGACACGTTATGTATCAATTTTCGATAGATTTAAGACTTCCCAAAAAAGACGAAACGTGAGTCACTCACTCACTGGGTGTTCTGTATCTTCTAGATACACTAACATATTTCTTATTTGGTCCATTCTTATCATCATCATGATCAACCTATTACCGGCTCACTATAGAGCACGGGTCTCCTCTCAATTTGAGAAGGGTTTGGCCATAGTCCACCACGCTGGCCATGTGCGGATTGGCAGACTTCACACGTCTTTGAGAACATTATTTTTGAGAACCCTCAGGCGTGCAGGTTTCCTCACGATGTTTTCACCGTTGAAGCAAGTGATATTTTAATCGTTTTAAAACGCACATAGGTACGAAAAGTTAGAGGTGCGTGCTCGGATTCTAACCGCCGACCTTTGATTAGGAGGCTGACGCCCTAACCACTAGGCTATCACCGCTTCTAAAACTTTAAGTATAATATGAAAATTATCTTCATCTTGGCGGTAGATCAAGATAACAGTTAAAAAATAGAGAGAAAACTTGAGAGGTGTCAAGGGACACCCGGATGGAAGTTCCTTTCGATTAATTAGTAAAGGAATTGTAATAAAATTTTATTTTATTTAAGTTATAATAATATTTTTTTTATTATTAACAAATATAATGTTATATAAACTTAATCAGTAGGCTCAATTTTGTACTCCATCAGCAATATCCGGAACTTGTGCAGAAACACTGTCAGGATTCATCTGTTCTTATTTACAAAAAACCTGTATACACTCAACAAAAATAATCGTCGCGACACCACACTTTTCAATGCGAAATAGAAATTAAAATATCTGGCTTGCTTTCTATAAGAGAGAGAGAGACAGACAGAGAAACATGCGACGCCGCACAGCTTACAATAACAAAAAGTGTCGTGACAACTTTTCGTAAGAATTTTTTCCGTCTAGCCCCCTTTTACAACGCGCGATAAGGAACTTCGTTCCAAAAGTAAAAGTAGTTTCTTGTAAAATATCTTTAACGATCGCCTTGCCTTATACAGTTTTTGTGAGTGGCAACATTATTAAATGATTCTTACTATTTTAAATACTACAATAGACTTTTACTTAATAATTTATATAGTATAAATGCACTCTGCGCAATAATGCAATCGGAACTCCTATTAAGTAATGCAACTCATATAATACGATAAGATTCCACATAATAAGGTGACAATATAAATATCCTAAAGCCTTCTACATGTCTGATTAACGGTTTCATATACAGCATCATTTTCTACATAATGAATAGAAGCAGGCGTTACTTTGCGGAAGTCCATGATAAATCTAAATTGTTTATCATTTTCTACACCTATGATATAAGTATTAAGCTGTGTGTAAAAAATTTCACAAAGCAATTCCAACAAAGTCTGAGTGAAAAGTACGCATATCTTCAAATATACATGATTGAATTATATGTTACATAATTGATGTCGTTATGGCACTATAAAGCAAATCTCCAATTCTTTTTTTTTATACACTACAAGTTCGCCCTTGACGGAAATCTCACCTGATGGTAAGTGATGATGCAGTCTAAGATGGTAGCAGGCTAATCTGTTAGGGGTATGGTAAACCCATACACCTTATTGGTTTCTACGCGACATCGTGCCGGAACGCTAAATCGCTTGGCTATACGTCTTTGTCGGTAGGGTGGTAACTAGCCACCGAAGCCTCCCACCAGACAATTATTCATAGTCTGTCTACGAGATAGATTTTGGTAAAGTACAAACGAACAGAACGATGATGACGAGTGATTGAACGATGGATCCAAAATTCCCTTTGAGCACGGAGCTCTAAAAATATATTACTATGTTTTTTCTTAATTACACCCGCAGGCTATCACGTTGGTAATATTCAATAGGCGTTCTAATTATTTCTATTTACAACAACGAAATTAATTAAACTGTATAGATGCAGTTAAATGAATTAATAAGCCTACGGTCATATTACAGAAACATGTTAATTTATTCATTGTGCTTCCTGAACTTGATTTATATTGACGACTAGCTGTACCTCGCGGTTTCACTCGCGTAACCAAGAGTCATAATGTAGTGTTATCACCTCTGAAAGATTTTGTAACGTCATATAATGATATGACGTTACTACAAAATATGTATCCATATAAATAAACACAGAAATAGATAGATAGATAGATATACTCTTTATTGCACACTACATTGAAAATAACTAAAACAAAAAATTAAATAAAAAGAAATAGTGAGTTACCATCATCTAACTGTTTTATATTTTGCCTTAAAAGACACTTTTTTCTGACATTTCTCTCTATTTGGCACTTTACAGTTAAACCCATTTAGTGAATTTAAGTGTAAAAATTATAAATGTTAATGTTTTAACAATACAAATTTCAAGACCAATAAATCTGCCCCAGTATTTTATCTTTAATTTTGCTTCCTCTCCGTAGATATACATCAAAATAACACACTGGACCAGCTCTAACTTATCGGAGTTATTAAAGTTTTTAAACTATTAAAATATCACTTGCTTAGAAGGAAAACATCGTGAGGAAACCTGCACGCCTGAGAATTCTGCATAATGTTCTCAAAGGCGTGTGAAGTCTGCCAATCCGCACATGGCCAGCGTGGTGGACTATGGCCAAAACCCTTCTCATATTGAGAAATGACCCGTGAGTGAGCCGGTAATGGGTTGATCATGATGATGATGATGAACACACTGGATAAGGCAATTTTTTTATTATTTTATTAGTTGATATGATTATTTTTATTTAACAGTTATCCCTGGTAACCAATATATACAGTTATTTAGATCTTTTAAACATTATTATTTATACCGCACCATTTATTCTGGCTTGCTTTACAGATACCATTGTTCCAGGCTGAAATATTTTGATACAAGATAAATATCGGAAATTGTGAATTTCCCCATTGCCTCCACCGGGGACTTCATCCAGGACCTCCCACTTATATAGCCACACCGCACCGATACAAGAGATGTCGTCAAAGTCTATTGTAAGTAAGTACAAAACAGTTGTTTGCAAAATCCATTAGCCCTGCTTGAATGTAATCCACCGTGAGATAGGTCAGGCTGCGTCGCGAGGGGCCATTTGCGTCCAATTAAAGGCGAATAAATTGGCACCTCCCATGTGGATATCAATAATACCGCGCCCGTGAGATCAATTTGTGCGTACAATCAGGACTGGGACAAAGATTATGGGGTAAAAACAGAAGCGAAGGTTACATACATACATTTATACCTAGTTTACACTGCGTTGACAATAAGAAATTATTAATGTTAGTACAATGAAATCAAATTTATAATCAAATCAATTATTCATATAAACCTGATACAGGCATCTATGAATCGTTCATATATTATATCACATTTTTCATTATTTCTATTAGTGAAGTGATGGTGATAACTGCACTCGCCAACTTAAAATTAAAGCTAAGAGTGTTCAAATCGCGCCTAGGTCTAAAAAGAAACCCACAACAAACTTAGCAGGGTTTTTTTAATCACCATCTCATATAATAAATTATGGTACCTATGGAAATAGAGCAATTCACACTTAAGCTTTTTTATCGTTTATATAAAAGGCGTGAAACTTGCAATTTAATCAACGTTTAAGATTGCCTAATACTTTCGACTAATCACATTATATTCCCGATTGAGTAAGAGTCTCTTTATAATCAATCTGCAGGACGGGAGCAGTTAAGGATTCAGGCTGAATGGGTCTATGTCGCCTTCGCTTTATATCAATGAATATTATTAATACAAAATATGACTTTTTGTACTACTACCTAATGGAGCATCTGTTATTACAGTTGATCACTGACGAAAATAATTTATGAGCTAAGAAATAGCTTCTGTTATTACACAGGCCGGGCGCTAATAACACTAGGCGCTTCCCGCGACACCGTACGCATTATGATCCCGCACGCCCCCGGATATTTGCACGTCTTTTTATCATCTACTTGTTTTACTTGTACTTGGTACGTGCTTTGTAATACATGATTGTAGCTATGTAATTATATGGTATGCTTCATTTACTTGCTGATTCTAAACAGCATCACAGACTAGTGGTGTGTGATTATAACTTTGTGACACCCAGATAACTTTTTTCTTTATGTTTTTAAAATGTATCGCTATGGCTACTAGCCAAATAAAGAAGAACCTGAGCTTATAAATAATAGTTTATAAGAAATGAATGACAAATATTTTGACTACATGATAACATTACGCTAAGTTATATATATTTTTTTTTTTTTTTCGGACTGTCTATTAGCTGTACAAACCCTATTGGTTGCCACAGCGTAACCGGGCTGTAAACTTATAAATGGACGATTCCACTGCCTAATACAGGTCATCCTGCGCTAAAGGCATCAGCGATCTTCTTTCATAATACTAGTTAAAGACTAAATATGACAAAATAAGTTTTTTTTTTTTTATACACTACAAGTTAGCCCTTGACGGCTATCTCACCTGGTGGTAAGTGATGATGCTGTCTAGGATGGTAGCGGGCTAACCTGTTAGAAGAATGGTAAGCCCATGCTCCTTATTGGTTTCTACGCGACTTCGTGCCGGAACGCTAAAATCGCTTGGCGACACGTCTTTGTCGGTAGGGTGGTAACTAGCCACGGCCGAAGTCTCCCACCAGACTAGACTCGAGCCGGGAATCGAACCCAGGACCTCCAACTTTATAATGCGACAGCGCACGCACTGCGCCACGGAGGTCGTCAATTTACATTTACTTACTAATTTATAATGAATAAATTATAGTCATGAACTTGATTAGAAATATATCATAAACAGAGTTGACATGATCATGCTAGGATCCGCACAATGGCTCGATTTGATTTCAGAACAATTTTTTTAAACGATCAGGCAAAAAGAAGAATTTCATACAAGTAATTTCCAAGGATTCTGCAGAAAGATTACAATCACCGACTCTATTTTTATTTTTTATTTTATTTAATAGGTTTACTAGTGATTCTTACATTTACTGACCTAATAATTTACATGCTTATTGTATGACACAATCGTCTCGAAATTAACACAACGTGCTTAAACTTAAACTTTTTTTTTCTTTAGTTTCATGCAAGTGCTAATTAATATAATATTGTTTATTATAATGCTGATATTGTTTCTATAAATCAAGATCATATCATTTAGATTAACCTAAAACTAAAAAATATTACAAAATAAATAATTATTTAACATCATAACTAAAATATATTATTAAAAGGATTCCCTTTAGGCAAGGTTCCGAAGATACTGCCAGCGTTTCCCCTTTGAATGGCTAGACTAATTCTTTGTCCGAGGTAGCTGGCAGCTCTTCGGTCCACTGTGATGTCGACTAACCTTTTTACTATTTCCTTAAAAAGCCTTAGAGCGTTAGGACCCCACGGACCAAGGGTGTCGACACCGAATGGGAAAAAATCACATTCGGAGCCTAGACCCCTGTATTTTCATGCTTTAGCTTTTTCAGCCGCTTCACAAGTCCAACCAACTCTGTTGTTGGTTCCATGTAGATGGGAAGGAATCAAACTCATATCGTCCTGTCTCTTGCCATCGTCTCTTGCAACCACCAGTCGGCTCAAGTAGACTTAGTAACTCAAACTATGTTACATTTCAATATAGCGATAGTTAGAAACAAAATTAAGTAAGTTGTCTTGTCTGTATGAAATAACTACTATGTAAATTATTGACGCGTCAAAAGTGCCTTTTTAAGGACTATTTGAAAAAAGATTATTTTGAATTTGAATTTGTATCTAGCCGAGATGCCGAATTTTTCGCAAAATTGAACCTTCTTGATGTTAAAGGCGTGAGGTACTTATCAAAATCCTAAAATGTACCACGAAATGTATTTATGTGTAACAAGGTGTTAATGCACTCAAATAAAAGGATAAAAATTATCTGTGGCAATAAAACAAACTGTATTGAAATTAGTCCTGTCACGGTTTATCTTCCCATTTTATTTATACAAGACTCGGCCAACACGGTTAGTACAATAATTTTCAAAGATAGTAAGTGTGTGTTCACGTTGTTTGGATGCGGTATTAATGACGGACGAGTCCAAAACTTTTTTTTTTTATTCAAATTCAAATAATCTTTATTCAAATAGTCCTTTAAAAGACACTTTTGACGCGTCAATAATTTACATATTAGTGATAGGAGTGATGATTTTATCCACTATAGACCTTGACGGCAATCTCACCTAATAGTAAGTAATGATGCAGTCTAAGATGGTAGCGGGCTAACCTGTTAGGGGTATGGTATACCCACACTCCTAATTGGTTTTTACGCGACATCGTGCTGGAACGCTGAATCGCTTAGCGACACTTCTTTGTCGGTAGGTTGGTAACTAGCCACGGCCGAAATCTCCCACCAGAAATAAAGCTGCCCATATAATTGCCGCTGATATCCTTTTGTCCGTTTCCTATTTTAATTGTTGGTAGGGCTGTGACCAATACTTTACGTATATTAGGATTTTATTTCTGTTGCTACAGGATTTGCTCTGCATTGAAATGATAATTTGCATGGAGATTCCGCAAAAATACGTTCCGCACAAAATTCTACTAGTTAATATATATTTTGTTTTTCATACAGAAAATCTACCAACTTAGCTGTTTGGACCGTCGACCAATATATTCCTCTAAATGTAAGTGTTGTATATTTAATATTGCTCTAATTAGATAGCTTTTAAATAATTTTAAGTGGCATGTGAGATGGTGATAACAAAAAGACAATTTACCTGGCTAAGTTTGTTGTGAGCTTGTGAGTGTTAGACCGGGACGCGTTTGGAACTCTCATAGCTTTAGTTTTAATTTTACGAATGTAGTTATCATCATCAACTCATCATGATTACCGGCTCACTACAGAGCACGAGTCTCCTCTCAATATGAGAAGGGTTTGGCCATAGTACACCGCGCTGGCCATGTGCGGATTGGCAGACTTCACATGCCTTTGAGAACATTATGGAGAACTCTCAGGCATGCAGTTTTCCTCACGATGTTTTCCATCACCGTTGAAGCAAGTGATAATTTAATTGCTTAAAAACGCAAACTAAACTCCGAAAAGTTAGAGGTGCGTGTCCGGATTCGAACCGCCGACCTCTGATTAAGAGGCTGACGCCCTAACCACTAGGCTATCACCGCTTCTCTAGGCTTACTGACAGAGTAAGACAAGCGTATGATATGAGCTATGTTTTTATATGTATAACTAGATTGACAATTTAAGATGCTGACGCCCTAACCACTAGGCGATCATCAACTCACTACTATGTAAAATATTGACGCGTCAAAAGTGCCTTGTAAAAGAAGAAAGCCTATTTGAATAAAGATAATGATTTATTGATTGATTTATCGTATCATGGTGTTTCCTTTATCAGTCTTTCATGACGTTGGTAGCGCAACAACGGACACAGAATCAACTGTAATACTGTGAAACATAGCAGTAAATTGAAATCCGATATTGTTATAAATATACGGGACCCTACGTGACGACATGCGCCCGGTTATACACGGTAGGTATTATTTATGGGTGTTTTAATTAGTGAGCGATGTTCAACAGTGGCTGAACACGATCAGGTAACGGAGATATCTATCTGCGATTGCATTTTTAAAAGATAAATCTGTTAAAGACTGCAGCGCACCCGTAACACGACAAGTGGCGTGAAATTATCTCGTGTTCAAGTTTCTTACGATATATTTATTTAGCAATATCAGTCTGTACATATTGGAAATGCAGTATCTCATCAATCTCATCATCAAATCTAGCATACTAAATCAAAAAAATAAAAAATAACTTTATTCATATAAACTTACTAGCTGTTGCCCGCGACTTCGTCTGCGTAGAATTGCTGATTTCCCTTGAGATTGAGGTTACCTGCTTCAGAAGGTAAGCTACAGGCAAATGTCAATATGCCGATTTTCGTGTCTCTAAATTAAAAAACATAGGACTTTCATACAAACTTCAAACCCCTATTTTACCCCCTTCGGAGTAGATTTGTATGAAAAAAAATCTTACCTTATACTTACTTACTTGCCCTAAAAGAAACCTATTTTCAAAATTTCAAGCTTGTAGACTTCATAATAAAAAAATAAGCAAAAACTATCATCCCCTATTTTACCATCCTTAAAACGTAATATTTAAAAAAAAATATTGATGTACATGTTTTTTATTTATTATTATTAATCTTAATGCAAATTTTTGTGTCTCTAACTCTAAAAACAAAGAAATTTCATACAAACTTCCAACCCCTATTTTACCGCCTTAGGGGTGGAATTTCCAAATATCCTTTCTTATATTTCTTCCAAATATCTCGTATTTAATCAGTATGTAAGTATGTATGTAATTATGTAAGTGAACTTTCGCTTTTATATATATATAGATTACAGGCATCTATGAATCGTTCATATATATATATCTAATTTTTCATTATTTCTATTAGTGATGGTGGTAACTACATTTGAAGTTAGGAAGGTTCAAATCGCGCCCAGGTCTAAAAAGAAACCCACAACAAACTTATACGGGATTTTTTTTGTTATCTCACATAATCAATAATCAATTATGGTACCTATAGAGATTCAATTCACACCCAAGCTTTTTTATTGTTTATATAATCGTTAATATTGTAATATGATTTTTCTATAAACTTTCGTTTAGTAAAAACTTTGAACTTATTGATAGACATCTCCAAGATATAAATTTTATGACAATTTACAATTTTATAACAAATAACGAAATTTTTTTTTTCTACTACTAGTTAGCCCTTGACGGCAATCTCACTTGATAGTAAGTGATGATGCAGTCTAAGATGGTAGCGGGCTAACCTGTAGGGTAGCGGTATGGTAAACCTATACTCCTTATTAGTTTCTACGCGACATCGTGCCGGATTGATAAATCGCTTGGCGACACATCTTTGTCGGTAGAGTGGTAACTAGTCACGGCCGAAGCCTACCACCAGACAAAAAATATTATACCATAATCATGAACACCAGTTCACTATGACCCATGGTAATTAATTGATGCGACAGCGCACGGACTGCGCCACGGAGGTCGTATTACTTGGTTATTGGAATACTCATTTCTAGCAATTCCGTATATTAAAAGAAAATAATGGATGACTGAATTACTTACTGATCGAGTAACGTATAGCTTAAACCACGGATGATTAATCGCGTTGAAATTTCAGACACATATTAGAAACCAATTAGGAATGTGAGGGCAACTCTACCATCTCAGACTGCATCATCACTTACCATCAGGTGAGATTGTCATCAAGGGCTAACTTGTAGTGCCTAAAATAAAACTAAGACACGTGCTTTGATAGTCATGCAATCATGGCTTCCACGTATGGAGGTGTGCAAGATTAATTATGAAGAATTCCAGTGTCTTGTCAATTTCCGAAAACAAAAATTACAATGTCACACAACAGCATTTTAAAAGTGAAAAATCGCGTTATCAAGATATCTAAAGTGGATCGCACATTGGCTTTTATCTCCTCTTCTTGTCTTCTTGTTCGCACACTTCATTACTGAAGGTCGTATTTACATGAAAACACGGTTTTTTCCCCTCTACCTTACCACAACTATAAGTTTTTCCAAGTTACTTAGCAGCCGTCGGGCAATTTGACCAAAATAACTAAGAATCTTTTAATTTCCTAAATGTGTAATTATTATATTTTATGCTGTAGACTAAGAAACTTGCGGTCTAAATTGTACGTCTATATTTCCCCCAAAACGAAATAGATTTCGATGCTATTGTTTAATTTATCATTCCAAACCTTTAGCGGGTCTTTTTTAAATTTAAATAGAATATGATATATGTGAGTCAGTGAAGAATACTCCTCATTGGTACCTAAAAGCAATTCAGTAGCAAAACGTGCAATGGATAAGTAAATAGTATATAATTTAGCCATAAAAAAATGTATATACTTACTTTTGTTTTATATTTTTAGGACCTAGCTCAAGCGATAGTAATAGTCAGAAATAAATACGTAAACTCAACTAAATTGGCAGGCATTTAAGAACTCGTTCTTTTCCCAATGTTACCTGTGGAAGAGGACAATACGTTATAATCCGTCAATTTAGTTGACTGCTTTGTATACAACGAAATAAGCAGCAATATGTGGCCAGCCTTATTGCTATCAACTAAAAATGTTGCTAACTTAATAAATAATTCATAAATTATAATTACAGTGAGGAACGGGAATGGTGAATTTCTCACAGTTTTTAACACTGAAACGGCTCTTTAATCAAAATATTTCGAGGCGGTACCATATCGAGATAATTATAGGCAAATTGGTGAAGATGCGTTAACAAGGTACGAGGACATATTTTTTAAATTAATATCCTTTAAGTGCTGTCTGTCACACCGACAGACAATATTAAGTTGGCCCTTCAAATTTAGGTTTTTGACGACCTCCGTGGCGCAGTGCTGCGCTGTCACATTATAAACTAGGAGGTCCTATGGGCTCCCGGCTCGAAGACTCGATCTCACTAGACCAGACGGTCTAGTGAGGTCGAGTCAGATTCTAACAGATTATAACTCGATGTCGCGTAGAAACCAATGAAGAGTATGGGTTTACCATAACCCTAACCGGTTAGCTCGCTACCATCTTAGACTGCATCAACACTAGGTGAGTTTCGGGGACTAACTTGTAGTGTATAAAAAGAAATGCTTCGAAAATCCTAGGCATGTTTGATGCGTGCTTAAACAAGAATAAACACCTAATACTGACGTTTCACTCCACCCGGTGAATATGAAATATGAAACGAAATGAAATAGGATACGAATATATAGGATAATCGTACATAATCCAGACAGGTGGATCCATTGTCCAGAAATAGGTAACTCGCCAAATCCAGTAGGATCAAAATATGGTTCTTGATGATTCACTTTGAGATTAAAACTGAGTAGAAAGTTGTGCCTTGGTGCACACCACAATTATTATGTAAGGAAAGTGCAATTCTATGCAATTGATAATAAGGTGTACATATGTTTAAAACTATAGTTTTTTGGGAGTTCTATGGTATGATCCTAACCCAAATTTGATGGACTGAATGTGAGATAACCACGACCTATCATTGATAAATTCATACCTATTATTATTCACTACTGATCAGAGTTACATAAAAGAGTTCTTACATTTTTCCAGTTTTAACTATAAAATAAGTTTGGAACCTTCCTTTAGATGTCGTAAGAAAAATCTTTATCAGAAAAAATGGGTTTAACGGCGTTGACCCACCACGCTGTATTCATAAGGGTTAGACTACTAAAACTGTTGTTCGATCATAAAATTCGGCTTTAATCAAAATATTTAGAAATTACGGTGTAAGAGACGTCCAGACAAATTTGACCCTTAAAATTCCACTAAGTGCTAAACCTCTTAAGATATGCCGAATTGTCGATAAGATAATATGAAAAATATAATGATATTTTCATCGCTAAGAAACATGCATTAACAATTGGCTGATGCTTAACTACGACAATTAATAATAAAGAGTTTATTGTTGTATTAAGTCTTCATAAATAATATGATTTTGTTGGCAAATGTAAACAGAATGTTAACAAAGGTATTGATCTTTTTAAATTACTGAGTTGAAATCAGATTTAAAGTTAACTTTGGGAAGAAATGATTCAACTTTTGTCCTAATGAAAATGTTATATTTTAGGACATACTTCTGGTTGCATCGAAGAGAAACCTAAGTAGGTACTTAGGTTTCTATTCTCTCTAATTGGGGTATTTCCAATTAGACAACATCTAGGTAAACGTGGTTATTTACTCCAGTAATTTTACTGTGTAATAAGCTTTATTCATGTAAACCTATTACAGACATCTTATGCAGCGTTCATATATAATATATATTTTCATTATTTAATGATAGTGAAAATGATTTGGTGATAACTACACTCGCCAACTTAAAACTAACGTGCCCATGTCTAAGAAGAAGCCCACAACAAATTTTTATCACCATCTCACGTAGTTAAAAATAAATTATAATTAGCTATGAAGTTAGAGCAATTTGCAACCAAGCTTTTAATCGCTTACACAAAGTATCATATAAGCGACTAGCGATGCGCCCCGGCTTCGCGCGGGTACAATTTAGAGTTGACTAATATGATTGAATACCTAATTAAAAAAGTAATATACAGGTATTGAAACACTCTTGACTGAGAATTGATTTAATTGGATAAGAATTAATACAAAGGTGTGGACATTTGGTATCGCGATGTTTATTAAACAATAAACAGCAAGTATAATTTGCTATATTCCGCCGACAATATATTAATTATATAATAATTGTCGGCGGAATATAGCAAATTATACTTGCTGTTTATTGTTTATCATGGACTTCCGCAAAGTAACGCCTGCTTATATTCATTATGCGAAGTTTTTTGTAGATATTGATATATTTTTTAATATTGAAGAACATTTATTTGTTCTATCATCAATTGTTTCCGCAGCGCATGCGATGGCTAATTTTTATACAACTTACAACATTGAAGATTTATTTAAGGATCTCTTTTGTTTTGCAATTTATATATAGCTCAGGGATAGTGTAGTATTCTAATAGTGAATGAAATTTTGAAATCGGACTAGTAGTTTTTGAGTTTATTTATTATAAACATTTTTCAAATCTTTCCCCTTTATAAAAAAATTATAGATTAAAAATCTGGGGTGTGAATATATCATTCGTCATTTAAGCTACTCATCCATTTGTCAATCCATAGTTTTAACGAAATCCTTAACGTGGTAGCTTAAATGTTCTATATAATATTCCACTGGCGTCTTTTTTGATGCGCTAATTTTGAATTTAATCTATGCTCAACTTCAACATGACTCCCAAACATCAGCTCGCAATACGCCACCGTATCATTATTACACCACGCACCGCTCATTATACCTGTTGAGCCCCACTTAGCGTAATTAACGACTGCACGTACCCAAATTGTGGGGCAAAATAATAAATTTCTCCAGAATCATTATGACACTTAATTGAAAATTCGGTTATCGAGATCTCATGTAAGTATTTTCGTAGAAAAACTGTGTTTATATTTAGGGTTGTCAATAACAAATGTCAAACTTACCGCAGTAATTTTGGTTTGTTACAGCACACCTTAAACAATTAAAATATCAATTAAACAATTAAAATATCAATTGTTTCAAACTGCACGCCTGAGAGTTCTCCATAATGTTCTCAAAGCCGCGTGAAGTCTGCCAATCCGCACATGGCCAGTGGTGGACTATGGCCAAACCCTTCTCATATTCAGAGGAGACCTGTGATCTGTAGTAAGCTGGTAATGGGTTGATCATGATGACAGCACACCTTATTCTATTAACAAATTGCATATAAGTACATTTCCTCATTAGCTTTGATAGCTAAATGGTTACGAAGTCCGCCTCCTTATTAGAGGTTGGGGATTCGATCCCGTACCTGTAACTTAAACCTGTAACTTTTCGGATTTATGTTAACCAATTAAAATATCATTTGCTTATATAGTGTATAATAATAATGTCGGTTTTAAATAAATATTTTTACATATAACAGGATGTAATATAATTCTGGCAATAGAAAACATAGTTTGAAGATTTAAAAACTTGAAATACTGAAATATTTTTATTTTACACTTTCTCGGTAGAAAAAGGATTTGGAACTAACGGGTGATAAAGGTTAACTTGGTGTGTTAACTGATCCACAAGATATATTCTGGTGACACCGTTTTTCAAATTAATAATGTATTTAAATTTTAAAGGCAAGAATGTCACGTGATAACCCTATTTAACATTCCTTCGTCTAAGTTATGAGTAGTCAATACCTGCTTTTAACATCCAGAATAAATAAGAAAATTGATTTTGAAGCAGCCCCTCAAGAGCCAAAGTTTCGGTTTTATGACTTCAAGGAAATATTTACTGGCCGTAGAACATAGATATTAAACGAAACATAAGACAATCATACGAAAGATTTCTTTAATGCCACAGTTCTTGAATGAACTAAATGATATTCTAGATGCTAGTGGTTAAGACGTCCTACTAATCAAAGTTTGAGGGCTCGAACCCGGGCACGCATCTCTAGTTTTTGGGAGTTATGTGCGTTTTTAAGCAATTAAAATATCACTTGCTTCAACAGTGAAGGAAAACAGCGCAAGGAACTAATACTATAAGAAGGGTTTGGCCATAGTCTATCACGCCTGAGAGTTCTCGAGCGTGATAGACTATGGCCAAACCCTTCTTATATTGCGAACCAATTCTCTGTAGTGAGCCAGTAATGGGTTGATCATGCTAGTGAACTAGTGTTCATGATGATGGTTTAACATCAACCTCTATGGCATGCTGTAGTTACCTCTAAATTGATTAATATGTATATCCTAAGCACTCCTAGCACTTAAGGTTTTTAAAATGTTTTTTTTGCATATAATTCTGTTAGTGGCGCTTTGAATAAATAAATAAACCTATCTTCGGCTGTAATATCAGTGGTGTAGACTGAATAATTTGAGACATAATACGGTTTGGTATCAATAAAAAAAAAAGCAACAATAATGGCGGTCCACCGTGTCGACGTGAACGATGCCACGTAGTAATTATCAGTAATTCAGTAATACAAAATTTGTATGTAATATCATTCTGCTCCAGATTAAATATCGCAAAATTGATGCGACTGTATTGTCAGGCTTGGGATACACTGTGACCGTTGTGTTCGAAGTGTTTCATACAATTTTGTATGAACACAATCACTTCATACAAATTTGAATTGTTTTTGTTTCGAAACATATCGATTTAATAAAACACATAGCTAGTGAAAATAGTTTAAAATGGATCCATGATGGGTATACAATGCTATGGATGCTATGGATACAATGCACGGTCCAATTTATAATTTCTTCAATCAAGTCGGAGGTCCTGGGTTCGATTCCCGGCTTGAGTCTGGTCTGGTGGGAGGCTTCAGCCGTGGCTTTCGTACCACCCTAACGACAAAGACGTGTCGATTTAGCATTCCGGCACAATATCGTGTAGAAAACAATAAGAGTGTGGGTTCACCATATCCTTAACAGGTTAGCCCGCTACCATGTTAGACCGCATTATCACTCACCATCAGGTCAACGGCTAACTTGCGGTGTATACAAAAAAAACTTTATACACCACAACATATATTTCAGATTGCCCGCTCAATCCGGAGCATCATTAGGAGTTGTCGACTTAACCAAGTAATTGCTTAAACCAAAATTGTGTATGCCTAACGTTCAAAGTCCACAGTGTCCGAGTTACTTTTTTTTTTATCCACTACAAGTTAGCCCTTGACGGCAATCTCACCTGATGGTAAGTGATGACGCAGTCTAAAATGGTAGCGGGCTAACCTGTTACGGGTATGGTAAACCCATACTCCTAATCGGTTTCTACGCGACATCGTGCCGGAACACTAAATCGCTTGGCGACACGTCTTTGTCGGTAGGGTGGTAACTAGCCACGGCCGAAGCCTCCCACCAGAAGGCGATACTGACTAATAAAAGAGTAGCGAGACAAGTGTTAATGCTCAGGGCTTATGGTTTAGAAAACTGATGGACTCCAAGATAGGTCAAACCCGCACCACTAATAGTAGCGTTGGTAAATCCCTAGGTAGACAGACCTAAAACCAGTCGCATGGTTGCAATCCTATTAAGATATCAAGGATAATATCCTTATAGGATTTTTCTATAAACTATCTTATATACAGAAGTAATTTTAATTTTAATTAGATTTATAATAATTGTTATAATTTTTAATAATTTTATTTTTGACTATCATAACATTGACTAATTGAATTATTATATATATTGTTATTATTTTTAATTATTTTTTTATTGAATTGTTTAATATTAGAATATTATAATATGATTATAATGTGTATCAAAAATGTATTAAAATTGTACTGTTTGCAACAACAATGCCCTGACCGGGTGTCATGTCTGTAAGATATGAAAGCAAATAAATAAATAAATATTGTAGATATAGTTTTTACGAAATTCCTTAACATGGTAGCTTAAATGTAATGACCCACTAAATGGACGTAATAACATGGATGAATTTGGAACTTGGGGCTAAATTTCTCCGTCTTATCTCCTAGTATGCTAAAGATATAAATCCAGCAGTGCAATCCCATTCAACGATGCAGACGATGAGAATGTTCTGCAAATCGCGGAAAATTATCGCAATAATCTTGCAACATCTCAGACACGAAACCAGTTTTTCATAACTGATTAAGTAAAATAACAAAACCTGCAGTGTATTCGCCCCTTAATTGCATTCAAAAATAATGCAGCATTGCAACGAGTAATTACTTTGCAATTACATTCGATTTTATTTAAACTACCGCGGTGGTCGAATCGGGATTTATGAGTTTGTTCGCATTGAGAACTAATTTAAAAACGTCAGTTCAGGAGAATTCAATTACATCTCTCTATCGACAGCTAAATAGAGCAATCCCAAGCGAAGTTAACGCTACTCAATTAACATCAAAAATCATTTATCTTATAACGACCTACTTTATGTTGAAACGTCAAGTCTTTCTATTTGTAGTTTATATGTATTTTATCTAGTGGATGAGAAGGCGAAATTGTATGCTTATAAATAACTTTTACAACTTTTTTTTTGCTGTGCTAACCCTATTGGTTGCGACAGCGTAACCGGGTTGTTTGGCGAGCTTCGGATAGAAGCTCTGCCAGAAGAAATTTTGAGCCCTAGGGCTCGAAGAAACTAAGGGAACGTCTGCCTAGGGGCGCCTCCTGTGAGGCCGAACCTCGGCTAAGGCGACGTTTGGGAAAACGAGGGGGTCAGATGGTGAGCGACTTTTACAATACATAAGCTGTGATAGCCTCGTGGTTAGGACTTCCGTCTGCTAATCAGAGGTCGGGGGTTCCGTCCTGGGCACGCACCTCTAACTTTTCGGAGTTATGTGCGTTGCTAAGCGATTTAAATATGACTTGCTTCAACGGTGAAGGATAACATCGCGAGAAAATCTGCATGCCTGAGAGTTCGCCACAATGTACTCAAAGGCGTGTGAAGTCTGCCAATCCGCACATGACCATCGTGGTGGACTATGGCCGAACCCTTCTTATATTGCGAAGAAACCCGTGCTCCCGTGCCGGTAGTAAGCGATTTTGAAGACCTTCGCTGTGAAGTGCGTGCGTTGTCGCATTATAAAATTGGAGGTCCTGGGTTCGATTTTCAGCTCGTGGGTCTCTCTCGCTCGCTCTGGTTTGGTGGGAGGCTTCGGCCGTGGCTAGTTACCGGCAAAGACGTTTCGCTAAGTGATTTAGCGTTCCGGTGCGATGTCGCGTGGAAACCGATTAGGTGTCTGGGTTTACCATACCCCTAACAGGTTAACCCGCTACCATCTTAGACTGCACCAACACCAGGTGAGATAGCCGTCAAGGGCTAACTTGTAGTGTATAAAAAACTCTTAATCCAAAAAGCAATAAAAGTGAAATCACGATATACAGAAATGGTAATCGAACAAAAAATATTATCCTCTGTTCATCAAGGAACTATAATTTCATTGATTTTAAATGAATCTATGAATTTCATTATCTCGATCCAATACATTTTCGCACACCACTGACCCGTGGGGCATTTTTCGATTTAGAAAATCGATCGTGCCCAATCAAGATCTCGAATTCTGACCGGATTTATGAATAATTCGACGTTAAAAGAGAACAGCCCGATCGTCATGAAACGGGATCCAATTCGATTCAACTATCGAGAAATGCACATTTTCAAATTCACGATTTGATTTTTCTCACGGACCAAATAAGACGCTGTTTCGACAAGTGTTATAAACATAGATTTTAATATAGTTTTAGATAAAATCACCGTATCAGTAGGTGCAACACGAATTTGATGAAACAAGAATTCTTCGTATTTGTTCAAAGTGTATGGCGATTGAAGTTATCAAATGAAAATGCGCGTTTTTGTAATTTATAAAGTTGGAGGTCCTGGGTTCGATTCCTGGCTCGAGTCTGGTCTGGTCACTTACCATCAGGTGAGATTGCCGTCAAGGGCTAACTTCTAGTGGATAAAAAAAGGGGTTCCATTGAAAAAGATTATGATAATCAATAAATCATAAACTTTATTCAAGTAATCTATTATAATCCACTTTTGACGCGTTAATAATTTATTTAGTCATAAGTTGATGGTGATAACTACATTCGTAGACTTTAAACTAAAACTATGGGGGTTCAAAACACGCCCTGGTTTAAGAAGAAGCCCACAACAAATTTAGGTCGGATAAATTTTATTTTTGTTATCACCTGCCACTTAAAATCATTTCAGAGATATCTCATTAGAGCAATAATTTATACCTAAGCTCTTTTATCATTAACATAATCCTATGCTATAATAGGAGTTTCCTACAAACTTACGTTTAATATAATCCTTGAACTTATTGAGAATCCTAGGAATCACATTTGGTATTTTGTTATTAAAATTTTAATCATTTATTTCAAAATCAATTTCTAGGCATAAATAAACCATGGCTGGTCATGAGCCATATAGGAAACATTGAAATGAGAAAGAAGGTTAAACACACTGTTTTTTTTTTTCATAAATCATAGGAACTATAACTACATATCTAAACTACAGTTAATAATGGAGTGACTAATAGATTTACGGTGATAGCCTAGTGGTTAGGGCGTCAGCCTCCTAATCAGAGGTCGTCGGTTCGAATCCGGGCACGCCTCTGACTTTTCGGAGTTATGTGCGCTTTAAATAAATTAAAATATCACTTGCTTCAACGGTGAAGGAAAACATCGTGAGGAAACCTGCACGCTTGAGAGTTCTCCATAATGTTCTCAAAAACGTGTGAAGTCTGCCAATCCGCACATGGCCAAACGGACGGATGGTGGTGGACTATGACCAAACCCTTCTCATATTGAGAGGAGACCCGTCTTCTGTAGTGAGCCGGTAATGGGTTGATCATGATGAATAGATTTAAAAATAGAGACTACGATAGTTTAAGTATCGGGAAATCAAATTCAAAAATCACAATCAAGTTTGCTACAAAATATACTTGAAAATGCATAACGAATTTTCCTTAAGAATACCACAGAATTGACCTTTGCACAACCTATTTGTTCAATTTGCCTCTTAAATTTCAGCCAATGACTACAATACAAATATAATATTACAACGCTATACGCAAATAAGTGTGTCTTCCTTGTTTATTAGCCATTACTTTATTATAATATGCTATCCGACGTACGAAGAGAGTAACTATTTAGAGTACTAGTTCTGTCTGTGACTTTGCTTGCATGTACCAGGGTGTAAGGAGAAAGCGGCGATAACCTCAACCCAACTGTCAACCTCACCTGCACGCGGGTCATCCTGTTAGGTGGTAAAGCCATAAGCCGCCCGGACTTCCTGATGGAAGAGGTGACAGTGTCCTTTAGGTTGTAAATGCTGTGTGTAAAAAAAAATGGACTGTAACGCACTGAACATCAGAAGTAAAATTAAACTTGTAGTACCGTTTAGTAGGCAGCACAAAATTAATAACTCATTCAAAGGAAATTGTATTTTATTCTATAATAAATTAGATACCTACCTATTGATATCTTGGAGATGTCTATCAATAAGTTCAAAGTTTTTATAAAACGAAAGCTTGTAGAAAAATCATATTACGATATTAAGGATTATATAAACGATAAAAAAGCTTGGGTGTGAATTGCTCTATCTCCATAGGTACTATAGTTTATTATTAATTTTAATCATTATGTGAGATGGTGATAACGAAAAAAAAGAAAAACCCCGGCTTAGTTTGTTGTGGGCTTCTTCTTAGATCGGGGCGCGTTTGGAACCCTCATAGCTTTAGTTTTAAGTTTACGAATATAGTTATCACCATGAAATAACTACTGTGTAAAATATTGACGCGTCAAAAGTGCCTTTTTAAGGACTATTTGAATAAAGATTATTTTGAATTTGAATTTGAATTTGCTTCCTTATACTGGCGTAGTTTCCTGGTGGAGAAATCACTGCACTCTTCTACCAAGACGAGTCTTCATGACACAAGTGATGAACGCGTTCGCTCTGTGATTAGCAATCAAACTGAGAAGGTTGCTGTGCAATTTAGAAGTCCATATTAAGTAAGTCACTTATACATTTACAATAGTACATTCTTCGTAATTACTAATTATTTTTTTTTGTAAGTCAATTTATTTTTTGATAATATACATAGCATTAAAAGGAAATTATGTATACTTGGGTGAATAAAATTACTGACTAACTTATTAATAAGTAATTTTATTAACCCTTTGTTTTGTTTTGTTTTGTTGTTTTTTTGTTTTGTAATCTTAGTTTAATGTTGTATGGTTATTTTGTGCCCTCCCCTTAAACATGTCAGGTCCACATCCAGGAGACTCAAGTGTAAATCTATTAATCTCAAGACTGTATTAAGGCTATTTTATACACTTGTAGTCAGTTTTGTGGACTAATAATAATAATAAATAAATAATAATAAATAATAAATTATTTAATGATTAATTAGACAGTTAGTTGTTAGAAAATAATATATAATTAAATTACATATATTTTAATACCAACAAAGTTCAAAAGTGAGATTTTTCTATAAAGTTCTTTCTCAAAATCTCATTCCTTATAACCATGAATTTTCATCAAAAATGAGTTAGGATTATTTGTATCGAGAAGTAAATAAAAGAACTGCGCTTTATTAACTTCATAAACCAACATATACCGTTTAGTCATCGGCACAGTAAATATTTGCGGTTTTCGAGAATAAATCATAATATCTATTTATTAAAAAAAAAAAAATTAACACCTCAAAACTTCTTTTATTTCCGCGTGGGTGTAGAAACCAAGGAACATACAAACCCACTTACCCATTTACATTATCAGCAGATATTATTAAACAGGTAACAATATCGCTTGCAACCCAGGAAGGATTAAGAAAACGTCAAATAAAGTACCGGTTTAAATAAAATCTTATAGCTTCATTTCGGAAAGAAGCACAGAAGCGAATACAATTAATTATATGCGAATCTTAACATGAACACGTTTTAAAGAAGTCTTATGTTATTTAAGAGACTATTGAAAAGGCTATAGTATCATATTTCGATACGTAACGATCAAATTATGGACTTTCGGCCTTAAGAGACAGGCTATCTGTGATCAACTTGAGAATTTTACATAAATATATGTAAACATGGCCGCACACGCGAAAGCACTCCAGTGAGATCCGGTTGTGAAGCGAAATAGGGTCGTAAAAAATTAAGTGTTACGTAAATTTATACTTCTGATATAATTTTACCGAAACTTACATCCACGGGGTAGAGTACCTACTCTATCTTCCTACTTTTTATAGTTGCCAGATGGACCAAAAAGTGTATTTTCTGTCTAGAATTACTTTCAGTAGTAACTCAGAGTTTATTAAATATCGTTGGTCAAAATGGTGGCACCAAAGCCAAACGACTAACCTTTCCGTTACGTGGTGGCATGCAATTTTACATTAATGCGTGAACACAATTAACAGAACACGAGTAATTTTTTAAGCAAGTTTGAGCAAGAGTCCAGTGATGTATAAAAGAAGCAATATTCCCAATTTGCCTTGATGAAGCAGACTGGAAACCTGCAATAGATTATTATTCTCACTGCTTCATTTTACCTTGATGAGGCAGATTGGAAACCTGCGATATATTGTTACTATTATTATTGACTGCTCAATCCGACACCCCAACCCTCTCGTAGTTGCGGCTTCTTTTTACTCCCCCGACCTAAGCGCTCCTCTTCGAAAGAGGAGACCTAAACATATCCTTCATGACCCTGACGATCAGAAGACTACTGACAACATACTCGTACCACCTACCACACAATCATACGCTACACACCGTCTTCGCCGGCGAAGACGCGTTCCCCGCTATCTTACGTCATCCGGACGTGGGCTCCATCCACGACCTCGGAGACGTACAGACCACTCACCGTCCGACCCCCCCGATATCCCATACGTCGCCTAAGCCGAAGTTCGGCCTCAAAGGCAGTCGTTCCCTTAGTTGCTTCGAGCCCTAGGGCTCAAAATTCCTTCTGGCAGAGCTTCTTTCTAAAGCTTGCCAAACAGTCCGGTTACGCTGTGGAAACCAATAGGGTTTGTACAGCTAATAGACAGTCCGTAAAAAAAAATATATTGACTGCTTTCGCTGGTCGATACGGTTGGGATGTTTGCGAACAAACTAAAGGCGACTCGAAATGAGACCAACAAGATGATGGGCCCTTTCAGTGAGTTATGCTGTTGTCTTGTTTACTTGTTCGACTTTTGGTGCCACTTGCGTTGTATAATTTGTTTTTATTATGCGCACTACCATAACGGTGATTATCACCGCAATTTATTTTAGTATTATTATAAATAATGAGATGTCCCTTTTAAATTTCCTATGAAAATGATGGTGCAAAATATCTTGTTTGCTGGGATAGCTTTAAAATCTTCCTTTACAAGTTCCAAAGAAGGGACATTACCTAATTCTAACTATATTATTTTTGAAGACATTGAATTTTATGTGCTATGCTTATGCTCTCGTTCCCGGGTCATCATCATCATCATCATGATCAACCCATTATTGACGCACTACAGAGCACGGGTCTCCTCTCAATATGAGAAGGGTTTGGCTATAGTCCACCACGCTGGCCATGTGCGGATTGGCACACTTCACACGCCTTTGAGAACATTATGAAGAACTCTCAGGCATGCAGGTTTCCTCACGATATTTTCCTTCACCGTTGAAGCAAGTGATATTTTAATATATATATATTTTTTTAAACGCACATAACTCCGAAAAGTTAAAGGTGCGTGCGGATTCGAACCGCCGACCGCCGACAGAGGTCCACTAATTTTGTGGCTGCAATTTTCCCCGCTTGCGGAATGCAGCAAATCATTCCCGCTGAAATACCAGCATTTCAAGCTGCTGAGAACTTCCGGGTGTGATACGGGCATGATGTGTAAAACCCGAACATTTTTTCATTCAATAAATACTATCCGTGCGGAAATTAAAAAATGAAACCTGTGTCAGAAGAACTAGAATGGACCTGATACGGAGAAGAACTTCTGCGTAAGAATATGGAATAATATCAAGCGGATGCTCAGAGAGATTTTTTGACTTTGCAATTAAAAGGGCCATAACCCCTTTGATCCGCAAATGGCGGTTATTGCACCAGTTTAATTTCACAAAAGGGTTCCAGTCAGGTAGGTGGCCGGGCGTAAAAAATATCCCAAAACCGAAACAATATGCTTAAAATTTAAATTGAATATATAAAGACGTATTGCGCCGATCCCACATAGTTTAAAACAAAACGGAAAGAAGTACATGTGTAAAGTACTTCTAAACATTCTAATTTTATGCAATTCTGTTTTAAAGTTTTATGCACATCGAATTTTCAACGTAGTTTCATCATCATCATCATTTCAACCGATAGACGTCCACTGCTGGACATAGGTCTTTTGTAAGGAGTTCCAACAGCCATGGTCTTGGGCCGCTTGTATCCAGCGGCTCCCTGTGACTCGTTTGATGTCGTCTGTCCATCTTGTTGGGAGTCGACCAACGCTACGTTTACCGGTGCGGGGTCGCCATTGCAGCACCTTGGGACCCCAACGTCCATCGGTTCTCCGAGCTATGTGGTAGTAGTAGTTTACTCGTCTGTAATTTTAGATGACAGATTTACGCGAACTCATGCGATGTTACGTGATCACGAGTAATTATTGAAGAGTTTTAAAGATACCATTTCAAACCTTATTTCAATTGAACATTAAAGTGAATTGATTGTTTATTGAAAAGGGAAACTGTAAACTTGCAGATAACATGTCAGTTAAGAGTTGTAGCTAATTGTTAGTCGGGCAATAAAAGCCTTATGAAGCTATAATCGGGCCATTAAAAGTACCTTATTAGTGTCTAGAATTTGTTTCGCTAGATAAATGAGGTTGAATATTAAATACCAGGAATTTCAATTCACGTCTTGCGGCTAATTATTTTAACATACATTTTACAAATATTTCAACATTATATCTTTTTTTTTTATCCACTACAAGTTCGCCCTTGACGGCAATCTCACCTGATGGTAAGTGATGATGTGGTCTAAGATGGTAGCGGGCTAACCTGGAAGGGGTGTGGTAAACCCATACTCCTATCGATTTCTACGCGACATCGTGTCGGAACGCTAAATCGCTTGACGACACTTCTTTGTCGGTAGGGTGGTAACTAGTCACGGCTGAAGCCTCCCACCAAACCAGACTCGAGCCGAGAATCGAACCCAGGACCTCCAACTTTATAATCTGACAGCGCGCACGCTGCGCCATGGAGGTCGTCAAAAATATCTCCATAAGAATATGTTAAATTTTCCTATGTTTAACCCTATGAGTTCCAGTAAAGTTCCAGGCCTTTGCTTCGTAGAATTAGTCTTTGATGATAATCATCTTAGGCTACATCAGCACTTACCATCGAGTGAGATTGCAGTCGAGTTATACTGATAAAAAAGTGGACGCGTAATTCACTAAATATTTCAAATTCAAAAATGATTGATTCGCTTTAATAAACATATATGAATACTTATATCGCTTTCCATTATATTTAATTTGTGAGGTGATTACTTATTTGCTCAATTTAAGTTAGAAAGATTCCAAGAGCCCCCAGTTCAAGAAAAGCAGACTTGACCAGGTTTATTTTTTGATCATCATCTTACACTCTTTAATTAATAGTCAGCAATTAATTTTAATTAGCTACGAAGTTGGAGCAAGTCATATATTAGTTTTCCTATCGTATATTTTACTATATTTTATTTAATAGGTTTACTAGTGATTTTTACATTCACTTACACTATAGTTGCATAATAATTTACATGCTAATTGTATGTAAAATCGTCTTGAAGTAAACACAACATGCAGTTTATGTTACATTGCAATATAGCGATAGTTAGAACAAAATGAAGTTAATATTGTACATAATTTAAAAACATAATAAAGAAGTATAATCCTTAACAAAATGCAGGTTAAAAATAAACATCTGGTAACAGTAATGTTAACTTAATTTTATCCATTTTGTATATTATGTAATCATTTATATGCGTATAACTAGGATTTTTCAACAACTTTGATTTTACTGAGGTTTATTAACATGGTATAAATCATTGCTAGGTATGTGTCTTTCAACACCTAGATCAAAAACAAAACGCTTTAATACGCTCTCGTGCACCATTAACACGTAATACGTCAATCACATTGGCCAAGTGCCCGGCTTCGCCTACTTTTGTGTCAATCTCCGCACTCCGCTATCGGGCGAGTGCAATGCATCTAAGATTGTATCGAGGCTTCAATGGGATTGCGCGCCCTTAGTTGTTCATGGTCTTCTCAACTAAGCCGGCGATGTTCGGTATTGTCATTTATATAATCTCACTATGGTAACGTCCAATCCAAGATGTCGTCATGAGAGAACTAGTTCTCAAATGTTTACATAGACTTCATTATTTATAACAAGCTATCCTTCCATATGGAGGTACAAAAACTTCACTTAGTAAGATGACCTTGAGATGAAATACATTATATAAAACAGAAGCATTTTTAAGACTACTGGTTCAGCATCATAGTCATCACCATTTTCCATTAAATGTAACACTGCTGAGCACAGCCTCTTATTGGAGATTTTGACAGAGGTTGAACAACCCTGAATCCCAAGTCTGGTATCCAAGTATCCTAGTATCCAAAGGACATTGCCCAATTTTGTATGATAGTTGGGTCACTCTTACGTCTTGAGGGGATCAAACAAATTGACATACTAATGATGTTGTTGACAATGAACATTGCATTGTTATTTATTTATAATTACCATATCTCACACAAGTCTAGTATTCCAGGATTAGAATTGTAAATATTGTTCAGATATAATTGAATGTCATTAATCCAGTCTGTGATGGTAACTCGTTGTTGTGGGTATGATATAAATGACAAACCAGAATTCAAACGCTGTTACTAATCGATTAAATCATATTAAGGATTAAATCTCTGTACTTTTGAGTTTTAGCCAATTTTTCACAATTTTCAAACACAGAAATAACAATAAAATAATGATTGAATTTTTATTTCTGGTCCGAAAAAATTGACAATCTCTGTTGCACGTGCTCTGTCGTATTATAAAGCAGGAGATCCTGGGTTCGATTACAGGCTCGAGTCTGGAAGTCTTAGCTAGTTAATTATTCAGTTACTGGCAAATAGAAATATAAGAATACCTTAAGAAAAAAAACCGATTAGAAGCATGGATTCGGCCGGCAACGCAGTAATGTACTATGGTGTTGTAGTTGTTCATGGGAGATGATAACCACTATTTGTCAGCTACTTATATCGACGGGCTACCGTCTGCACATTTGTCAGCGATATAAGTATATAAATTTATATGTTATACAGGGTTATTGCGAGCATCGAATTTCTGTTCGATATTAATCAAATACATTGTAGCTTTCTTTCTTTTTCTTGCCCTCATCCCACAATGGGGTCGACATTATAGCATTGCACACTCAGAAATCGGATAAGAAAAGATATTGAAGCACCGATTTGCAACAATGCCCTTAAAAACTTATGATTTCGAATCTCCAAATAAATTCGGACAAACGTAACGGATCGACGAACATATATTTAGTGTACAACAAAAGAAACGACATTGACTACTTTTGGAGCAACCGTTATTTTGCACTCATTTATTAACAACTTCATCTTTATTGCGAAGACTTTAAAGTTTAAAATGAACCTTAAATTGTATATTTAGGCGCATTGCGTAAGTTGTGTCGCTATATTTATAGGTCTTTATGCCCGTATCGAGTGCTCGAAAATACTCAATGAGTATAAGTTATTTTGTTTCATATAAAAAAGGATCATACGCATGACGCTTTTGTTTCATTAACCGTAAATGGTGTGGCTGATTTACTCGATCGTAACTTGTTTAAAGCCTTTATACTACAACTTATACGTGCCGTGGCTAATTTAGATATTGAGAACTCGTCATGTTAACCTACAACAGCATCTCTATGATGAGCAACAAACTGGTTAAGCTACAGTCAGATCGTTGTAAGGGATCCGCACACGTTTGGCAATCTTCGCAATAATTTTATACATACCTAGTTTGGGTTTTGCAATTGGGTCTGGAATCAACCGTAGTAGAGAGACCGATTTTATTTGCATCGTCTAGAAAATCATTTACAGTATAAACAATAAACAGCACGTATAATTTGCTATATTCCGCCGACAACCGGGAGATTTGTGTAATATAACACCACACAAAATCTTACTACCTAGTTTGGGTTTTGCAATTGGGTCTGGAATCAACCGTAGTAGAGAGACCGATTTTATTTGCATAGTCTAGAAAATCATTTACAGTATAAACAATAAACAGCACGTATAATTTGCTATATTCCGCCGACAACCGGGAGATTTGTGTAATATAACACCACACAAAATCTTCCGCACAAAACACAAAAATCTTCTACGCACGTTTCGACCCGACACCGGATCATACTCAGGAGATGTTGACTTCACAAGCGAGAAAAGTAAAAACTTTTACACTTGCTGTTTATTGTTTATCATGGAATTCCGCAAAGTAATGCCTGCTTCTCCAGTCTCTCACTTTTCTAATAAAAGGGTTTTTGGGTCTGCTAGCTAAAATAGTTAAGCTGAGTTACTTAACAAGTTAAAAAACAAACAAACAAGTGATTTTTTCTATATATGGTCGCTATATTTATCAGTTTACCATTTATATGTCTTTAGTTTACAAAAAAACTAACCGTAAGCTTATTTGTTTCCGAATGGCGCGGTAATTTTAACTAATAGATAATTCAAAGTTATTCAAATTTGAACTATTTTCAGCTGCTGCCATAGACCAACCTAAAGACAAGAAGCAAATGTAATTTAAATAAAAGTGTTTGTTAATTGCAAAGCGGATCTCTATAAAACAGACAGCATTTATCATAATTAAGAATTTTCGCCCTTGTAAATTGTAATACCAGTCTTCATCATACAAGTACAAATAATTAATTGTGGTGGCATTTACATTTCATTCGTATCATTCTGTAAGCTGAATTTTTCTGTAGAAATATCTGTCAATATTACTCCAATTGTGTCAATTAAAATTATAATTCTTTTTTTGTATCGCAGTGTTCATTATCAAAAAACTGTTTGCATTATCCATTAGACAAATAAAAATTCGTGCAGATTCCCGATATCGTAGTAGAGAATCATTTAGAACTTAGTCTCATCACACTGTTCTGTCTACTTAACTGGCTTTCTAAGGCATGGTTGTTGACAATACTAGATATTTAGCTGATTATAAACTGGAAGGTCAAACTAAATCTCTTAAAAAAAACAACAAAGATAGGTTTGTTCACTGCTTCAATACAACAATAAATCTGGTTTAGGGTGTTAACATAGGCCAAAATGCGAACTGCTAGAACAATAAGGCGATCTAATTAATTGCTACCATCAAAATTTAAGGTATGATATTGTATATTCGTCCTCTGATAATCCAGACATGTATTTAACATGACACTTAAAATCGATACATTTACTTTGGAAATCCACTAAAAATATTAGAGTAATTAAGGCTTTGGAGTATACTTCATTAATAAATTGTTGTATTCTTCAAACATAGTTTTCGTCTCTTCTGTTGGTTCAGAACAACATTGCAATGTAATGTAACCCCAAAATTTTTATGGGAAACTTTGTTGTTCGATGTCCTAGTTACTTAAACGGTTCCTAGATGGCGCAAGGAAACGTTTGTATCGCGCTATCGTTGGTGCAAACGCGTTTGATTTTGTCGTCTACTGGATTCATAGTTCATCAGACAGAGCAAACTTCTGGGTCAAGAAAGATAGTCCCAGCGCATTGTTTAATGACTAAGTTCAAAGCTGCACGGTGGGTCTGTGTACATTTGGGGACAGCAATTTCACCATTTTTTTACTCCAAATGTACTTAGTATAAGTAATAAGCCATGAAGAATTCCGTATTTCTAATATCGGGGTACTGTAGCCAGCCGTAACTAGGTCACTATTTGAGTACGTAAGCTTGTAGAAAAGTCCTACTATTGTGTAAAGGATTATGTAAATGGGTGTGAAATATTGCTGTAATAAGATAGCGCTTAATATAATTTTAAGTGGCATGTGAGATGGTGATAACAAAAAGAAAATTTACCTGGCTAAGTTTTTTGTGGGCTTTTTCTTAGACCGGGGCGCGTTTGGAACCCTCATAGCTTTAGTTTTAAGTTTACGAATGTAGTTATCACCATCAAATCACTAGTATGTAAATTATTGAGGCGTCAAAAGCGCCTTATAAAGGACTATTTGAATAAAGATTATTTGAATTTAAAACAAGGATTCAAACTACCAATAAGAGAGTACCAATAGGTGAGTAAGAGATACCTTAAAACACAGCCATACAACCTCCGTGGCGCAGTGCGTGCGCTGTCGCATTAAAATGTTGGAGGTCCTGGGCTCGATTCCCGGCTCGAGTCTGGTCTGGTGGGAGGCTTCGGCCGTGGCTAGTTACCACCCTACCGACAAAGACGTGTCGCAAAGCGATTTCCGGCACGATGTCGCATAGAAACCAATTAGGAGTGTGTTTACCATACCCCTAACCGGCTAGCCCGCTACCATCCTAGACTGCATCATCACCTACCACCAGGTGAGATAGCCGTCAAGGGCTAATTTGTAGTGTATAAAAAAAATACAATTCACCGTTGCCATTCCTAAAGCTTTAAATCCTTTACATCAACTATGTTGCGCCGGCGCGTAATATGTAGTTATCAAGTCCCGATATGATTCGCCGAAATTCCTCACTTGTCGCTGACAGCTGTCATTAAGAGCGCCGCCATCTTAAGCCGCCATTACGGTTTACGAATTTCACTTAACTTGTTTATAATTTTGATGCGATTTCTGAACGTGAGCGCAACACCTAGCGTGTACGTGGTTGCAGGCGGATACATAGGCTGCTCTTTTTCGGTCCGGTATAATCTGAAACTAAAAACTAAACACTAAAAAATTGTATTTTTCTCTTTTAATGGCTTTACACAGATTAGCCAATGTCAAGTTTATAGCAATGGAGAATTGAAGTTAAGGAAAAATGGCGGGAAACTTCGCACAGCGGACGCGGCTCCCTCAAACCATTCCCAAATTATTACATGTTAACCAAAAAAAACTAGCCACTACACAAACGACATCAAAACTATAATGTCCACAACATAACCAACACCAATCCTTTTCAAAATTACCCAACAAACATTAATTCAAGAAAACGTGAAAAAATCGCGCCCGCCAAATACGAAGTCTCCCGCCTTGCTCCTACTAAAAACTTAAACCGATGACTGAAAAACTTGAGGCGTGTATTTATTTTATATGTACATTGTTATTTTATATTTTTTTTATTTGTATCATCATGTTCAACCCATTACTGGCTCACTACAGAGCATAGGTTTCCTCTCAATATGAGAAGGGTTTGCCCATAGTCCACCACGCTGGCCATGTGCGGATTGGCAGACTTCACACGCCTTCGAGAACATGGAGAACTCTCAGGCGTGCAGGTTTCCTCAATTATATTTATTATTATTTCCTTAATTATATAAAATATCAATTTATTATCACCATCACAATAATTCAATGATAAATTTGTATGAACCCTTCATAAATGCCAATCTGAATAAATACCATTTGATCGATTGCTCGATAGATACCTACAGTTGCGTTGAATTCTGTACCTATATAAAAATGCCGCGGTCGAGTGCATCAGTGTTCCCGTGACCCAGCCACCAGGCGACGCGAAGGAGCATCGCTGGGTTTTAGTGGGTATTCTGGTCGCCAGCCTGGCCGCCGGGGAGTCCCACATACCCCGTCGGAAGCGGCGCAGTCTTGCCTGCGTCGCCTCCGGAGGGGATGCGTAAAAGCATTTCCCAGCGGAAAAAAAAACCTATAAAAGAATTGGCTTTTTCATACAGAATCAGCATGTATACACGGAAACTAATTGAAATTAAAAAGCGCCCTCGCATGTAATGAGTAATCGCTGGACCTTTTATAAAAGTACGTCATAATTTTATGATCGATACACATTTGTAACGTGTCGGTGCCCGGTGAAAAGGTGAATGGTACGTTCCGCTTTTGCTCGAGCGGCCATATTGTGTGAAAAAAAAACATTTATTTACTAGGCACTGCTCAATAGGGTATGTTGCATTGAACACCTACCTTAAAGGCTGTGTGGATTCAGCAAGATCGGATCCGGTTGTTTTTCGTCGCTTCTCCCATATTTGAACCTCAATCGCATAGGAAGCTTTGACGACCTCCGTGGCGCAGTGCGTGTGCTGTCGTATTTTTGAGTTGGGGGTCCCAGGTTCGATTCCCGGCTCGAGTCTGGACTGGTAGGAAGCTTCAGCCGTGGCTAGTTACCATTCTACCGACAAAGACGTGTCGCCAAGCGATTTAGCGTTCCGGCACGAACGGCTTACGCGTCGCGTAGAAACCAATTAGGAGCATACCCCTTATTGGTTTTTTGTGTTATAAGAAAAAAGATGAAAATAAGAACTCTGTTTCGGTACAAAACAGGCACATCATGGGCTTGTTCACAAAACATATTCACTTAATACATAGGGTTCTAAACAGTATTGCAAACAACTAAGAGTCATGCACCACATTTTAATGATTATTTAAAAAAAAGTCAAAACTAAAAGTAAAACTTCACGATCGTATTAAGATCAGAATCAGAGAGAATGAGATATCATCGTACGATTAAGGGACCGACCCTTACGCCCACCACCATGAAGAAGCTTCAGTTTTATGTTAACGAATGTAGTTATCACCATCAACTCACTACTATGTAAGTTACTGACACGTCAAAACTGTCTTGTCAAGGATTTTTCGAATAAATTTTTATTTCATTGATCAATTGATAGTTTGACCACGGTATTTATTCATAATATTATAGTGGTTTGACCCTCAGTAATTACGCGCCTTTTTGTTTTTTATATCTATAGCGAACAGACAGGGTTATGTACCTTTTCTATCTTATATTTTTTAAACTATTTGTCACGTCACTTGAAACATGGTAGGCCCATCGTATCGAACACAATTATGGTATACAAACTATCATTAGAAATTTCATAGTAGTAACTTAGGTATGGAAAATCACATATTAAGGTCACTTTTAAACAAAAAGCAAAACACATCTCACTATGCTATCTCATGACGACGCTTAAGGTAGTGAATTTATAAATGCTCAACGGTTCAAACCTACAAAGCACAACAGGCGAATAGCAAATTGACCGTGTCTGTGGAACATTAAGGTTAACATCGAGTTTTGAGCGAAAATCGATTTAAATGTATCGACGCAGTTTCGATAACGACACATTACGCCGCACTCCCGCGGGCTGTGTTTACGGACATTTAATTTATGGGTTATAAGTTTTAAAAATCGATTCGCGTTGCTCTAATTGCACCTTGCTTTGGATGAAAGGGCAATGTTCCGTTGCAAGGTGTCGCGGGCAATATTTAAAAGTTAAAAACAAAAACCTCCCCAGTAGGAATGTGAAACTACCTTCTTTTTTTGTGTTATTCCACTCTTCAATCTCGGCAGGGGGATAAGTGAAGACGCAGTCTAAGATGGTAACAGGCTTACCTGTTAGGTTAAACTTTAAATACAAATTAAAAGAATGGCTAGTGCAAAAGTGTTTTTATACCATTCAAGAATTTAACGCTCCTCTCGCACCCTTGCATTTTTTCAAGTTTACATTACTTAGGCTTAATTACAATAATTTTAATTATAATTAGATTTATAATAATTGTAATAATTTTTAATAATTTTATGTTTGACTATCATAACATTGACAAATTGAATTATTAATATTGTTATTATTTTTAAATATATTTTTATTGAATTGTTTAATATTAGAATATTATAATGTGTATCTAGAATGTATTAAAATTGTACTGTTTGCAATGCCCTGACCGGGTCTCATGTCTGTAAGATATGAAAGCAAATAAATAAATAAATAACTATGTGGTTCAACCATACATTGGTTTCTTGTTATTCTACTGCAAGTAAGCCCTTGACGGCAATCTCGGTTGATGGGTAAGTGATGATGCAGTCCAAAATAGTAGTAGGCTTACCTGTCAGGTGTATGGTTAAACCATACATTGGTTTCTAATCAACATCGTGTCGGAACGCGAATTCGTTTGGCGGTACGTCTTTGTCGGTAGGATGGTAACCAGGCCAACCAAAACAGATAATAACATAATATACTGAAATGATGAATTTCTTAATTACGCTTATAAGAAATTCCCATCCCCTGCGCGTACTTTGCTCATGTAAGCGTACTAGAAAGGCAGCTGTCAGTTCAAAGAGCAAACCAACTGAGAAGAAAAAAGGCCCAAAAGAGATGCTCAGTTAGTACTATAGTTATAAAGACCGTGTAACGTTAACTTCAATTTGTAATGAACCGAAATAGCTTTCATTTACAGGATAGGTGGCGCTCTTTTCCCCATACACATTGCAGTTAACTTTCACGTCAAAAAGTACAAAATCTATTCTAACTGTGGACTATAGAAACTCTTTGGTTATGAGAAAGATCACATATAGGAAGATTAACATTTCACTACACAAATATTGTGTTCACCCAAGTTACTAAAGCGTGTCAAAAATTTAAAATAAAAATGTTTGTATACTCATTCAATGAGTATACAAACCTTTTTTTTTTTTAATTTTCAAATTTCATCATCATCATGATCAACCCATTACCGGCTCACTACAGAGGATGGGTCTCCTCTCAGTATGAGAAGGGTTTGGCCGTAGTCCACCACGCTGGCCATATGCGGATTGGCAGACTTCACACGTCTTTGAGAACATTATTGAGGACTCTCAGACGTGCAAGTTTCCTCACGATGTTTTCCTTCACCGTGGAAACAAGTGATATTTTAATCGTTTAAGGTGTGCTGTAACAAACTAAAATTACTGCGGTAAGCTTGACATTTGTTATTGACAGCCCTAAATATAAACACAGCTTTTCTACGAAAATACTTACATGAGATCTCGATAACCGAATTTTCAATTAAGTGTCATAATGATTCTGGAGAAATTTATTATTTTGATTGGCAGACTTCACAGGCCTTTGAGAAAATTATGGAGAACTCTCAGACGTGCAGGTTTCCTCACGATGTTTTCCTTCACCGTTGAAGCAAGTGATATTTTAATTTTTAAAAACGCACATAACTTCGAAAAGTTAGAGGTGCGTGCCCGGAATCGAACCGCCAACCTCTGATTAGGAGGCTGACGCCCTATCCACTAGGCTATCACCGCTATATTTCACATTTACTATCTTTGAACTTGCACTCATCTCATATACAAGTAACTAGTTATCGTAACACGACCACTCTTTTAGGCATATCGCAAACAAATCATACAGCCCGTTCCCGTCCGATGGTATCCGGTAGATATCATCTGGTATGAATGTAGCGGTTAATTTAATGGCGAACTTCATGCTAATGCCTTCCGTTCGGTGTTGAATAAATCCCGCGATAAGACAGGCACTGCTGTGCTCACCTGATCGCACACAGTGCAATATGAGATCTGATCTTAAAATTATTACTACGGAATTACTAGGTGAAACATTCCAAGCGGTATCATCGCCCACGTTTTTTTTTATATACTACAAGTTAGCCCTTACGGTAATATCACCAGATGGTAAGTGTAGCGGGGGAAACCAAATTCAATTCAAATTCAAAATAATCTTTATTCAAATAGTGCTTAAAAAGGCACTTTTGACGCGTCAATAATTTACATAGTAATTTAACCTTTAGGGCCAGCCCATACTCCTAATTGGTCGACGTCATGCCAGAACACTAAATCGCTTGGCGACACGTCAGTGTCGGTAGGGTGGTAACTAGCCACGACCGAAGCCTCCCACCAGACCAGACTCGAGCTGGGAATCGAATCGAACATTACTCGAACATTACTACTACATCGACTCGAGGAAAAGATATTTTTTTTTTATAGTTTATTATATTCAGAATGTTAATTATCTTTGTTCCAAAAAAACACACTTTCGTATTCATAATATATATAATATGGATAATAACTTTATACCACGGCTGGAATTTAGAACCCAGATACGTTTCAGTTACGTACGTACGTTATTTTTCATCAAAAGTTGACTGCACTCGATTGTATACAGCAATAAGGTCGCCTTTGCATGTCTTGCGTCTTGCTTCTCATAATCTTTTACATTTTGCGTGCAATGAAATGTTTGTTCTTCTCCTTTTTTAGGATAATTAAAACATGACAGATTTTAATTAAGCCTAGAGCAACTTTTGCCCAATCTTCTGCTGAATACTTTCGTTCATTTTCACTACCGTATAGTTTACAGTGTGTACCCAAACCTGACATAATTCAAATTCAAATTCTAATCAAAATAATCTTTATTCAAATAGTCCTTGAAAAGGCAATTTTGACGCGTCAATAATTTACATAGTAGTTATTTCATGGTGATAACTATGTTCGTAAACTTAAAACTAAAGCTATAAGGGTTCCAAACGCGCCCCGGTCTAAGAAGAAGCCCACAACAAACTTAGCCGCGTTTTTTTTTTCGTTATCACCATCTCACATAATGAATAATAAACTATTGTACCTACGGAGATAGAGCAATTCACACCCAACCTTTTTTCGTTTACTAGCTGACGCCCGCGACTTCGTCTACGTTGAGTTAGTGTGTATAAAAGTGTGTTTGTTTGTCTTCCAATCGTGATTGATTCGCGCACGCGAAGACTATTTTGATAGATATGATTGAATTTGAACTTTGTACATTTCTTAGACAACAGTGAGTGATTAAATGTAATATGAACTTTATTATTTAGCAGTAAATTGACTCTACATTTTTTTTTTTAAACGTTTATATGGGAAAATAAAAAAGGCTGTTTTTAGGGTTTTCCCGGCATTTATTCGAATTTTTCTCACTTTTTAAACCTTTCCTAGACTTCCACAAACATTTCAAGACCAAGATAAGATAAATCCGTTCAGCCGTTCTCGAGTTTTAGCGAGACCAACGAACAGCATTTGATTTATATATATATATATATAGATATAGATATAATCCTTAATATCGTAATATGATTTTTCTACAAGCTTTCGTTTTATAAAAATACCCGTAATTTATAACACCTATCGGCTTCATCTACCATTAGAAGCGTTTAATTAAATTTTAATTATCGGCCTCGCATAATTCCCCGTACATCGGTAATATATTAAAGCTCTCATACTAATTAATATTACACATTAGCTCCAGATCGACCAGCGAGCGTAATGGACATAGTTACTCCTTATTAATAAGATGCAAATTGAAGCAACTGTGTATTTACATACCACTTAAGATTATTTACTCAGGTACACCAAGGGTACACCGAACGGTTTTATTATGTACATGATTTTCTTGAGCGTTAACTATCTCTACGGTTTAAGATATTATATATTTAGAAGAAACAAAGAAAAACAGTTAAGTTAGTCATGTAAATTATCGCTGTGATTAATCAATCACGTATCATGTCCTCAGTCAATGGTTATTCCTTACGAGTAGTTCTTCTATTTCTTTTTTTTATTAACTACAAGTTAGCCCTTAACGGTAATCTCACCTGATGGTTAGTAATGATGCAGTCTACGATGGTAGCGGGCTAATCTGTTAGGGGTATGGTAAACCTATACTCCTAATTGGTTTCTATGCGAAATCGTGCCGGAACGCTAAATCGTCGCTTAAGCCGAGGTTCGGCCTCAAAGGAGGCGCCCTTAGGCAGACGTTCTCTTAGTTTCTTCGAGCCCTAGGGCCCAAAATTTCTTCTGGCAGAGCTTCTTTCAGAATGCTCGCCAAACAGCCCGGTTACGCTGTGGCAACCAATAGGGTTATCACAGCTAATAGACAGTCCGAAAAAAAAAAGACAGTTTAATTATCTAATGATGAAACTCAAGACGTACGTCATAACACAATTTTACACTTACAAGTGAGACGAATGCGTGCTCCTAAAAAAAGGCGTCCACTCATTAAATTATACGGAATTCAATTAAAACAACGCTGATGGATAACCCTCGGCAAATGTGAGAGGGGCTTCCGTAACGCTCCAAATCGTGATTGATTGCTGTACCCATATTGATGATAAATTATAGCCGAATGAAAGCAATTAAGAGGATGTATGGATCCGATTTCAAACTTCTTTCACAAGTAGTAGGAATTCATATTAAATTTTTTCGACACCGTATTTTCTCCTAAACGAAATGTATATTAATTATGATTCTATGATTTCAAAAGGTTTAGTCTGGTGGGAGGCTACGGCCGTGGCTAGTTACCACCCTACCGACAAAGACGTGTCGCCAAGCGATTTAGCGTTCCGGCACGATATCGCGTAGAAACCAGTTAGGGGCGTGGGTTTAGCATAGTCCTAACAGGTCAGCCCGCTACCATCCTAGACAGCATCATCACTTACCAGCAGGTGAGAGAGAGCCGTCAAGGGCTAACTTGTAGTGTATATAAAAAAAAAAGGTCTACCGTCGTATCATTATTAGAGTATGACAGAGGCCTTATAAGAAAGCTTAGTCGTCTATCATGCGATAGAGAGAGTTATTTCTCGGAGAGTTATGCTCGGAGTATCTATCTATGATGAAATCTGAAAAGAGCAGATTCTTACAAGAATTGGAGTTATCGACAAAGCTCAACAAGTTGCTATAGTTGCAATGGGCGGGGCACATTGCTCGGAGAAGCGATCATGCTAGGACCCCAAGCAATCTCTGGAAGGGTTACCCCAGCCATATCAGACATCCGAAGAGATGAAAGAATGTCAACAAAATATTAGCAGGGAGTACTGAAGGTGAGTGAAAAAAGTCCAACTCTGAACTACCTACAAAAGACGACCTCCGTGGCGCAGCGCGTGCGCTGTTGCATTTTAAAAAGTTGGAGGTCCTGGGTTCGATTCCCGGCTCGAGTCTGGTCTGGTGGGAGGCTTCGGCCGTGGCTAGTTACCACCCTACCGACAAAGACGTGTCGCCAAGCGATTTAGCGTTCCGGCACGATGTCGTGTAGAAACCAATTAGGAGTATGAGTTTACCATACCCCTAACAGGTTAGCCCGCTACCATCTTCGACTGCATCATTACTTACCATCAGGTGAGATGAAGTCAAGGGCTAACTTGTGGTAAATAAAAAAAAAAAAAAGACAGCAGTTCAGATCGACGTCCATGAGATGGTAACATGATGATGAAAAAAGAGTAAGTCGCCGTTGCCGCACGCGATAGTGAATGAATGATCAACATAATGATGATGAGGATGATGAAATTTTCACCTCTTAAATTGGCACTTTAACTTAGCTGCTTTAAACCTTTATTTTCTTTTGGTGAAATAAACGACTATCGTGGCGCATTAAGTGTGAGGTCCTGGATTCGATTCCTGATCTGGTGGGAGGCTTCGGCCGTGGCCACCCTACCGACAAAGACGAGTTGCCAAGCGATTTAGAGTTCTGGCACGAATTCACGTAGAAACGAAAAGGAGTACGGGTCTACCATACCCTTAACAAGTAAGCCCGCTACTATCTTAGACTGCATCATCACTACCAGGTGACATTGCCGTCAGGGCTATCTAGTAGTAGAAAAAAAAACAAATCGATACAACAGCTGAATGTGCTCCTCAGTGGACAACGCCAAGTATGAGTTGAGTCACAGATCATACTTGGCTGAGAAAATTAAATTGCGAAACCAGTTTCCATTAACGGTCTTTCGGGGTTTGTTCACGGAACGGATAACTTAACATGAAAACCCAATTACCTTACCCACTCGTGATTCTTAGTCAAATACGCCAACTACTAGAAGCTATCCAGTCTAAACTAACGAGGCAGTTAATAATAACTTTACGGGTTAACAAAAGTAGCATAAGTTGATTAACCACTAACTCCTGACGCGATAATGGAGTTCCTTGTGCTCAAACTACTGAGCTTAACGATCGTTTATTAAGTTTGTTGAAAAAGACGTCAATTTAAGTAAAACTAATGTCGTGTCTGTAAAATCGAACTAAGTCGTTCGTGATCTGGCCGTTACAGTTAGGGTATGGTCAAAGCATTAGCGGGCAACAGTTGTACAGTGGGGTGTGGTGCGCAAACCTATAGTAATAATAATCGTTTATTTCAATTAAAAAAGCTGTGATAGCCTAGTGGTTAGGGCGTCAGCCTCTTAATCAGAGGTCGGCGGTTCAAATCCTGGCACGCACCTCTAACTTTTCGGAGCTATGAATATCGTTTAAAAAAAATATTAAAATATCACTTGCTTCAACGGCGAAGGAAAACATCGTGAGGAAACCTGCACGCCTGAAAGTTTTCAAAGGCGTGTGAAGTCTGCCAATCCGCACATCCGCACGCGCCCAGCGTGGTGGACTATGGCCAAAACCTTCCTCATATTGGGAGGAGATCCGTGCTCTGTAGTGAGCCAGTAGTGGGTTGATCATGATGATGATGATGATGATTTCGATTTAGTACAATTTTGCTTAAACTACCCTGGCCCCGAAACTAGGATAGCCCGTATCTTGGGGGTCAGTCTCTTCCAATTGTGCAATAAAAAAAATTATATATAAAATAAAAAATTGTTTCTACCTGTATAGACTTCAAAACATCCAACCGATATACCCCAAACTGGTTTAATTACAATGAGAAAATGATTTAGACTCAAAGTTGGTCTATTGGGATTGGCCATACACAGACTTGAGTTGATAAGCAATTGATATTTCATTTTTAAAAACCTAAATCTACGTGGACAAAGTCGCAGGCATCAGCTAGTAATCTATACCCTTCTCATATTGAGAGGAGACCCGTGCTTTGCAGTGAGCCGCGAATGGGTTGATCATGATGACAATTACTGACATTAATCAAGTCAAATCAAAATAGCTTTATTCAAATAAACCTATTATAGGCATCTATGAATCGTTCATATATATCACATTTTTACTTATTTATATTGGTGAAGTGATGGTGTGAGTTTAAAATCAACTAAAAACTAAAGCTAAGAGGGCTCATATCGCGGCCAGGTCTAAGAAAAGCCCACAATCTTTAGCGAGTTTTTTTGTTATCACCATCTCACATAATCAATAATAAATTATAAGGCCCATGGTAAGAACAATTCAAACCCAACCTTTTTTATGGTTTATATAGTCCTTGATATAGTAATATGATTTTCTATGAGCTTTCGTTTTATGAAAACTTTGAACTTATTAATAGAAGTGGTAATGCGGATATACACACAAAGAATTATTTGTAAATTTAAATAAGACCGAAAGTAAGTCTCTATTAATAATTTGTTCCTCAGGTGGCACGAAGTCTTACGCTCATAAGTTAACCCGCTCGCTGTTTGAGCGAGGGTTTTGTTAATAAATCAGCGGATGGATGTCCAAAGTATCGGATGATGATCATAAGCGAGGAGCGATAGGGCGGCGTGATCTCCCTAAACTGGATGCGCCAGTTGTTTGTTCCCACGGTGACGGCGATGTAGGAAAATCTAAACTGGCACAAAATATTAGAAGAAGTAGAAATACGTTTATTTATTAGATCAACACAATTACAAATATACACATAACAAAACAAAACAGAGTAACTTATCTAATGCCTACATACAATTATTAAATACATTAAATTAGTATTTTAATATTGCAATATTAGAAGATTTTCTTTGCTCATAAGTTGTAAGTTATGATACAGTCTATTATGGGTTTCTGGCTAACTTGATATTGATATGGCAGTTTCATTAATACCTACTTTTAATCCATTTCTACGAAATATCCAATATTTCTAGAAACATCTTAACAGGAAGCCGTTTTTGATCAAGCCGGAAGAATTTTTGTCTTAAGAAAGAATTTTAGTGAAACACGCGGAATTACTGAATATAATATACTTAATGTCGTTGATTTTCCAAGACAGTTTCTAGGTTGCTCAGATGTTCCAACTTATGTTGAAAACAAGATAAAGGGCAAACGAAATCTGGGCTAAATATCTTACCTGTAAAATATTTGCCAGTAGTTCAATATGAGTACAAAGAATCTGTTTAAGACAGCAGTTAACTAAGTTCGTTATTAGGATTCGTTCGTTATTAGGATCGTCCTTCCACAGAGTTGAGTGCATACAACAAAACTATTACTAAACCATCTCAGTCAAAATACTCTCATAAAACAGTTACTAGCTAATTATAATGTAAATTAAAGGATTATTTACCCACTCCTATCCCGTTTAGTGAAACTGTCATCTTATAATGGCTGAAGCCAGCCAAAGTATGGGCTTAAGTAAAGTAAGGTTCTAAGTGCTAAAGATCTCATATGACAGAGGCTGATGCCTTCTTTGTCTACTCGGATTTCTGTGTTATCGTGCTCCTATAACAGATAGTCTGATTACAAAAAAATTTACATATCTTCTACACCTGTCTTTATTGAATGTTGCTCATCCAATTAAAGTAAGTGCCTCGAAGTTGAGCTTCAACAACTGTAAATCACTACAGGCAAAAACAGTTAGTTTCCTAATACTGTTCTTAAAATCTTTCCAGGCTATATATCTGGGCTAACTTCTTTAAACATTTCCAGGCTATGTGGCAGGCTAAATATCCTAGACTGGAAAAAGAAGGCGCTGCAGTCGCTTTTTATATTTTTCACTGTAACCGATTTTTATTTGGAATTATTACAGGAATTACTTTTGATGACCTTTTGAATGTGTTTACATGTTACTTAACCAACTGGTTGCGCTGATACAAAGTTGCCATATTAATTTCTCATGCGGTCGAGTGCACAAGTGTTCCCGTGACCCAGCCACCAGGCGACGCGAAGGAGCATCGCTGGGTAAGTGGGTATTCTGGTCGCCAGCCTGGCCGCCGGGAGTCCCACATACCCCGTCGGAAGCGGCGCAGTCTTGCCTGCGTCGCCTCCGGAGGGGAAGCGTAAAAGCATTTCCCAGCGTGAAAAAAAATATATTAATTTCTCATGTATTATTAGTCGTTCAATCTTTACGTATGAGTTGAAGTAATAAAACACCGCATCCAAGATTGGATTCGTTTTCGCAATTCTGATCGTGACCGCTGCAATATACATTTTAAATCGCTGTGAGGTTAATGTCAAAAGCTCTATTTATTGTCCGCTTACAGTGTGGCCTATATCCCAGGGCCCGCGATAACTCGACACACCGGGTTTTTTTTAATAACTAACTAAACGAAAACAAGTAATATTTTCCACCATTATGCTCAAAATTTATAAATATGTATTTATTGTCTGGTCGGCGGCGGCTAGTTACCACCCTACCGACAAAGACATGTCGCCAAGACTTCGACGTACGATGTAGCGTAATAAGGAACGATAAGGAAGATAGTATGCGATGATGATGAAAACACTAACAATTTTAACAAATTTATGTTCTTTGGATTCAAATGGAATAGGAATTTTTCACACAAAGCAGCTATTTCAATTAAAAAAAATATTATAAAGAGCTGGCGGAGACAAAAAAATGAATAAAAATTACGTAATTTTTTTAATTTACGTAATTTTTATTCGTTTATACGTATATAATTTTTTGTAACAGATTTGTGATTAAAACACTTTAAATACATGAGCTGTACATGGCATAGCTTTTTTCTAAAAGAGATCTCTTCCAGCCGCCATAAAATGTATGTACAATGACAGCATACATACATGTTTACTTAATTTAAAAAATAAGTAATATATGTTATAAATAATAGTTACTTCATATTAAAAATATTTATGATAGAAATCCTAAAACGTTCTTATACTTTCAAAAGAAAAATCTACTAAAGACTGACTCAAGTTAAACATCATAAAAATTACAACGAAAACTACTTATTTTTGTTTTCAAAGAGAAAAAAAGGAAACGTCATACCAATAGCTTTATCAAGACCGAGATGGTTATTTCACAATATTGTAATGTCTACTTTGAACGATGCCAGGCGAGTTAACGTTTTATGGCAGTTAATTTGCTTAAGCATATGCGATCCTTTGGTAGCGAGTAACGACGCGCGCTTTGGGCTGTATGGGGTATGGTCTCAAGATGAAGTGTTAAGCGGAATAAGCAATACAATTTTACTTTACTTACTTTATGTAAACAGGCGTTTATGAAATACTTTTATACAATTTTATATTTTATAAAAAGGGATTTATCTTCATTTGGAGGAAATAAAAATTATTTTTTTATTATTATATAACAGTCGCTAAACTGGTGAAGGGGGTACGTTAATTTCGGTTTCAGTGATATATAGACTGTTGCTTAGCTATCGAAGAGATGTGGGTTCCAAAATATTTTTTTATGCATTTTAAATTTATAAACTTTTACATAAACTATAAGCAGTTTCCCATTTCTAAACTTGCAAAGACAATCGGTCAAGAGCGGGTTAGACTGACACATTGAAGCAAGCATAATTATTTTTGATCAATCAATCAATCTTTTCATATGATTTAATTCCTCAAACGACTCACTATTTACTCTAAAACTTCAAAACTGTACAAAAATATATATTAATGACCACCTACTTGGCGCAGTGTGTGCGTTGTCGCATTATAAAGTTGGAGGTCCTAGGTTTGATTCCCGGCTCGAGTCTGGTCTGGGGGGAGGCTTCGGCCGTAGCTAGTTACCACCCTACCAACAAAGATGTCGCGTAGAAAGCGTGGGTGTACAATAATCCTAACAGGTTAGCCCGCTACCATTCTAGACAGCATCATCACTAACCACCGGGTGAGATAGCCGTCAAGGGCTAACTTGCAGTGTATAAAAAAAATTCTGTTTCTAAAAATTAACCAAATTCAGACTCAGACAGTGTTGAAAAGGTAGAAAACTATATAGAATAATAATGTAAACACATTATTATTGGTTATATTGATATTTAAAAAACTCCGTGGCGTAGTGCGCGCGCTGTCGCATTATAAAGTTGGAGGTCCTGGGTTCGATTCCCGGCTCGAGTCTGGTCTGGTGGGAGGCCTCGGCCGTGACTAGTTACCACCCTATCGACAAAGACGTGTCGCTAAGCGATTTAGCGTTCCGGCACGATGTCGAATTAGGAGTATGGGTTTACAATAAATATCCCTAACATGTTAGCCCGCTACCATCTTAGACTGCATCATCACTTTCCATCAGGTGAAATAGCCGTCAAGGGCTAACTTGTAGTGTGTAAAAAAAAAACTACTGTTTTCGACATTCCAATCGCAATTCTCTCATACCTCATACGCGCTACAAAATATAAAATTTTATGTCCACCACACGAGAAGATCGAATTGACCGTCTCAGTAAAAGTAAGTGTTATTGCTTAATTTGAGCATAACCGTATCAGTTTGTGATTTTATCCGACACTCACAAATACGTGTGTTTAAAGGCAATGAATTTAACGATGTCAAGTGTGCAGCGGTGTTCTCTCAATTTGGGCTTGTTACGAGCATCTTAAATATTAAGGTAATTATTATTACCATGCGAACGAGCTTTTGACGACCTCCGTGGCGCGTGGGCGCAGTAGCATTAAAGAATGGGACGTCCCGGGTTCGATGTTCGGCTGCAGCTAAATACCACCCTACTGTCAAAAGCTTATCGCCTAGCGATAAAGCGTTACGGTAAGACGAAGCGTAGAAACCTCATGAACGGTGATAGTCACCTAACATAAGGTGACTCTCTGCTCGTTTGTCAGCTAGTTATACATATAAAAAACATAGTACACTTGTCTTATCTGTCAGTGAGCCTAGAGAAGCGGTGATAGCCTAGTGGTTAGGTCGGCGGTTCGAATCCGGGCACGCTAACTTGTCGGAGCTATGTGCGTTTTTTAATAAATTAAAATATTAATTGCTTCAACGGTGAAGGAAAACATCGTGAGGAAACCTGCACGCCTGAGAGTTCTCCATAATGTTCTCAAAGGCGTGTGAAGTCTGCCAATCCGCACATGGCCAGCGTGGTGGACTATGAGGCCATAGTCCTCCACGCTGGCCATATTGAGAGGAGACCCGTGCTCTGTAGTGAGCCGGTAATGGGTTGATCATGTTGACTCTGTCATTAAAGTTAATAATACCATCTTTATTTTATTTGTTTTCTACTTCTGGGCGCTAATCTGCTCTTCTATGGAGAACAGAAAGAATAAACACTGGTCGCACTATACTCGTATCTGTGGTAATACCGAAACGTTATGTCTCATTATTATAGAATTTCTAGCATTTTAGTTCTCCCTAAGCATGGAACAACAAAAATAAAAACAAAAAGCAACCAAACACGTACTCACGCACACACGCACACACCCTCACACACTAAAGGAGCACTTTTTCCCAGTCACTCCGTGATATCAGCATGGGTTATGCCTGAAAATCAGCGCTGCTGTCAATTTTGACGCAGCATCAAGCTGAGGCAGCGACCTGTTCAGCCAATTTCTAGACACATACGTTTTTAGATGTGATGTACTTTTTTCTTTTAATGGCTGAATAAACGCAATTTTGATTTGATTTTGATTTTGAACACTGCATTTTCCTGTGGTATGAATCTGCAAAGTACCAGCTTGATGCTAATGAAATCTACGATGGTGAATTGTCGACAATATAATGCGGTTAAATAATCTTTCAGATATGTGTGGAAATTTAAATTACATTCAAGAAACAGATTACGCACAATACAACGAACTTATATAAAAACTAGCTGTTGCCCGCGACTTCGTCTGCGTAGACCCTTGACAGGTAATATTTAAAAAAAAATTGATGTACATGGTTTTTATTTATTATTATTAATCTTAATGCAAATTTTTGTGTCTCTAACTCTAAAAACAAAGAAATTTCATACAAACTTCCAACTCCCCTTTTACCCTCTTAGGGGTGGAATTTCCAAATATCCTTTCTTAGCTGACATCTCTTAACTATCAACTACCCACTTGCTAAATTATAGCTTTATACGTACAATAGTTCTTGAGATCTCGTGTTTAATCAGTATGTAAGTCAGTATGTAAGTATGTAAGTGACCTTTCGCTTTTATATATATAGATTGAGTCACGAAAGTGATTACAAGAAAATCGATTAACGACTATTTAATAAATTAACCCACCAACCCGCCAAGATAATAAAAGTGATAAAAATATTCTTTATTTACGCTGGAAATGCGTTTACGCATCCCCTTTGGAAGCGACGCAGGCACAACTACGCCGCTTTAGACGGGGTATGTGAGACTCCCCGGTGGCCAGAGTGGCGACCAGAATACCCACTAAAACCCAACCAACCTGCTTATAAAAACAACCTGTCAGAATTTTTTTTGACGACCTCCGTGGCGCAGTGCGTGCGCTGTCGCATTTCAAAAATTGGAGGTCCTGGGTTCGATTCCCGGCTCGAGTCTGGTCTGGTGGGAGGCTTCGGTCGTGGCTAGTTACCGACAAAGACGTGTCGCCAAGCGATTTAGCGTTCCGGCAAGATGTCGCGTAGAAACCAAATAGTAGTATGGATTTAACAAACTCCTTACAGGTTCCAAACCAGCTTAGAAACCAACTAGGAGCGTGGGTTTTTACCATACTTCTAACAGGTTAGCCCGCTACCATCCGAGACAGCATCATCACTTACCACCAGGTGAGATAGCCGTCAAGGGTGCCGTCATGACTTGTAGTGTATAAAAAAAAATCTCTAACTTTTGTACTGCTGAATTGCATTGTGTATAGTCATCATTTCGGTCTTTACGTCTATTCTAGACGGTTTAAACATTGTCTCGGAGGCACTTTCTCCGGTGGCTTTGGAGACCAATCCGTGAACGACATTTACGTCTGCACTTATTACAGCAAAACCCAACGACCATAGACGCAGTCCCGCCGCTGGAACGCCTTCTCGCTCTCCTCTGCTTTAACACTTTAAACCAAGCATCGTCGTAAACTCTACACCCCTCACCTACGCCTTTCCTCCAGCCATTCTGTCTACTGTACTTGCTTGCCAGCCGTGCCTACACTATGTTCCTGGAGGAACATTGTAGTAGTAATAAAAAGTAGTTTTGACGACCTCCGTGGCGCAGCACGCGCTCTGTTGCATTATAAAGTTGGAGGTCCTGGGTTCGATTCCCGGCTCGAGTCTGGTCTGGTGGGAGGCTCCGGCCGTGGCTAGTTACCATCCTACCGACAAAGACGTGTCGCCAAGCGATTTAGCGTTCCGGCACGATGTCGCGTAGAAACCAATTAGGAGTATGGGTTTACCATTCCCCTAACAGGTTAGCCCGCTACCATCTTAGACTGCATGATCACTTACAATCAGGTGAGATTGCCGTCAAGGGCTAACTTGTAGTGGGTAAAAAAAAATAAAAAATACGGGGTAGAATTAGGGATAGTACGTGCATAATTTTGGTTTTAAGCGTTAGTGGTATTCATATCACATTAACCATACGATTGCAAGAAGGTTACAGTTGCAGTAAATCGCAGTCTGTCATCGATAAAAAAGTTTGCATGGTCACAAAAAAACGATTTTATTACTTGACTTTTTAATTATGTGATCCCAGTGCATAAATCCACCCGCAACGAATTGATACGAAAAGAGAAACGCACAAGTATCGAATGATACCACGATTTTGAAATGTCATACGGGGCATAACTCCCGAAAATCGGCCATAACAATATTTTTTTATTTATTTTTGATTAAAACTCATAAAGATGCAATGGCGGTAATCGATTTAAATTGATTTCGCAAATAATTGTAATTAATTCTTAAAACCGACGCCAATGGTCTGTCAATGAAATTTATAGTGTATATCGAGGTGATTTCTTATTTATGTTTTGCAAAATAATAATTCGCTCGGCCTTTTTCATGTGACATCAGAAACACCGCTCTGTGTGAAATATGTATATTTATTTCAATTTTTATAAACAAAAAAATACATACTTCTTTCCGCATAGTGAAAATATTCATATTTACTCCGAGACTATGATTTTTAAAGGAAATAGCTTCTCAAATAATTCCAAATTATGCAAAAAATCATTAGTATATAACTATGCAGTTCTTGTAATAACTTTTTACTCCTAAAATATGGATATACCCCATAAATAAGAGGAATTTCTTTTTAATTCATTTATTCGTAATCAACAGCGTACAAAATTATTTTTACAATCTTAATCTAGGGTTTACATAAAGCCACAAAGGATTACTCAAGAGAAATCATAATAAAAGAAAAAGGAAATTATAATAACAGTAATCATCATGTCGAACTACCTTTTGCCGGAAGCTTGGTTTTTTGGTCTGAAAATTCTGAGTTAGTTAGTGACGTCCTTCTCCGTATCTCGCAGAGTACGACAACCTGTCGATCCCGGTTGTAATAACTAGCATAAGAAAATAATAATTAAAGTGTGAATTTCAAATCATTTAATTTCTCGTAAGAACAAGAGAGGGTGGGACTATGTCTGTGGGCTATAAACTTGCTGAGGATGAAAATACTCAAGTAAAATTCAATAGCAATACAACTTTGCAGTTATCTATGCCTTCACTGATGTGCCTTTTTCTGCACATAAACTTCTTCAAATTCAAATTCAAATAGTTTTTATACAAATAGTCCTTTAAAAGGCACTTTTGACGCGTCAATAATTTACATAGTAGTGATTTGATGGTGATAACTACATTCGTAAACTTAAAACTAAAGCTATGAGGGTTCCAAACGCGCCCCGGTCTAAGAAGAAGCCCACAACAAACTTAGCCAGGTAATTTTTCTTTTTGTTATCACAATCTCATATGCCACTTAAACTTATGTTAAGAGCTATCTTATTAGAGCAATATTTCACACCCGTGCTTGTTTATCACATACATAATCCTTTACACTATAGTAGGACTTTTCTACAAGCTTACGTTTTATATAAACAAAACAAACTTAGCCAGGTAATTTTTCTTTTTGTTATCACAATCTCGCATGCCACTTAGAATTATGTTTGAGCTATTTTATTAGAGCAATATTTCATACCCACGCTTGTTTATCGTTTATATAATCCTTTACACTATAGTAGGACTTTTCTACAAGCTTACGAGCTTACTTCGCCATCCTTCATCGTCAAATCCTTCATCACGTCATGTGACTTGCCAATAACACTCAATAGCGATGTATAAAACTACATGGAAAATTCCAAACGGCGCGGCTTATCGCACTTGAAAAAATAGATCCTATATCTGTTAACAGTAAACGAGAATCTATTCAATGAAATGTAAAGAACTCTGTCAATTTCATTCACTCACTAAACCGGGTGCGTACTAAAAATCTTTGTTGCGCCAATTACGAGTGTATCAGTTAAAAACCATGACAAAGCTACAACGGCCTAACGGTGCCGACTCACGATATATGAAAAGACGAGCGCTGTGTATTATTCTAAGTTTCTTGTTATAAGTTATACAAACATTGCAGCTGCGATAAAGGTGCAATCATCATCATCATGATCAACCCATTTTTGGCTCACTACAGAGCACAGGTCTCCTCTCAATATGAGACGGGTTTGGCCATATTCCACCACGCTGGCCATGTGCGAATCGGCAGACTTTTCGCGCCTGTAAGAACATTATGGAGAACTCTCAGGCATGCAGGTTTCCTTACGATGTTTTCCTTCACCGTTGAAGTGAAATTTTAATTGCTTAAAAACGCACATAACTCCGAAAAGTTGTTGTCGCGTGTCCGGATTCGAACCCCCGACCTCTGATTTAGAGGCGTCCTAACCACTAGGCTATCATAGCTTCAAGGTGCAATCATAATAACTTTATTGGTAAATTTTCACCCTTAAAGAATTTCAGATCCATTCTTAGTTGAACTTCAACTGAAAATTTCTTCTGGCAGAGCTTCTCTCCGAAGCTCGCCAAACAGCCCGGTTACTCTGTCGCAACCAATAGGGTTAGCACAGCTAATAGTCAGTCCGAAAAAATAAATGTCCACTGTCTCAGTTTCCAAGATAAGCACAATGTCGTTAGATGCTATTAAAATATGTAGATCCGGATACTGATTTTACGTACCCTCGTTAGTAACGTTACGCTGTATTTAATACCATATATGTGTTTTTGTTTTTGTGGGATTTTAGCTACAGCTATTTAATATTCGGCCTCTAACTCTCAACTCGATAGCATACAATTTTTGCTATACAAGAACGCATGACGCGATTAGACCAGTGAGAAGTAAGCACATGAGTAGGCTGGCTTGAGGCCTTTTTGTAAGTATGTATCACAACTGCTATCTAACTCTTCTCTTCATTATGCTCTAGATTTTTTTTACCTTTCACAATATGTCAGCACGTTAACAAGTTACTCGATGCAGTATCATTAAAAGTCGTTGCACTGTTTATTGTTTATTTATTGGGAACAAAATACATGAAAAATACAGTATATAAAAATAACCTTGTTAATTAATTAGTAAAAACTGAGTTGCAGTTAACAGGCCCTCATTTCCGAGACACATTATTTTATACAAATCAAAGGTTACAACGGTTAGTGCCTAATACAAACTTAAAAACTTATCATGCAATTAATTAATTAGTGTGTGTATGTATATGTGTTTGTTTGTGTGTGAGTGTGTGTGTGTGTGTGTGTGTGTGTGTGTGTGTGTATGTGTGTGTGTGTGTGTGTGTGTGTGTGTGTGTGTGTGTGTGTGTACACTCAACGAAAGTAACCTTAAATTTATAGTTAAATGTATTGTAGTTAAAGATTCATTTACTTATTTATTGGGGTTCACAAACAACGACACGGTATGTGCTTATTCAAGAGTTTTACATAAAATAATTATTACCGTGGCGTCAACCACGTAAACCACATTTTAACATATTGAGAAGACATACTACATGTACATGTATAACAAACAAATAAAAGGAAACATAATCATGAAAAAAAAACAACATTAAGTAACTAATATTCAGAGTTCTTTTTTAAAGTATTTATAACCAACCTCTTAAAAACACCTACACGCATTGAAAAGATATAAATGCTATTAAAGTTTTCATTATATGATTGCGTCATTCTAAATAATGAAAATTCTAAAGATGATGAGAAGATTGAACAAGTCGCTAATTCCAATTTTCAGGTAACTAAGAAAAATACACTATTCGTTCAGTCGTTTACGTGGTACAAAGTATCCTATATTACTCTTGACTTAAAGTAAAATTTTAGTTATGGAAATCGTTTTGTTAATAAAATTGATTCAAAAGGTTTAGTTATTAAATATTTTTTATTATTTATTATTTACAAAAAACCTGTTTACACTCAACAAAAATAATCGTCGCGACACCACACTGTTCAATGCGAAATAGAAATGAAAATATATGGCTTGCTTTCTATAAGAGAGAGAGAGAGACAGACAGAGAAACATGCAACGCCGCACAGCTTACAATAACAAAAAGTGTCGTGACAACTTTTGTGAGATTTTTTTCCGTCTAGCCCCCTTTCACAGCGCGCGATAAGGAACTTCGTTCCAAAATTTTGTTTTTTTTTTGTAAACGATGGTCCTGCCCTAGTTAATTAAGTAAAATGTGTCACTCCAATTGAAAAACATATATTTTGTGTAAAAGAACTCATTAAAGTATAAACATAGCAGTACCAATAATAATTCAAAATTGCTGTTTTCAAATATATTTTTTCACCATTATTTTCTCCACCTTTATGAAACAAGTGAACGGGCATCGAAACCTGTATTTCAATAATTGGAGCAAAAAATTAAAAACACCTGGCACGGGAACTTTAATCAATGATCGCATTATAAGGCAAGGAGGCAAATTGAATGGGGTATCAGAAATCATATTTTTTATCTTAAAAATAAAATTCAAGTTAACATCAAATTACAATAAGTACAGAAGTTTCAAGGAGGTTTCAGCAATGAAAGATGACTTATTTTTTGCAATTAAAACTCATCCTATAAGTACTGAAATGTCTGTACGAAAACGCCACCATGTCAGTCCGTATATAGGACCAGATTACGAAGCCGATCCAACTGCAGCGAGGAGTGCGGCAGGGAGATGTGATCTCTCCGAAGCTGTTTACCGCAGCGTTGGAAGATGTCTTCAAGCTTCTGGATTGGAACGGACTGGGCATCAACATCAATGGCGAGTAAGATGAGTATTTCCTGAATTAAAATTTCCAGTTAGTCGACTAAAGGGATTCCAAAGCAAAATATCAACTCCGCGTTTAAATATCCAGCATTGATAATGGGCAAATGATGTTAAGTTCAGACGACCTCTGTGGCTCAGTGCGTGCGTTGTCGCATTAAAAAGTTGGAGGTCCTGAGTTCGATTCCCGGCTCAAGTCTGGTTTGAGAGGCTACGGCCGTGGATAGTTACCACCCTACCGACAACGACGTGTCGCCAAGCGATTCAGCGTTGCGGCACGATGTCGCGTAGAAACCAATTAGGAGTTTGGGTTTACCATATCATTTACAGGTCAGCCCGCATCCTAGACTGCATCATCACTTACCACCAGGTGAGATAGCCGTCAAGAGCTAACTTGTAGTTGTAGTTGTAGTTGTAAAAATACAATGTACGGGAAACTGTTGGATACAAGTCGTAGGCAACAAGCCGTGGTGTACGAAAATCGTTGTAGGAAGGGTACGTCCAGAGGTGGAAGTCCGTCGGTTAAGGCAATGTAATATTTCGCTGCGAAAGCAACATTTACCCGCTCGTTAGGTACGTTTTCTGGCACAATAACCGTTATGGTTGGAAATTAAGCTAAAATTACGGTCAAGCGCGATTTGCTTTTTATTTACGAATTCTGTATGTCAAAATATTGTATTTTCTGCCTTATAAACCTAATAAGTTGAGTAAACTAACGTTACTCAACTTATTAGGTTTAATATTACAGGCCTTTTGCTAAGGTCCCATTAGTATACATCGATTACGGAATCCTAAAATTTACGTAATATAGTAGATGTAATGAAAAATATATTTTTTGTTTCAGTTTTTATATGCCTGTTTTGTTGTTAACTCTTTTAATAAATAAAGTATTGTTTATTATATATTACACGGTAATAGCCTAGTTAGAAGGGAAGTGGCCTCCCTTTCAGGGACACTTGGTTTGATCCCCGGAACACTCCTGGAACTTTCGGAGATACGTGTGTTCTTAATTCGAGCAAATTTTTTTTACGACCTCCGTGGCGCAGCGCACGCGCTGTCACATCATGAAGTTGGAGGTCCCGGGTTCAATTTCCGGCTCGAGTCTGGTCTGGTGGGAGGCTTCGGCCGTGGCTAATTACCACCCTACCGACAAAGACGTGTCACAAAGCGATTTAGCGTTCCGGCATGATATCCCGTAGAAACCAATTAGGAGTGTGGTTTTACGGTACCCCTAACAGGTTAGCCCGCTACTATCCTCGACTGCATCATCACTTACCACCAGTTGTGATAGCGGTTAAGGGCTAACTTGTAGTGTATAAAAAAAAATACTATTTATATAGTCCTTGTACATCGTGAGAAAACCACCATGCCTGAGAGTTCTCAATAATGTTTTCAACGGCATGAGAATTTTATCAATCCTTTCTTATGCTAAGAGGGGACCAGGGCTCTGTAGTTAGCCGGGTTGATAATGATAATAATTACTATGTACATGGGAAAACAAATTATGTGACAAATAAAAAATACCTCTGAAGCCCCGTTTTGGAGTACGTAAGAATTTAGTTACCTTAAAAATGCCTTACGGAACTCTAAAGAGGCGAAATTCGCTGATGAAGTTAATCAAGGCTAATATGTTTCCCCTGGGTTCACCTGACCCACCATAAACTAGCTGGTAAGGTCGTAAATCTTATTTAATATTATGTGCTGGTATTTAACATGGTCATTTTCATCGGTACCTTGGTACCTTTCGAAGATGACGCTATAGTTTTGGAATCTGTTATGAAACCGACTGAAGACAGATTATAATGCGCGATTAACCGACTTTCATAAATCTGACTGCTTCTGTTGTATCATGAAAAAAAAAAACAACGATTTCTTCCTTACTTTTGATTAATTTTGCTTTATTTGGTACCCCTACCGAAAACTGGATTAGGTTTTAAAATTAAAATTTCGTAAATTAAAATTCCGTTACCTCTACTGAAGTCGTTTTTTGCTAGCTGCATTAACTCACCTAGAGTAACAATATTTGTAAATCCATTCGATAAACATTTTAATTCACGTGATAAGCATAAAATGAATTGTGCATGTAAAAAAACTATTCTGATAGAATCATTGAAGCTGCGACAGAATAGTGGTTAGGACGTCTGCCTCCTAATCAGAGGTCGGGGTTTGAATCCGGGCACGCACCTCTAACTTTTTAGAGCTATGTGCGTTTAATTGCTTAAATTAAAATAGCTCTCACTTCAACGGTGAAGAAAAACATCGTGAGAAAACCTGCACCTCAGAGAGTTCTCCGTAATGTTCTCAAAGGCGTGTGAAGTCTGCGAATCCGCACATGGCCAGCGTGGTGGATTATGGTCAAACCCCTCTCATATTGAGAGAAGACCCGTGCTCTATAGTGAGCTGGCAATGGGTTGATCATTATAATAGAATCATTTAGTAACTTGAAACACACAACATGTTTTTCACTTCCTAGTATCAGTCGATTTTTTCCGAATGTATTTTAAGGTTGCTCATTCAGAGGTGTTTTATCACGTAATCTTCTGTGTTCCCTAATGGTTATAATATGGGTATCTTCAAAGGGCGGATTAACAAATTGGTCAAGGGCCAGCAACGCATTGGCGGTTCCTCTGGTGCTGCAAGTGTTCATGGGCGGCGGTAATCACTTACCATCAGGTGACCCGCCTGCTCGTTTGCTCGCTATATATATATATATATATAAAAAAAAAACGAAGCTGATTTTTGACAATCCCACAACAAAGCAAAGTCTTAACTTATAATATCTTAACTGGGGTTATGATTTTCGAGTGCATGGAGTTTGAAGAAGAGAGAAGCAAAGCTTGCGAAAACGGAGAGCGTTTGATAAAGGGAAATTTGGTGCCTCAGCTGTTGAAGAGCAAAGAGGGTTGGACAAGGGGTGCAACAGTGCTCCAAACCATAATGAAAAGACGCGTAAAGGATGAATGGGATCGGCAAAGAGTGAACGAAGCCTGAGCAGACAGCCCCCTTCCTGAAGTCATGCGCATTGCGGTTCCGGGAAGGACGGCCAGTGAATGTAGGAGGTTTTAGCCCGTAGGGCACTAAGAGGCTTCTTTTTACTCTTCGTGAAGTCGGGCATGTCAGTTGGTTGAAGCCCAATGACATCCATGAGGATTTCCTCAATCAATCAATCAATCAATCAATCAATCAGCCTATAGACGCCCACTGCTGGACATAGGCCTTTCCGAGAGTGCGCCACCACACACGGTCCTCCGCCTTCCTCATCCACCCGCCACCAGCGATCCTTTTAAGGCCGTCGGTCCAGCGAGCAGGTGGTCGTCCTACGCTGCGCTTACCGGTACGCGGTCTCCACTCCAGAACACGTCTGCCCCAACGGCCGTCGGTTCTGCGACAGATATGACCCGCCCACTGCCACTTCAGCTTGCTAATCCGTTGGGCTATGTCGGTTACTTTTGTTCTCCTACGTATGTCCTCGTTACGGATTCTATCCCTCAGAGAAACACCCAACATAGCCCTATTGGCGCTGTTCATCGGAAGATATGCCCATAGTGACCACGCTGGGCAGGCGGGTTGGTCACCGCAGGGCTCAACTGATCGCACCGGTGTCGCTGCTGCCCGAGACCGGCCTGTGTTTTTGTTCAGTTGTGCCAATTGCGAAATGGTTATCCCGCCATTTGTCGGTGAGTGATGTTTACGCCACACGGGGTCCACTCATGTCCCCGAGGGGGCTGTCTTACCATATGTCCCTTAGTCGCCTCTTACGACACCCACTGGGTAATAGGGGTGACACTATTCTATTCTGCCGGTGCCACACGGCTAGGATTTCCTCCTACAATAATTAAAAAAAAAAAAAACTAGGGTTAAGATTAAATAAAGATACGAGTCTATGCGTCATCTTAATTTGATATGCTTCTGTATCAATACTACTAAAATCATGTTTTCATGTTTACTTTAGAAGCAATACCGCGCTGGGACGAAAAATATGAGCCAGTCAGTTTCTGACATTTTTATGAAAGTTAATGCTTATATAATAATAATAATAAACAATGCCGTCATAAACACGCGGATGACAGTGTCCGATGACGTGCCAACACGAAACACGAGTTAAAATTAAGTTTAATCTCTCGAGCGTGTCGTCCCATAACTTTTGCATTATTCGTTTCCAACTGTTAACTTAATTCGGTGTTGAGGAGCAGTAAAAAATTATGACAGACCAACTTACATTGGGCACTTTTTTTTTTAATATAAAATTGTAAAGTTCCTACTAACTTACTGTGAATGCTAATTATTGTAAAACATTTTATATGTAGTTTAAATATAATAGTGATTTAAGTCAATATTTATTTCTGAATTAAAAAGATGAATCGACTAAGATAGCATTTTCTAAAGTATATAACATTGAAATTATGACCAAGATAGCATGCTATAAGAAAGCATAGTATGTTAATAAGTGATATATATCGTAAATTAAGGAATAGTTATAATATAGTGATAAATAATTATTAAAATATATCACATTTTATCATTTTATATACCATTGTCTTGGTAGATACAATAATCATGCTTAATGAAGACCGTTTGACATTTTTTTATATATTATATAGTCTTTGAATTGCAATTACAACTTCTATATGTGAATACACAAATAAACTTTCTCTCTTCTATTAAAGTTTTCACCAATGGACCTTAAGTCATTAAACAAGCGTCCAAAATTCGTTGTCTAATCTTTTCGAGTACTAAAATCAAATTAATTGCTAATCCCTCTATCCAAACCACCGAAAGAGCTGAAAATGCTTGAGATCCCATATTAAGTTAAAGATGATGGATATTATGCGATTACCCGCCGAGTCAATGACATAGAATGGAGACCAACACAATAGTGCTTTTGGTTTTTTTACTGGTGAATTAGGTAATATATGAGGTATTAAGTATCGTAATAATGCAGTACAGATAACTTCTTATGCGCATATTAATGCTGATGATTTTGACGACCTCCGTGGCGCAGCGCGTGCGCTGTTGCATTTTAAAGTTGGAGGTCCTGGGTTCGATTCCCGGCTCGAATCTGGTCTGGTGGGAGGCTTCGGCCGTGGCTAGTTACCACCCTACCGACAAAGACGTGTCGCCAAGCGATTTAGCGTTCCGGCACAATGTCGCGTAGAAACCAATTAGGAGTGTGGGTTTACCATGCCCCTAACAGGTTAGCCCGCTACCATCTAAGACTGCATCTTCACTTACCATCAGGTGAGTTTGCCGTCAAGGACTTACTTAGCAGTCATGATGGCATTTAGCAAACAAAGGAGTGTGGGCCTACCCTACCCCTAACATCTCTGACCATTTCCATCTCAGACTGCATTACTTACCAACAGGTAAGATCGCAGTCAAAAGCTAACTTGTAGGGAAATAAATAAAATCCAAACATATTCAAAACAACGCTGCCATTCTTTTTTAATATCTAAGCGGAATGATTATTTTGGTTACAGCCGAATTTGGCAGGGTCAAATTCTAGATCGTTAATATTTCGTGGCTATCGAAAATCACGTATCAGTGAGACCAACGTAAGAAGACCTGCTATAGATAAACTGAAATTGTTTTTTGGACGAGATGAGGCAGTAAGATAACTTACAGAAAAACGGGTCACAATCGCGCTCTTAAATCGAATTACCCATACAAAAACGGAGCCGCTGTCGGGTGGTAACGTATGTTCAATTATGTTAACGTAATTTTTACAAGAAGATTCGGAAATTCTGGGAAATTTCAGTATAACCTTTTCCAATAAAGAGATGTTAAACATATTTGGTTTCTTTTAAAGAGGTTTCTTGCTATTTTTGGTTATTTGGGTTGATTCCAAACTTTGACACTCCCTGATGGAGAGATCGCATCTCACGACACATCTCTTTGTGATTTTTATTACACTAGCATTTTGTAATAAACATATCTGCTACTAATAACTACTGCCTACTACTTAATATTTTAACGGTTTGTAATGGAAAAATTACTTAACACCATATACAAAACAAATAATATCATTTATATACAATGTCATTTTCATTAGCATTCTATATAAAAATCACAAATCCATTAATCTCCTCTAAAAGAGCTACGGATTGAGTAGAATCTTTGCATGAAGTAAGGACTTTCTACACTCCAGAGTGTAGAAAGCCCCAGATATCACCTTAGGCCTTTTATCTCGAAAAATTCACTTATGGCTCTTATGAATTATCTATCTACATTGCAATTCTGTTATTACTGTTAGCCTTTTCTTGCTTGAATGGCTAAACGGATCATCATCATGATCAACCCATTACCGGCTCACTACAGAGCACGGGTCTCCTCTCAATATGAGAAGGGCTTGGCCATAGTCCACCACGCTGGCCATGTGTGGATTGGCAGACTTCGCACGCCTTTGAGAACATTATGGATAACTCTCAGGCGTGCAGGTTTCCTCACGATGTTTTCCTTCACCGTTGAAGCAAGTTATATTTTAATTTTTAAAAACGTACATAACTCCGAAAATTTATATGTGCATGCCCGGATTCGAACCGCCGACCTCTGATTAGGAGGCTGCCATAACCACTAACTAGGCTATCACCGCTAAACGGATATTGATCTGTAATTATTTACATTTGACATAAATTGAGCAAACAAGAAACTCTTTTTTTTTCACTTTACGTTTTGTGTTGTCACAGGCATCATCCGCTGGGTGATTAAAAAATGTTTTTATTATCAAACAGTAGATAGAGTTTGGGTACATGCATAAAAACAGAGAGCTTACACTGCCAGGTACTTAAAACCCCATGTTAAGTACGAGCGAAATCATAGAAAACCGGTAGAAAACAATATTTTTGCGTTTTCAAAATAGATTTACGACAACAATACTGGTACAAAATAGGTACAAAATGAAATAATCGTATTTCCTTTAGCTGTTCGCCGCGGCAGCTAAACAGTACGAAGGAGCAGTTTGAAATATACCCTCATTTACATGCAAGAGAGGAGGTGCCGAGACTTATGGTGTTGACCTCGTGACCGATGCACTTGCGGCTTCAGAACACTACCACATCTTACTGCATGTTATTTAAACATTAAATACATTTATTTTAATTTTTAATTTTATGGTACACTTTAACCCTTTTAAGCTATTGCATAGCTTCTATCGAGGGCCTTGAGCGCGGGGACCGAATCCAGAAATTCCGTAACGAAAAAAAACCTCACGCTCCCCTCTCCGACGGGCACAGCGGTGATACTTTTTACACAGTGGAACAGCGGTTATCACGTATGCGTTTTGTGCAGAAAGTCGTAGGTTCGAGCCTGGGGTACGTCTTTATTTTTTTATCACGTTTTTTTAAATTTTTATTATTATGACAAGCATTTTTATTTAGTTTCACCTGTCCCGTTGTCTGTCTGTAATCAAATCTAGGGTTAAATTTTACTCATTTCCCTTTTGCTTTTTTTAAATTAATTTTATCAAAAATAACCTCAATATTTTTAATATTTTTATTTTCATTGTTGTTTTTGAAATATTAATAATTTCGTTGATAAAAAATGCTATGCAATAGCTTTACCGCGGCAGTCACCGAGTGCCACACATCTTTTTTTTTCCGCTGGGAAATGCGTTTACGCATCCCCTCCGGAAGCGACGCAGTCTTGACTGCCGACGGGGTATGGACGCCGGCGGCCGGACTGGCGACCAGAAATACCCACTAAAACCCAGCGATGCTCCTACGCGTCGCCTGGTGGCTGGGTCACGGGAACACCCAACCAGGTACATTTTAGCCCTGCCTATTTTAATATTATTTCCTGGGCTAGGTAGGCAACCTATAGTAGGCAGAAAAGGTTCATCATTGATTACCACTGGTTTAGCCTTGTATACTTACTAGACAAAACATATTTAGTAATTTTATTTGAATTTAATATTATTGTTTTGATTTTAATCATCTTAGTGTTCCTATCCTTTAACAATATGATGATTAAGCATAATAGTGCTTAAATGGTTTCTTCGAATTTTGTGATGTAATGTAATTTTGCGATGTGATGTAACTACAATAAGGAGTAATCACAAACACAAAACACACAAACAAAACACAATAAAGTAAGAAACACAATAATAGCTATGCCAGGTAATAGATAATAATTTATTTGGCAACAAACCAGTTTTTCCGTCAGTTGTCTTGAATTTTATAGGATTCCGCCACAATTTCATTTCCATTTATTTCGGTTCGGTTTGTTCGGTGTAATAATTATCCGATATTTCTCTTCAAGATGCAAAGTTTGATCGAGGACAAATTTTTGTTGTGAAGCTAGTAGTTTTATAAACACCCGATCAACTGTATGCATAGTTAGTTTATAGCAATAATACCTCTTTGATAATATCATTGGTTTACAGTACATGTGCAGCGAAGCGAGTTTTTGGCAAATCTTCAAAGTTACTATTATGGATTATGTACAATAACAATTAAACCCCGGCTAAGTTTGTTGTGGGCTTCTTCTTAGACCGGGGCGCGTTTGGAACCCTCATAGCTTTAGTTTTAAGTTTACGAATATAGTTATCACCATGAAATAACTACTATGTAAATTATTGACGCGTCAAAAGTGCCTTTTTAAGGACTATTTGAATAAAGATTATTTTGAATTTGAATTTAATATCCCAATGTAGCATTACCCTTATGTTAGAATTTTGTGTAACACTTTTGTATTGAAAATACGTATTTCTCTGAATGTTAAATATACATACCCACGACAGAAGGTCGCAGGTTTTTGTATATGTAAAACATATTTCCAAATATATAATCTCGAGCTTGCAAATATGAAAACATTGATAGCTACATTTTTGTTGCCTTTGGAGTTGAGACTATGGGTTCGTGGGCCGGCGACCCGAGTTACTTTAAAGAATGAATAGAAGCAGGCGTTACTTTTCGGAAGTCCATGATAAACAATAGACTATAAAATAAAGTAGACTTTACTTTTCGCGCTTGTGAAGTCAACATCTCCTGAGGATGATCCGGTGTCGGGTCGAAACGTGCGTAGAGGTTCTAGTGGAAGATTATGTGTGGTGTTATATTATACAAATCTCCCGGTTGTCGGCGGAATATAGCAAATTATACTTGCTGTTTATTGTTTTACTTTAAAGTGTTAAAGTCATTTCAATAATGGTTATCGAACCTACGGGGGATACTCGAGCTGGCAGTTTTTATGCATGTATCTTGGCTAAAGTATGAGGTTGGTTTAGTCGTTCAAAGGAGAAATGTTGCCAGTTTCTTGGGAACCATGCCTAGAACGGTGGTATTGATGACGTTTTAGGTTAAAAATAAAGTTTTATGTAATTAGTGCTGCAAATCCTTATATTATATATTTTGTCGCATTATGTTATGGTTCTGGATTCGATTTCCGGCTCGAGTCTGGTCTGGCGGGAGGCTTTGGCCATGGCTAATTACCACCCTACCGACAAAGACGTGTTGCCAAGCAATTAACAATTTAGCATTCCGGCACGATGTCGCGTAGAAACCCGTTAGGTGTATGAGTTAATTCTACCCCTAACAGGTTAGCCTGCTACGATCGACTGCATCATCACTTACGATCAGGTAAGACTGCCGTCAAGGGCTAACTTGTAGTGGATTTTAAAAGAATGCTTAATTAGTTATTTTATAAAACCCCTACTAATGAGTTTTATATATTTCACTACAATTTGTAATTTGTGTGTGTGCTTATCGGTTTTTATTGGCTTATCACCATCAACATGCTTTATATTATATAGCATGTTGAAGAGGTAGCATAGACCCACCACGCTAGGGCAAGATGGGTTAATGAGTTTTATGATTATAACTGGATGACACAACGAGAAATTAGAATATTATTACGTAGGTATACAATTATTTATTCATAAAATCTTTATTTCGTAGACACAAAAAAACATATAAACAAAAATAAAATGAAAACTTTGAAATAAAATATAAAAGTATCATTAAAATGGACTGGTGGAGAATGCTTAGCATTAAGTTTTGTTTTTGATCTTTATTTTTATACAGTGAAGTTTGTAAGAAAATGTTCTCTTCCAAGCTGTCTATACCAAAAGAACGAAATAGATATATGTGTATGAGACGGGAAATCACATATAATTACATGCTAGTAAGAAATAATTATCAAAAAATATATATCATAATTTCGAAAAAAAATAGGAAGGAATTATTAAAATGACACATAGTATTATGTGCCTTGACGGTTAATTAGTCACAAGTTAAGATTTCTTACCTACCCCCTTCGTATAGTGCATTCAATATTAACTGGCGTCTTCCCACTTGAACCTAAACAATAGGCATAATAAACCAAACACTCATAGAGCCCATTCATTTTTAAAGAAGCCGTTTCGGCCTTATCTATTTTGTTGCAAACCAACCAGTGTTGATACTTTTGAATAATCATAGAATAATTTTAAAATATTACGTATTTTAACTAAAATACAATTACAAAAATTGGAAGGTGATTTCACCCAAGGACGAAACATATCGGAAGACGTAATATTTCCTCTGAACTAATCTCTTCAAAGTTTAAAAAACAACTGAGCGGTATTTCTATTTAATTATATTATTTAAAGGAAGATAACATAGAGAATATCAAAAACGTTTGAAACGCCGTTTGAACGCCGCACGTGTTTTGCAATACAAAGAATTCACCCGCCACGGCTTAATCCTATTGTTATTGCTAATGACGGCCTCAAGTGGAAAGATGCCAGTTAATATGGAATGTACTATACTTAATGAATATCTGAAAGTAATACACATTTTAAACCGCTTCTGACTTTGTATCAAGGAGTTTAATATGCTAACAACTAACTTCCTACGTTTAATACAATTAAGGGATTGAACCAAACGTTCTAATCATAGAAAATATATGAAATATTCTTCGTTATGAAAGTTATTAGACGAATTCCGAACCATTCCTTACGGTTCATTAGCTGTGCTCAGCGAGTTTTCACGTAGCAGATCACGAGCGTGTATTTAAAGAATTTTTTGTCCCTTTCCGAGTCTAATCAAGGACTTGTGGGTAGAGGGGGAAATAAAATCTGTTGCGGTAAAAGTAACATCACACGTTCAGCGTTTGACGCCCGTATTTAGCATATCTGAACGCACGGCTTCATTCATGCGCGGTAGTAGCACGTAAGACGCATTCATGACAAGAAACATTTTTTTGTTATTGAAAACCAACTATTATGACATTTTTGGAAATTTAAAAATTTCGATAGTCTTGAAAATAGTCAAAACATGCTCTCATTAAAAAATAAAATAAAAAAGATCGCAGATAACAAAACAAAACGCTTGTAAAATAAGTATGGTAATTTTATATTATAAAAATGTTCATTACATTTTCTGCGACACACTAATTTGAGTAAAATGGTAAACAAGCAAACGTCAAACACACTACAGATTCACCCACATACTAAACACTCACACACCTATACGTATGTATGTGATTAAGTTAAACTTTATAACATAATTCTGTAGTCTTACTATTTATACTGCACAATTTGAAGAGACTGACCTGCTACACATAGCTACCCTAGTTTAAGGATCCAGGGTAATTAAGGTAAAATTTGACTTTGAAATAAAATAAACGATTTATATGTATGAATAATTGTTATTATTACATGTACACATACGTAGAATATCAAAATCCAAACGCACAATGTACTGTTTACGTTTAGAAAAACCGCCTATAGCTCGCTAATCATGTGAAACGTGTAAGCATAGGGTGGTATGAAGATGACTCGCAACGCCGTTTCGAGCTAATTGCAATCGATACAGATATTTTTTTTAATTAAACTCCTTCTTAGAACCCTTAGAAAGCCAGCTTGTGCCTCCAACTAACATTGTCGGGTCTTGAAGCGTTAATTGTAGGTTGCATTCTGCGGACATACTCGGCCTGTTCCGTCAGTGATGTGCGTTTACTTAAGCGTCAGATCGCTTCTTTTTCATAGTCCAGCTCTGTGTTAAACCTTTTTTATTTGCTTAATAGTAGAGAATATAAAATTTTACTTAGGAATGTAAAGGTCTTGGGATAAAATAGTTTCAAAAATGCTTAGGTAGTTTCAATTTCATAAGGATTACGAAGGCTAAAATATTTTATTTTTCAAACATATTAATACGAAATATTTAACTATAGATGAACATCTGCAATAATTTTTTTGCCGAAATAATTAAGGTATGCTTTTTTAACTTAGTAATTTACTTACTTCTCCTCTCAATATGGGAAGGGTTTGGTCTACCACGCTGGTGCGGATCGGCAGACTTTATGGAGAACACTCAGGCGTGCAGGTTTCCTCACGATGTTTCCCCTCACCGTTGTAGCAAGTGATATTTTGGGAAAAAAACTTCTTCTGTAGCTATCCATAAACACGTCAGTGATAGTAACATAAAAAGTCAGCGTCGCTTTCATTGAAGTTGGTGAAAGAATGCATATCGTGACATTTTGGTAATCGTTAGTTCATACTTTGGGCCAAAGAACTGTCTAGGACATCCCTAGTTGAAACTCTCAAGGCTTTTTGTTGACAACTTTAGCGAAAGTGCGTTAAGAAAATTTGAGTTATTTTTATTTTATAGTAAGCTGAAGCACGCGTCTTCATTACGAAATATAATTAAAAGAAATATTTTTGAAAAATGTAAACGTCCCGTTTCTTGTCAGATCTCGTCGGTAGAAACAACATTCCTAACTACAAGCAGACTAGGACTATGTTGTTCATCAATGGCAGACACGTACAAATAATTGAATACACCATTTTTTACAACTTTAAAATTCCTTAAGATTTTTTCCATGCACTAAAATTTAACCCTGTTTATTTATTTAACCTATTAACCTAATTAAAGTTTCCTCTTAATTTCATTAACAATTCAACCGGAAGCTGAAATGTGTTTATTTCAGGAAATACAAGTCGAGGTAAATAAGAAAATATTTAAGCGTCAGGTATGCAGTTAATTAAGTAGTTGTAAAGCGTAGACGTATAAACGAAGCTGTGATAGCCTAGTGGTTAGGGCGTCCGTTGAGGTCGCGGGTTCTAACCCGGGCACGCACCTCTAACTTTTCAGAGTTATGTGCGTTTTTAAGCAATTAAAATATCATTTGCTTCAACGGTGAAGGAAAACATCGTGAGGAAACCTGCATGCCTGAGAGTTCTCTATAACGTTCTTAAGGCGTGCGAAGTCTGCCAATCCCTTTCTCATATTGAGAGGAGACTCGTGCTCTGTAGTGAGCCGGTAATGGGTTGATTATGATGATGATGATAAATGGAAAAGTGCAGTAAAGGAAAAGAAATATACCTTTATTGTTTATGTAGTCTTAATTGCAAGATCAGCTCGTAAAGCATCAAACCTCAAGTGTCCCACACCCACCCATTTAGGGCTTTAAATCTTCCAACGGAATCGATTAATTGCGTTGTCGCCACCCTCTATATGCAAACTCCAATACTGGAATTAACATTTAAACGGTCTCCGTGCATACGTCCTCAGAAGCTTAAAATCTGAATACAGTCTGATGTTCGAAAATCACTGAAGCACAACCAAAATTATAGCCAAGAAACTACCATATTCATGCAGCAAACCCACTGCAATAAATTATGTGGTTTAGCCATAAACAATGTTATTCGTGTAAAACGAAGATAAAATAGAAACGTCGACCTACCGATGATGCAGCCAAATTTTTAAAAGCTCTCCAAAACTTACTTTGGGAATGCCGTCCAACTACACTCTTCTCTCTCCAAAAGACGCTCCAAACACGTCCTTTATGACCTAAATTCTCTCCTGACAACCGATAATGCTACCCAAGTAGGTCACACAAAAACAAATGTCACACAGGTCCGCAATTTCTGACGTCACCCGGCAGTCGGTCTCATCCGTAGTCACGGCGGATTTTGGACTGAACTTTCGACTGAACCGACAACAAGCCATATTAACGACGTCACCCTAAATCGAGGTCCAAGTGTCACAGGAAACGCCCTTAGGGTGACGTTCTCCCGATGTCCTCGAGCTCTTGTGGTCTTCTGTCAGGCTGAGATTCCTGCTCGTCTTTCCTGATTAAAGCACCCTGGTGTCGCAGTTATAACCAATAGGGTTATCTGCTATCGTCAATTCTAAACAACAACACAACATAACGTAGATTAGAGAACGTAACGTAAATGTCAATTTGTTGATCAACTCGAGGTATTTTTGGGAACAGTACAGAACATCTCTTATAGACCAAAACTGCCGGATGCTATTTCCTGAACCCCTGACAATGTGGATATTATGTTTATCGGTTGAAAAGCAAGGTAATGGTATTCATATAATGCGGAGGAAAGAAAGTGATGTCACCAAAAAAATGTTATATATAAAAGTGGAAGGGTAGAAGAGTAGAGGAAGACCGAAGAAGAGATGGATGGATTGTGTAAAAGAGGATAAGCGGGTAAAGGGTTTGGGTAGTGAAATGACGGCTGATAGAAGTAAGGGCAAGAAGAAGTTATGCCGACTCCACATAATATGGTATAAGGGCAAGAAAAAGAAGAAGGTCGAATAGTTAAAACGTAAAAGTACAAAAACTCACATTTGCATCGAATTTAAAAAAAATACGATACTCTAACAAATTCATATGTAGTAACTTTTTCGTAACGATAATAAAAAGCCTCTGCCCGCAAAAGGGTTAAATTACGAGTGAAATGTAATATTATAGAGATGTAACAATAATTCCGTCTGTATACACGCGGGAGAAAGCCCCTGTACTGATTATGAACCTGTATCCGAAATGAAATACGGCGCAGTAAAACATAAAATTAAGTATCATCAATTTAAGCCCAATCATTCAGTGTAATCTGCTTCTTTTTCAAAGGAATCAATTGAGCGGCGGTTGCGAGTCAACGGACTTGGACCGATTTATATTTGACTTTATTAAAGGGGGAAGTTCAAAAGCAAAACCAGAATCTAACAATCTGTATGACTGATCTTCATACAACCGTCGTATTAACCCGTGTCCCTCTGACGTCAGAAATATGGAAGGTAAACTAACAATATTAAATAATATAAAGTCTACAAATCATGCTCCTGTACAGAAGCGATAAGTCTAGTTCAGTTCATTGATTTAGTTGAACATGAGTATAACAAACAATTACACGCTTTCCCAATTACAATATTCTTAGTATGAATTTAAATGCCAATTAGTGATTTTCTTTTTTAATCAATAGAAGCAGGCGTTACTTTGCGGAAGTCCATGATAAACAATAAACAGCAAGTATAATTTGTCGGCGGAATATAGCAAATTATACTTGCTGTTTATTGTTTATTTTCATTTTTGTATTACACTATACGATAGCCCTTGAACTCGCTTGTTTGTAAGTAATGATGCGGTTTAAGATATTAAGGGATAGCTCACAATCCTAGTAGGTTTCTACGCGACATCGTGCCGGAACGTTAAATTGCTTGGTGTTTGTAGGTAGGGTGGTAACTAGCCAAGAACAAAGCCTTCCATAAGATTTTGGCATTCATAACTGTGTAACCAGCTGTTATCCGGATTTCGACTGCGTTATCAAAGTTTTTTTTAAATCCTACAGGACTACTTTACTTTTAAACCGGGAAAAAAGTATACTATACCCATCGCCGGGACTGACCGTTTACATATTCTCTGAAGCACAATATTTTCGTTCTTAGTTGTTAATGGCTTAAACATCATCTCAGTGCAATATAAAAAATTGTATTTATATTTCCAAAGCACCTTTATAAGGCAAATTTACATAATTTTGACTTTGCCGTGACTTCAATCGCGTCAAGTTAACGACTCGCCGATACCCCAATCCCTAAAGACAAAACTTCAACACCTGCGTCTTACATTACATGACATGAAATAATAAAGTTGGAGGTCCTGGGTTCGATTCCTGGCTCCAGTCTGGTCTGGTGGGAGGCTACGGCCGTGGCTAGTTACCACCCTACCGACAAAGACGTGTCCGGCAAGATGTCGCGTAGAAACCAATTAGGAGCGTGGGTTTACCATACCCCTAACAGGTTCGCCAGCTACCATCTTAGACTGCATTATCACTTACCACCAGGTAAGATAGCCGTCAAGGGCTACCTTGTAGTGGACAAAAAAAAAGACGCATAAATAAAAATGGTGCAGAAACGTGGACACTCACAAGTACACCTTGTCCAGAAGTTCAAAGTCACTCAGCGTGCTTTGGACAGGGCCATGCTGGGTGTTCTCTGAGGGATAGAATCCGGAACGAGGACATCCGTGGTTCTCCTGAACCAAAGTAACTAACATAGCCCAACGGATTTGTAAGCTAAAGTGGCAGTGGGCGGGTCACGATCTGAAGATGATCGCTGGTAGTGGTCGGACGAGGGAGGCGGTGGACCGTGTATGGTGGCGCTCTCTCGGGAAGTCCCATGTCTATTTTGTCTGGCGGGAGGCTTCGGCCGTGGCTAGTTACCACCCAACCAAAAACGTGTCGCCAAGCGATTTAGCGTTCCAGCAGGATGTCGAGTAGAAACCAACCGTCCGACCCCCCCGTTATCCCAAACGTCGCCTAAGCCGAGGTTCGGCCTCAAAGGTGGCACCCTTAGGCAGACGTTCCCTTAGTTTCTTCGAGCCCTAGGGCTCAAAATTTCTTCTGGCAGAGCTTCTTTGCGAAGCTCGTCAAACAGCCCGGTTACGCTGTGGCGACCAATAGGGTTAGTACAGCTAATAGACAGTCCGAAAAAAAAAATAGAAACCAAGTAGTATGGGTTTACCATACCCCTAACAAGTTAGCCATCTACCATCTTAGACTGCATAATCACTTACCACCAGGTGAGATGGCCGCCAAGGACTAACTTGTAGTGGATAAAAAAAATGTCTAGAGGCTGATTACTGTATACAGTACAATACAGTAAGAGGAGCTACGTCGTAACAATATTGAAAACATATTGTGTGATAATTTTGGACATTATTTTGAGAAATAAATTAGTACTTTCATCTAGATGACCTATATAGTCCATTTTATTTTATGTAAAGCGGAGGAGAACCTTCACGACCGCGGCCGGGGCTGCGTTAGGCCGCGATTTGAGAAGCGACACACTAAGACATAAGAGATTCAAGCAACTGTCAACGTGTTGAAAATAATTTTAACTCGAGTGCTGTCTCTATAAGAGGCTTTCTGAGCAATTATACGATTTTGACTATCGGAGAAATTGAAAATGACTGTTAAGGAAAATGCATTTCGGAATCGGCATCCTATACGGAAAAATAATTAATGGATATTCAATTCTTGGATGTAATGGTAAATACATATTTTGTCATATATTTTCTTTTTATCACTAGTTTCCTTATTAATAAACCAAAATGTAAGCCAAGAAGAGATTTTTAAATTTGTTTCAAGCATACTTTGACCGGATTATTAAGTAAAATTACCTGTTCTTCAGTAGCGTGCACTCCACACAAGATCAAAAGCAGTGCATACGTCTTCTCTAACACAGGTCTCCATGGAAAAATCCTAAAGTCCTATTTCATATACAAAAAAAAACATATTATATTTGCATTTATATTTGTATGATGAGTTTTTTTTTTTATATACAAAGCGAGTAAACGAGCTGGTGGGTCACCTGATAGTAAGTGATTACCGCCGCCCATGAACATTTGCAGCACCAGAGGAACCGCCAATGCGTTGCTGGCCCTTGAGCAATTTGTTAATCCGCCCCTTGAAGATCCCCATATTATAGCCATTAGGGAACACAGAAGATGGAAGCTGGTTCCATAATTTGCAGGTTCGTGGCAGAAATGACCTGGAGTAGCGGGTGATGGAATAGGTCCAGGCATCCAGGTGGTGAGGATGATATTGATTTCTGCGACGAAAAGTGCGACTGGAGAACACGGAAGGTGGATGTAACTTGTTACTGTCGTTGTTTAATGTATTCGTATGAGCCGCACGTCTGGCTGCGGCCTAATGTCGTCCCAGCCGTGATTCGTATCGGTAGTTTCGAGAAGGCATACAATTTCAGATTACTGATTTTGCGTTCGAAACGTCTCGAAATTTATTGCATCGGTTATAGTTTACACTGGAGAAATTACTGTTTAAATAATACTTTCCTTTGATATTTTCTCGGCGCAAAGGAACCGAAAGGTATCCGTAAGTCACAGTTAATGTTATTTTGTTATGCTAGTCAATCATCATGATCAACCCATTACTGGCTCACTACAGAGCACGGGTCTCCTCTCAATATGAGCAGGGTTTGGCCGTAGTCCACCACGCGGGCCATGTGCGGATTGGCAGACTTCACACGCCTTTGAGAATATTATGATGAACTCTCAGGCATGCAGGTTTCCTCACGATGTTTTCCTTCACCAAGCAAGTGATATTTTAATTGCTTAGTCATTATTGGCCATCATTTCGTTCATCATAACTACATGTATCTTATTAGCCCTCATTGGAGCAGCATAGTAGGTCTAATCTGTATATTGTCTCTTATGAGACAGGCATATCTTTTGCAATGGAGCTTCAGTTGTCAATTAGACTTATGGTCTCGATATAGATGATCTTGGTGTACAACCCGTCTATTTATAACTGTCTTTGGATATAAGTACCCACGTAATATATTTAAAAAATTATCACATTTCCTCGTAATTTCAGAAAATATGATAACCAAAGGAAGCCGATCGCGTGCCACGTCTGCAGTCATTTACCACATCTCGTTATTAAAAAGATCATTTGTAAAGTAGGGTTGCGAAAACTGTACTCCTGGATGTATTAATCATGAAAAGGTTACTTGCATCGATACATATAAACCCGTAAACATTCCACCGTCGTATATGTTATATTAAGAAATCAAGGTATAGGTGAGAATTTAGGTAATCGAGACTTTAGAATGAACTCCTAGGTATGTGTGAATTTAGTTTGAAAGGTGTGTCATTAGTGTTAAAAACGAGTGTTTTTAACACTAATGACACACCTTTCAAACCAAAGATAAATTAGTAAATACATCGATAATTAAATGAATAAAATTACAAATAGGTAACAATGCTGTTTACTTCAGTTTCGTTACTTAAATGAACGTAATGTTAATTTTTTTTATTCAATATGTACCTAACTAGTGGTTTTATTTTCAACTCTTATCATAATTTACTTGCTGCCTGCAAAACACTATTATGAACTAGAGCGTAAACATCGGGTTTGGCTATACAAAACCTAGCGTTGAACAAAAACTTCAAAATTTCCATAGTAATTTAATTTCAAAATTTAAAATTGGCATATTATCCTGGAAAATCTGTTCACGTTGGTTAAAAAAATTTACTAAAATTGTTCTGAACAAAACTTGTGTAGAGGTAGAAATACATGCTGAAGATAGGACTTTTTTAGTATGCAAAACTTCAAATATGTAGACAACGTTTGGTGACTGAAGCGGTAATAGCCTAGTGAAGCGGTGATAGCCTAGTGGTTAGGGCGCCAGCCTTCTAATCAGAGGTCGGCGGTTCGAATCCGGGCACGCACCTCTAACTTTTAAGAGTTATGTGTGTTTTTAAAAATTAAAAATAATCAATTGCTTCAACAGTGAACGAAAACATCGTGAGGAAACCTGCATGCCTGAGAGTGCTCCATAATGTTCTCAAAGGCGTGTGAAGCCTGCCAATCCGCACATGGCCAGCGTGGTGGACTATGGCCCCTTCTCATATTGAGATGAGACCCGTGCTCTGTAGTGAGCCGGTAATGGGTTGATCATGATGATGATGATGTTTGGTGACTTAATAATAGATTAGCCCCGGGTATATTGGCCACTTTACTGTATGTTATAAATGGGCTTTTTTCCACAATAATAATTAATCGTAATATCCAATATACCACACGACGCGCGTGAAAAGTGATCAGAATAATAATTATATACCAGCGAATGTATAAATTATTATGCTGTTTTAATAATGGAAAGGCCACTAGCTTCGATCCATATTAAACGTGCTTGTAAAGGGACCGACCGTTCCCAATTGTTCTCGCGATATATATCGTTCGGCTGAACGCATTTTTCAGCATTGAAATAAGGTTATTATCTCACATGAGACCCGGCTTAAGTGAATTTATTTGGTCATTCAATAATAAAGTAACTGGAGTTTTTTCTTATTTCGTCCGCTAAAATATAGTGCGTCGGCTTATAAGTGTATCGACAAGGATGCGGGATGAATGGAATCGTTCCAATTATAATAACTCAGTTATTTAAAAAGGTTTTTACAACATGCTTTTCATTCTGACTGCGTTAACATACAGATGGGTTCAAGGAATGTACGTAATGAGACAGCGAGTCTCAGTAGGTACACTTTAACTAAAGTTTATTACTAACATCGTTTTTAAGTAAAATGAAAAAAAAAAGATTATCAAACAAATGAGAATTTCGCTTGTTTAAGCATTGTATATTTGGTTTCATTGAGAAAATTATCATCGTGATCAACCCATTACCGGCTCACTACAGAGCACGGGTCTCCTCTCAATATGTGAGGGTTTTGGCCATAGTCCACCACGCTGGCCATGTGCGTACACGCCTAGGACTTCACACGCCTTTGAGAACATTATAGAGAACTCTCAGGCGTTCAGGTTTCCTCACGATGTTTTCCTTCACCGTCGAAGAAAGTGATATTTTAATTTGAAAAAAAAAAAATCGAAATTTTTGTTGTTTTATGTTATTCATTGTTTATGTTAATGTAAGTAGTGCCTAGAAAACACCCAGACATTTTTTCTTCGCCTATTTACTACCTACCTTAAAAGATTTTCAATCGTCACTTACAACAGATCGGTACTATGGTGGTCACATTTTGTGTCATGCTTCTTTTTGTTTCTGTTTTTCTTATTTTGTCCCTTTATTTTGTGGTGTAGAAATAAATAGTTAAATAAATAAATAAACAGATGGGATAACAGTGAAAACATTTCAGCCAACGAGATAACGTATCCGTGTGCTGTTAAAGCCACGGAAGGAAGTGGGAACGTAACTCGGTTAAGACAGCGAAGTGGACGAATGTTCCAGTAAGGCTCCAGCCTATATCCGTGGTGATCTGGTCCGCTCCTTAGCATTATGCAACGTATCTCGATCATATTTACGACGCGCCGCGAGGGCCCGCCGCGCCGCCTCGCTTCTGCGAATAATTGAATCCTGTTAAGATTTCTATTTATTTAACCTCGCGATCAATAATTTGCTCGGCATGTGACACACAAAATCTAAATCAAATCAAAATCAGATCAAATCAAAAAGTATTTATTCACGTTAGCCTAACGATAACCGATACATATTAATTATATATAGAAGGTGTGATAGCCTAGTGGTTAGGATGTCAGCCTCCTAATTAGAGGTCGGGCGTGCAAACCCGGGCACGCACCTCTAACTTTTCGGAGCTACGAGTATGTGCATTTTTAAGCAATTTAAAAATCACTTGCTTTAACGGTGAAGGAAAAACATCGTGAGGAAACCTGCATGCCTGATAGTTCTCGATAATGTTCTCAAAGGCGTGTGAAGTCTGCTGATCCACACATGGCCAGCGTGGTGGTGGACTATGGCCAAACCCTTCTCAGAATGAGAGCACACCCATGATCTGGAGTGAGCCGGCAATGGGTTGATCATGATGATGATGATGATTAATTATTGCCCTTTTGTGTCATGATGGGGACAAATTTACATTTAGTTTTCTTAAATACTAAAGCTACGAGTGTTAGAAACACGCCCGGTCTAAGAAGATGCCCACAGAAAACAGCCAGATATATAATTTTTATTTTATAACCATATCAAAGACCATTAAACATCAATTAGCTATGAAGTTAGAGCAATTCATCAAAAAAATCGGATAGACCGACTTTGTTAAATGAGCTTAATGAGACCAAAGCTAAGTGGTCAAAAACTCGCTCATTGTTTTCATAGTAACGTGCGTTCAATTAAAGCAAGTAAATATCACTAACTTCAACGATGAAGAAAAACTTCGTGAGGAAACCTGCGTAGCTGAAAAAACCATACATATTGTTATATTGTTTTCAAATGCGCGTAAAGTCTACCAATCCAATCCACACAAAGCCAGCGTGGTGGACTTCAACTACAAACCTTTTCATTCTAAGACTTATTTAATTACTCAATAACCTATAGTTAACAAATATAGCAATTATATATTTAACCAGATGGAAGGCCGGTCATTTTCTACAGTGGCTTGAACAATTCGTTAATTTTCAGGACGTGTCCGAGATATAGCAGCCGTCAGACAATATAAAAAAGGGCAAAGGGCTCAAAAAATATTATTATCTTCTATCGGAATCGGTAAAGAACGAGATCAAAACCTAAGAAGCATTAACATATAAATCAGTCTTTTAAATCGGATTTAAACTAGCAATATTTTAAACGCGCTTTAAAGCGACTGTAGTCAAATAAAATATAAGATAGTATCGTGGGTATAACTTAATCCAGGGAATAAACATGCCATAATGAACTTTATTCCGACGTGAAAAGGGCGAATTGTATAGTCCTTAACATTAATCAACGTTGAAGTAAACAGTAATCTATTAGTTTTACAGGATTTGCGAATATACAATAAGATATGGGTAAAGTGTAGTTAAAGATACAGCATCATGAACTCGGGGGCTATGATAATTATAAATAAGTATAAAGTATTTATTCAAATTTATATTCTACGAAGCTGTGATAGCCTAGTGGTAAGGGCGTCAGCCTCCTAATCCGAGGACGGGGGTTCAAACCCGGGCACGCATCTATAAGAGTTACGTGCGTTTTTAAGCTATTCAAATATCACTTGCTTCAACTGTGAAGGAAAACATCGTGAGGAAACCTGCACGCCTCAGAGTTCTCCATAATGTTCTCAAAGGCGTGTGAAGTCTGCTAATCCGCACATGGCCAGCGTGGTGGACTATGGCCAAACCCTTCTCATATTTAGAGGAGACCCGTGCTCTTTAGTGAGCCGAGAATGGGTTGAAAACGTTAAAAAACGTTATATTCTACAATTGGTCACAGGCTTTAAATGAGAGAGTTGCTTACAGCTTATTTTAAAATTAATAATCTACTTATCTCAATTTTGACATGTATATGACACTGTAATCCCAACTAATGTAAAGTAATGATGCAACCTAAGGTGGATTAGAAGATGTATATTCACTCTCGATTTTAAGGTACTCCCAAAAAAATTGTAGATTAAATTAAAGTAGGTGGTAGAGAAACCGGATGGCGAAAGAGCATACCAAGAGAAAACCAATAAATGGTGAGCATTATTACAAAACTATTCGTACTTACAATGACTTGGTTCACCTTGTTTTCTCTAAACTAAACACAGTTTTCCGTCTCCGCGAGTCAAATGATCGTAAAATGCACTAAGAACGGTCGTAGAACCAGATTCTTACACAAAACGTCTCCATTGACGAGCTCCAGTCGGCAATTTGCTTTGACCTCCCGGTTTGACGCCAATGACTCGGAATTTACAAAATGGAAGCCGCAATGGATTATGCGCTCGTCTCCATTATACCGCTCTACTTGTCGTCTAAATATTTTTTTAATATATACCATTATAATATCTGTCTAATAAAGAAGCTGGTATTACTTTGCGGTAGTTTACAAAGAAATTTACCATCTATCTATGTATATTGTTTGTAGGTAAACTGTAAATAGACGATTGCCGTAAATTGAATATAGTGCCGCTAAAGAACCCAGAAATAGATTTTCATTCAAGTTTTCAGTCTGTTCACGCATCACGCAACTACTGTATGGATTTAAATAAAACTTTGCGCTTTAAGATATTTTTTTATCTTGAAAAGTAATAGGTATTCTTATAGAAAATTTCTATAGCACAAATCTGAAAATGTATGTAGCTGTTAAACTCATACTTCTATTCAATTTCCACATGACATCGTACTTAATAGCTTGGCAGCACGTTTTTACACGTCTCTACCGGGAATTGAACCCAGTAACCACAGCATCAAATAAATATAACAGCCCTCAAGACTGGCCCGGGAGAGCCTGACAGGCAGGTCGATATCAATGCTTTATTTATTGGCTTAGCAATCTGAACATAAATTTACAGACACTTCCGCGATTATGATATTAGTGTGGATGAGTGATAGAAGCTGGTATAACGCAAACATTCCCAAAGTCGATGTATCCCAACGAACGAATCGATTGTACGTGTGACATAAACAACATTACCTGTGGCAGAGCGACCGTGAGAAACGATTCTAGAATCCATTCTGGAACAACTACCACGTTGAAATCGTTTAGCTATTGTTAAGGTAAGTGCCGGCTGGGGCTGTACTGTTATGATGAACCGTATGCTAATGGAAGAATACGAAAATGCTAGCCAATAATCTATACTATTAAAGCTAGACTAATAAATGAATCATTTATTTATTCGTGTTTTATTTAGCGGTGATAGCCTAGTGGTTAGGGTGTCAGCCTCCTAATCAGAGGTTGGCGATTCGAATCCGGGCACGCACCTCTTAACTTTTCGGAGTTATGTGCGTTTTAAAATAATTATAATATCACTTGCTTTAACGGTGAAGGAAAATATCGTGGGGAAACCTGCACGCCTGAGAGTTCTCCATAATGTTCTCAAAGGCGTGTGAAGTCTGCCAATTCGCACATGGCCAGCGTGGTGGACTATGGTCAAACCCTTTTCATATTGAGAGGAGCCCCGTGCTGTGTAGTGAGCCGGTAATGGATTGATCATGATGACTATTTTAAATTTTATTTCGAATGTTTGTATGTATGGCGTTTGTGTTTATGTTTGTTACTCCTTCACGCCAGTCTGAACCAATTAAGCTGAAATTTTGAATGTATATATTTATACTTTGTATAATCATAGATTGGTTTTTGTCCCGGGAACACCCATAGCTCCCTTGGGATTTTGAATTTCAGTCGATATAACACATAACTACCGTAAATGTCTAGGCTCTAGCAAATTTCCTATAAATAAGATTTATATGCTAGGATAGGGAGCAAAAACGGGAACGGGAATAGAAATGAAATATGGCGTAATCTTCAATTAAAAATATTGCTTATTAATTTTCTAAAACCTCTTAATCTAGTTTGAGGTTTGACAGTTCACAATTTTTCTATTTAACACAAGATATTTTGAAAATCTTTTGATTATGGAATGGAGATGAAAACTTCAGTAAAGTTTTTTAACAGTTTAAATAAAAAAGTATCTTTAATAAAAATCCATCTTTATGAGCTTAAATATAGGGTTGGGGATTTAACAGTAGCTTACATTTTTATCTTACGTCAAATTCATTGACGACCGCTAGTGTTTTAAACCAGTAATGAAAGTTCTAGTTTTCCTTCGTGCTACCTCAATTCTGTCAACATCTGTGCCCGCCTTTTGACGATCGTCGACAAATGATTGAGCCCGTCACTTCGAGGGCTGATAGGAATCTGATCTTTATAGATTCAGATGTCAGACATCTCGTGAGCCCCACTAAAACATATTGGCTCTGATATCTCTGGCTCCCACATACATTTGAATTTAGATTTTCTACTAGTTTCATATCTGTCTCAGTTTGAACTAAAGATTTCAATTGCAGATATGCTTTCGCCTTCATCCTTGCTGATATTATAAACCACTTATTACTGTTGACCTTCGATCACACAGGACTGGTTTGTTTTTTTAATGGTTGAAAAGGGATACAGATTAATTAATATAAGTATACTTTTGTTCTTTGTGACGTCATCCTTATGACGTCACAAAGAACGTCATGTTAGGTTTTTTCATAGGATCTTCGATCTTCGTATACAAACATACAGTTAAAGTTAATTTAATTCAAGTAATCATAAAAGAATTAGTTGATTAACATAAAATGCTTAGGGTCTGCTAATGAAGCCACCTTTGCAAGCTTGGTTAATTAATAAACAAAATATAATATCTACTATTTAAGGTCCAGAATTTAAAAATTTCAACTTTTTCGAAAAACTCATCGGCGTAGTATGATGGCCGTTACTTAACTTCCGGTTCGAAATGCAAATTCTACTAAGAAGAAATCAACAGATATGACGGTAAACTCCAGAAGTTTCTATTATTAAACATTTTATACTAATTAAATTCAATCTTGTATTTATAATCATTATATAGCAACTTATTTATAGTAAGGTAATGCTTAGTTTTTTTATTACACGGAAATCTAATTAGCAGAAATACCTAACGTAAGTGGTACATTAATACTGGTATATAACTTTGACATTTATTTTCCCCTCACCAAAGGGAACCGTTAGGCCGTTAGGTTAAATAATTTATACCACAAACGAAATTAATTTTGCTTGGAAAATTATTTATTGCGCATCTTTTCTGCGCAGTAAAACGATTAGGCCCTGCGCAGGTGATCTCAGATCTTCCAATTAGTCATGAAATTATAGTGGACTAGAGTTACCATAGATCTCCGATGTATTTATGATCAATATTTCAAATTAGTGTAGTCTGGACACTAATTGAACAGAGAGGAATCTGGCTTATATTTCTCAGCAATAATAATATAAACAGCAGATATCTGTAAGTTCGTGCCGGTTTTATTCGGTTATTTTAAAAATTACATACATTGAGCTTACCCTATAAGCGGTGATAGCCTAATGGTTAGGGCGTCAGCCTCCTAATCAGAGGTCGGCGGTTCGAATCCGGGCACGCACATCTAACTTTTCGGAGTTATGTACGTTTTTAAGTCATTAAAATATCACTTGCTTCAACGGTGAAGGAAAACATCGTGAGGAAACCTGCACGCCTGAGAGTTCTCCATAATGTTCTCAAAGGGGTGTGAAGTTTTCCAATCCGCACATGGCCAGCGTGGTGGACTATGGCCAAACCCTTCTCATATTGAGAGGAGACCCGTGCCCTGTAGTGAGCTGGTAATGGGTTGATCATGATGATGATGATGATGATGAGCTTACCCTTTTTCCTTAACTGTTTCTATGTAAACCATATCATACATTTATAAACGGGTGTAAATACTACGAGTGTATAGGGTAGCTTAACTAGTATATAAGTAGTAACAGTACAGAAATACTGAGTAAAATTTATAAATTTCTCTTGTAACATGATTTCAAAGCATTTTTGAACCTGCCAATGGGATAAAAGAAAGGCTAAACTTATCTGAGCTTATATATTTATTGCACGGAAATATATTTATTGTATTAAATCAGGGTTACAATAATTAAGATAAATTTCTTTGTTATTGAAAGGCTTAAACGCTTTCCTTTCATAGAAACACAAGATGTGATTATTGGGACATTAAAAAGTTGATTTTGGAGAGAGCAGCTACTGAGCTCTCTATTGATGCTGCATTCCTAGTAGACTGTAGTCACTAAAATTCAAAAATAAATTTGATAAAACAATACAATACCAAAACTTCTTCCTATCCTTCTATAGATATACAAACTAGACTTTAATTGACCACAGCTTTGAGCTACTAAAGCTATTGTGTCAAAAAAAATGTGATATAAATTTACATGCGCTTTTTATATTATAGTATTTTATTAATGCCTCATCATGATCAAGCCATTCTCGGCTCACTACAGAGCACAGATCTCCTCTCAATATGAGAAGGGTTTGGCCATAGTCCACCACGCTGGCCATGTGCGGATTGGCAGACTTCACACGCCTTTGAGAACATTATGGAGAACTCTCAGACATGCAGGTTTCCTCACGATGTTTTCCTTCACTGTTGAAGCAAGTGATATTTTAATTGCTTAAAAACGCACATAACTCCGATAAGTTAGCGGTGCCCGGGATGGAACCCCCGACCTCTGATTAGGAAGCGGACAGATAACCACACACACTATCAGACAGCAGCCTACCCTGATAAATACCCAGAGTACGTCAAGTTCGTCCGGGAAGTATACAACGGGTCCCCCGGGCGTCCAGTAAAACCAGCGAGATGGGCATGCCGTGGTGGTTTTTAGTTCGGGTAGACCACCCATGGGTAGGAGTCCCACATAAACTCCGTCCTGCCCAAGGGACGGAAGTAGCTATAAAGCTAAAGCGTGGAAAAAAAAGTGAACGCCACGTACGTACTGTGTACACGATAACCCTAAACACGTATCCAGGGAAATATGGATATAAAATAACACAATAAAGCCGCCTGTAACAACTAACACCGGTAGCTGCAGGAGGCACGTTAATCTTGGATTACTGGTAGCGCCTGGCGGTATTGTACTGGACCTCCACTACAAATCATAGATTAAATCATGATGATGATAATGCAAAGCGGTCAACCGGCGGACTTTAGTACCGTCACTGTAGTCGACTCTCTGAGTCAAAAATACAGTACCACTAAGATAGAAATGTTATTGCTATACGCCTCCTTCATTTTCATCCTCATCCACCTGTATGCCTGGACCTCTTCCACCACCCGCTATTCCAGGTCATTTCTGCCACGGACCTGCAAATTGTGGAACCAGCTTCCATCTTCTGTGTTCCCTAATGGTTATAATATGGGGATCTTTAAAGGGCGGATTAACAAATTGCTCAAGGGCCAGCAACGCATTGGCGGTTCCTCTGGTGCTGCAAATGTTCATGGGCGGCGGTAATCACTTACCATCAGGTGACCCGCCTGCTCGTTTGCTCGCTTTGTATATAAAAAAAAAAAAAAAATACGCGGTAATGGACACGGGTAAACGAAATCAAGCTTATGATGTCCATTGGTCGTATACCCTTAATTGTTTTTTTTTATACACTACAAGTTAGCTCTAGACGGCCAGTCGAGGATGGTTGCGGGCCAACCTGTTCGGGGTGAAGTACCAATAAACCACACACGTTACTAGTGATAAAGGGTTTTGTTTTTATCTACTACAAGTTAGCCCTTGACGGCAATCTCACCTAGTGGTAAGTTATGATGCAGTCTAAGATGGTAGCGGGCTAACCTGTTAGGGGTATGGTAAGCCCAAACTCCTAACTGGTTTCTACGCGACATTTTGCCGGAACGCTAAATCGCTTTGCGACACGTCTTTGTCACGGTAACTAGCCACGGCCATGCCTCCCAACAGATAACTACGCGACTTTGAACCGTTAATCGCTTTGCGACACGTCTTTGTCGGTAGGGCGGCAACTAGCCACGGCCGAAGCCTCTCACCAGACAACTACGCGACTTTGAATCGTTAATCACTTGGCGACGCGTTTTTGTCGGTTGGGTAAGGGTTGATAAGTAGGATACGGCCGATGTTTAAAACCGAGAATCAGCCGAGAATCGAATCCGAGAAAAATAACTTATTGCGCAACGTTTTTTTTAAAGCACTTTTCATCTCTGCACACTGAAGTTATGCCAGATCTGTTTTGTTAACCTCATAACTAGATTGATGCATCTGCACCTTTGCTCTAGGATAAAATAATCTTTGACCATTATAATACTAATAATATATGAGATGATTCGTCATAACCGAATAACTGGCGTGCAATAAGTCAGCCTCTTTGTGCCTTACACTGGGAGCCTGGACCCACTTCCGGTCATAATGCGCGTTATACTTTACCGCCGGACTGAGATATATTGCCGTTGACTTATGGACCTCTTTATGGTTGGCATTCAATAATTTACTTTAGAGAAGGAAGTTATTTTTGGAATATCTTTGACCTTTCCACAGCGCAAGTCCATATGAGGATAGCTAGCTATCTACCTGTAGCTTATTGATTATAACAAAAAAAGTATCATAGTAAAATATAGATATATGATAGATATTGGTGATGACAAAAAAAATGCCGGCTTATCTTATTGTGGTTTTTTTCTTGGACCCGGGCGTGATTTGAACCCTATTTGGCTTTAGTTTTGGGTTGGCGAGTGTAGTTATCATCATCACATATCATACCATCAACATAGAAATAATAAAAAATGTGATATATATGAAAGATTCATAGATGCCTGTAATAGATTTATATGAATAAAGCTATTTTTGATTTGATTGATTTTCTGGTTTTTGCCTTTGGGTACCTTCGGGTCATCTTTTTATCCACAAACCCTGATCCTGTTTTAACTGAGTTCATTCTCCGAAATACGTTTGTAGAAAACTGGTGACCTTGACCATGTAACAGGTGACCTTGGTCAATAACGTACAAAGCAATGAAGTACTTATATACTAAGTAATTAGGTAAGTAAGATAAAACGAGTCCAATTTTTGGAGGCTTTTTTTCACTACAAGTTAGCCCTTGACGGCAATCTCACCTGATGAAAAGAGATGATGCAGTCTAAGATGGTAGCGGGCTAACCTGTTAAGGGTATGGCAAACCCATACTTCTAATTGGTTTTTATACGACATCGTGCCGAAACGCTAAATCGCTTGGCGACACATCTTTGGTGGTAGAGTGGTAACTAGCCACGGCCGAAGCCTCGCGCCAGACCAGACTCGAGCCAGGAATCGAACCCAAAACCTCCAATTTTATAATGCGACGGCGCGCGCTCTGCGTAACGGAGGTCGTCAAAATACCAATGTTACAATTTGGCTGGCAAATAAAGCAAAAAAGGCAAATTTAGAATGGCAAGTCAGGGTTAACACATAAGCTAGATTTTTGAAAACCTAAATCTACGTGGACGATGTCGCGGGCATCAACTACTAATATATATATCTAGTCAACTTTCGTATACGGATATCCCACAAACAATTTGGAGCATATCTAATTAAATACATTCCAAACACTTCACGATTCACGTTGAAATCTATAATTGATTCAGCCAAACCGTTAATTAGTTCAAACATAATTAATAGTAACAGCTATATAATTAAAATCAATATATCAAGAGTCAGTCACCACATTTATACACACATCATGATCAACCCATTGCCGGCTCACTACAGAGCGCTGGTCTCCTATTAATATGAGAAGGGTTTGGCCATAGTCCACCACGCTGGCCATGAGCAGATTGGCAGACTTCATACGCCTTTGAGAACATTATGGAGAAGTCTCAGCAGTGCAGGTTTCCTCACGATGTTTTGTCCTTCACCGTTGAAGCAAGTGATATTTGAGTTACTTTAAAATGCACATACACAATGAATATTAATCATTATCTTGGACTTCCTTGGTCATAGAAGCGATTTTGGAGTAGACTCTCCACGCGGGTCCAATTAGGGTTGAAGGGCTATGAACTTAAATCATGGTGGTAGTAGTAAAACAACAGGACTGACAGCTTAACTTGCTCTCCGAGGTTCGGTGATGGCACCTATTCTATGGCCATATTCTACGTCTGGTATTAAGAGTTTTTTTATAAAAATTAGTTTATATATTGATAGCTTATACTATTATAACGCCTTTAAGAAATAAATTATTTGCCTATGACTTTTATCCATAGTCTTTAAAATAATCAACAATCTGGATTGTTTATAACTTCGGAATATCAAAAAATATAGTAAACTAAAAATGTATTAAATATTTTTGCAAATTTTTAAATAACTTGTGTGTGTTCTCCCAAACATGTGTTTTTCTAATTCTACTACAAGCTAGCTCTTGCCACGAATCTCACCTGGTGGTAAATTATGATGATGTCTAAGTTGGTAGCGGGCTAATCTGTTAAGGCAGTTATATTTGACCGATACCCCTAATCAAATTCTACGTTGCATCGTACCAGATCGCTTATCGATTAGCGCGGAAGCCTCCCATCAGAGATGAAACAAAAAGTATTTTATAAATATAGTGTCTTAACACTTTAAACGGGTAAGTCACTAGCTCGTAGGTTATGATAATAACAGTTGTATAATTAAAATCAATGGGAATATTCTCACGTTAACTACTATGGTAATTAATCTACATTTTGACATGTTTGTTACATTATAACAATAGTTGGTTCGACCAAACAGAGTGCGGCGTCGCAGAAAAACAATAGCTCTTAATAGATTAATGAGGCATATATATTTACTATGAATCTGTGATAGCCTAGTGGTTAGGGCGTCAGCCTCCTAATCAGAGGTCGGCGGTTCGAATCCGGGCACGAACCTCTAACTTTTCGGAGTTATGTGCGTTTTTAAACAATTAAAATATCACTTGCTTCAACGGTGAAGGAAAACATCGTGAGGAAACTACACGCTTGAGAGTTCTCCATAATGTTCTCAAAGGCGTGTGAAGTCTTCAAATCCGCATATGGCCAGCGTGGTGGACTATGGCCAAACCCTTCTCATATTGACAGGAGACCTGCGCTCTGTAGTGAGCCGGCAATGGGTTGATCATGATGACGATAAAGATATATTTACGGATTTTTTTTACGGAAATTAAGTAGGTATCTACCGTTAAAATCTCCAACAGAACAAAGGCGTGAATTCACACTTAAAATGCAAGTAGATAAATAGATATAGAGTTAATATAGAGTTTAAGTAAAAACCGAGGCCAATTGAACGGGATTATGTATGGAGAGCTTTTTTCATGATATTTAAACCTCTTGCATCAACCTATGACAGATGACCAAATGCATAATAATATTATGTAAAATGCCACATATGAAAAATTATCACGTACGAAAACAAATTTATTATTGTAATTTATGTCGTTGAATGTCAGCCCGATGTTTATTGGAAAGTGATTAAAACGACGATAAACCTTTTCATCAGCGACTATTTTCAATTAGGGGTCGTCATATTAATGACAAATTGGCAACTTTTTAAGACCATACCCTTTGGCCATGTTACTGGTAAACCTCCAAAAGTGCGCCGAGCGATAACTTCCTAGTATGTAACCAATTGAATTAAAGCTCCAGATTATTTCTAATAGCGACTAATTTTAAATTAATATATATATTTTTTTAAACAACCAAAGTCTATTAATCAATTTAGTGATACAATGTATTGTTACAGCTATTATGAGAACAAGAAAAAAACATAAAGACACCGCAAAAGTGTCTCAGCTCCCGATGGTATTCTTTAGTCAAACATGTAGGTATAGACTAGCAGAAAATACGATATCATATCTAATATTATCTGCTAAAGTGTAGTGAATAATACGGAAATCTATTTAATTACAAACGCAATTACCTTCAGTTTTCACGTCAGTTGAAAATAATCACTCCCTATGTGAAAGTTAGAAAATTTCAGTTAGAAAAGATTAAAAATTAATATAAGAAAATTTTCTAATCCTAAAAACCTATGAGCATAAAATGAACGCATCTGCATGATTAATTTGACGACCTCCGTGGCGCAGTGCGTGCGCTTTAGCATCATAAAGATGGAGGTCCTGGGTTCGATTACCAGCTCGAGTCTGGTCTGGTGGGAGGATTCGGCCGTGGCTAGTTACCACCCTATCGACATAGACGTGTCCCCAAGCGATGTCACGTAGAAACCAATTAGGAGCGTGAGTTATCATACTCCCAACAGGTTAGCACGCTACCATCCTAGATTGAATCATCACTTACCACCAGGTGAGACAACTTTCAAGGGCTAACTTATAGTGTATAAAAAAAAAATTAGTGAGTTTTGGGAACTCTCTCTAAACTGTGCAAAGTTAACACGGTGAACCGCTGCTATCTCCGTACACATTCCGAGCTTCGACCGTAACGGTTACCTGTTTTTAACGTTTACCGAAGACATATGGATGCAATTTAATTAAGCGTATGAATTTTGCATAGAGGTCACAATACCAAATAAAGTATAGATAAACAATACTCTATATTCCGAGGCGGTACTGAGATATAAATCAATGGTGGAGCGTAGGTGGTCGGGCGCAATTACCAATTAAACGCCTCGTATCCGCATTCGAAATTCAAAATTCAAATTCATTTCGCCGCCGCCCGCCAAATGAGATGCACGTCCAAAATGGTAGCGTGAAATTGGCGATGAATTTGTAATTGAATTAAATTGATAAAATCACTTTCGTATAATATTTGATAAAAGAGATGCATAACTTCTATTCTGGAATGATCTTACGAGCGGGGCGAATACAACAGATCTAGACATGTTCACTTGTACATGACACGAGTAAGTTAAAAGGGATTTGTTAACACCCCGATGCAAGATGGGTGTTGGTGGGTGATGGGTCGAAAAACTAATTATAATGACATATCAAATGAAGAAAAAGTTTCATACTCCTTTTTCTTGTGTTTATTATCAGCCACTGAATCTTTCTATATAAGGCGTCTTATTTATAATAATAATAACCCCTCCAGCAATGGTTTTCAAAGTAAAAATATATAATAACAAATACTACGAACCAAGTGAGAGTATTTCGAAATACGAGTAGATATATATTGTATTTCGATAAATGATTTAAGGCAATTGAAATCATGTAAAAAGGAGCTGGGATAGTAAAAAGGAATGAATTAAAACACAGTTAATCGTTTACAGCGTTTTAATAAAACTTATTTTTATTATTTTCAAAATAATTCTTATATTCGCTAATTAATTAACTTTGGTAAGATTCGACATACTTTTTTGATTTTGCATACAATAGTTATGACATTAATTTATGTATAATAATTATTAACTATGAGATTCTTATTTTAGTCGATCGTAGACTTTCACATTAGCCGCAGGAGGTGCAAGAGCCGCACGCACGATACTTTGTAATGCTTACTACAAAATAACAACATCGTGCAAAGCCAAACTATAAACAGGGTAACAGTAATAAACTTATCCAACAATGCTAAGGGGTCAATCCTAATCCTCAATCGATGGACCACCTACTATTGGGTTTGATAGATTATTGATTATTACGTTTCACTAGCACCAAAATGACATGGCTGGATTCTGACCTAATAATCAAGTCATAATACATATATGTTCAGTAATTATTAATACCAAAGTGAAAATTTCTTTTCGAATATATTTAAAAATATCGATATTTCTTCTACATGTAACCCTTTTCTATAACTCCTGATATAATACTAGTGGCACAGCGTATTGTTCATGAATATTATTTCATTTAAATATTTTTACGATATCTTGCTTGGTCTCTGATTATTAAACTTAAGCGGATGTAAAGACACACATATAAGCTTGAATATGATGTACTGTATATTAATGAACATGAATATTTTAATTACGGCACAGCTCCATATAAATTCCGGCCATGTCATTTTAAGGTAAGGGTGGTAACAACGCTAATTTCCTAGCTGGTACTCATAGCTACAAATTTTTAGTCTGATCGATGATGCCAGAATCTCGTAATTCATAATAAAGTACGGTAACTTATACAATAAGAATCAGAGAGAAGCTGTGATAATAAACAGTGCGTAGCTAAGCCGTTTGGCAAGAAGTTCTTGACACACTTGACTTATAAAAGATAAAAACCCACATCAGAAACAAAATATCCCAAGTCCCAGTATCACAGTATCTGAGTTGTATTTACTTCATTCTCTGTAGTGTCATCTCTTATCCATCAAGATCAACCCATTACCGGCTTACTACAGAGCACAAGTCTCCTCTCAATATGAGAAGGGTTTGGCCGTAGTCCACCACGCTGGCCATGTGCGGATTGGCAGACTTCACACGCCTTTGAGAACATTATGGAGAACTCTCAGGCGTGCAGGTTTCCTCACGATGTTTTCCTTCACCGTTGAAGCAAGTGATATTTTAATTGTTTAAAAACGCACATAACTCCATAAAGTTAGAGGTGCGTGCCCGGATTCGAACCGCCGACCTCTGATTAGGAGGCTGACGCCCTAACCACTGGGCTATCACTGTATATTAATGAACATGAATATTTTAATTATTATCCATATCAATTCCGGCCGTGTCATTTTAAGGTAAGGGCTGTAACAACGCTAATTTCCTAACTGGTACTCATAGCTACAAATTTTTAGCAGGCTAAAAATTCATCTGGCATCATCAATCAGGATCGATGATGCCAAAATCTCGTGATTTATAATAAAGTACGGTAACTTATACAATAAGAATCAGAGAGAAGCTGTGATAATAAACAGTGCGTAGCTAAGCCGTTTGGCAAGAAGTTCTTGACACACTTGACTTATAAAAGATAAAAACCCACATCCGAAACAAAATATCCCAAGTCCCAGTATCACAGTATCTGAGTTGGATTTATTTCATTCTCTGTAGTGTCATCTCTTATCCATCAAGATCAACCCATTACCGGCTCACTACAGAGCACAAGTCTCCTCTCAATATGAGAAGGGTTTGGCCATAGTCCACCACGCTGGCCATGTGCGGATTGGCAGACTTCACACGCCTTTGAGAACATTATGGAGAACTCTCAGGCGTGCAGGTTTTCTCACGGTGTTTTCCTTCACCGTTGAAGCAAGTGATATTTTAATTGTTTAAGAACGCACATAACTCCAAAATATTAGAGGTGCGTGCCCGGAGTCGAACCACCGACCTCTGATTAGGAGGCTGACGCCGTAACCACTAGGCTATCACCGCTTCAATCACATCACAGTATCTGAGTTGTATTTACTTCATTCTCTGTAGACTACTACTGACAAAGACGTGTCGCCAAGCGATGCGTTCCGGCATGATGTCGCGTAGAAACCAATTAGGAGTATGGGTTTACCATACCTCTAACAGGTTAGCCCGGTACCCTCTTAGACTGCATCATCACTTACCATCAGGTGAGATTGCTGTCAAGGGCTAACTTGTAGTGGATAAAAAAAAGTGTCATCTCTTATCGAAAGTTTTCAACTAATTTGGCCAATTAAACTTCACTAACCACTGCCTTGAACAGCGACTTTGTAGTCAAATCGAACCACTGGGATAGATTTTTGAGTAACACTGAGATAGTGATGAAGATACCCCGCTAAGTGAGTCAGTGTGCCAAGTCCAAAGCTTAGGATTCTAAAACTAAATAAATAATTTATGATAGGTTGATCAGTTTCCAAACACATACCGACTAACGCATGAAGTGAAAAATCGCTATATTTCGGTACTGAATAAAATCGTTCCGTTCTGCGGTTTTTATGCCAGTCTGCGATCAACTTTATTAAAAATTGTGGATTCAAAAATTAGGTACTATGATATATTTTTATGCAGTTACTTAATTAATTAATCTTAATGAGCAAATACTTTATAAATAAACAAATTAATTGAATAAGTGAAATTATAAAACTACGTTTCTAATACTTATTGACACAGTATCATTAAAATTATAAAAATCACAATATATTATTTGCAAAATAAAATTACATAATTTACTGACAATATTTGTTTTTCATAGGCCTTTTATCTAATAAATAACCTACAAATTAAATTAATCAATTATTTTTATTAGTATTATTGTTATTAAATGCAAATTATATAACAAAAATCGCCATGCGATATTATAACGTCAATATATTATATATTATATGTCATAATTTTTTATTATTAAAAAATATTAGCATAACAATATTCTAAAAATATTTACAATGTTTAATACTTAGGTACATAATATTACTATATATTTAAAAAAATAACCGCCCTTATATTAGACTAAAATAATACAATTTCGCTTTCAAACTAAGGTGCGCTATACACATACGCGGGTTAACTGTATTTGGCACAGCACAGTAATCCAATATCTATATCTATATATATATAAATCAATCGCTGTTCGTTGGCCTCGCTAAAACTCGAGAACGGCTGAACGGATTTATCTTATCTTGGTCTTGAAATGTTCGTGGAGGTCTAGGGAAGGTTTAAAAACTGAGAAAAATTCGAATAATTGCCGGGAAAACCCTAAAACCAGCCTTTTTCTTTTTCCCATATAAAGGTTTTCTAAATAAAATGTAGAGTCAATTTGAACTTTATTGCTATTTAATAAAGTTCATATTAAATTATAATCACTCACTGTTGTCTAAGAAATGTAGCTCTGTTCCTAACTTCAAAGAGTCAATTTGCAATTTATATTTAGGCAATATTTTATCCCGGTATTTCCACGGAAACGAAAACTACGCGGGTGAAACCGCGGGTCTCAGCTAGTACAATATAAAAATTACTCGCAGCTCATCAAGGTATCTACAACTATGGACTAATGAATATTCGAGAACTAAGCCGTTGCCGTAACAAGGTATTGGTTGTCAAGTGAACCAAAACGTAACGCCTTTATGTTTAGGTGGCCGTTTTACGTTGACAGTAATGAAATCTTATCATAATGACATTATAAAAATGCGTTCTATTTATACAGAAAAAAGATGATATTGAATAAAAAAGATAAATTCTTACTGTCATATTTGACCGAACTGACACAACATATACATTATTCTGTTGAACCAACCGATAAAACTGACCCAACAATGACATCACCCCAAGAAGTTATAACTCCGTGGCGCAGGGCGCGCGCTGTCGCATTATAAAGTTGGAGGTCCTGGGTTCGATTCCCGGCTCGAGTCTGGTCTGGTGGGAGGCTTCGGCCGTGGCCAGTTACCACCCTACCGACAACGACGTGTCGCCAAGCGATTAAGCGTTCCGGCACGATGTCGCGTATAAACCAATTAGGAGTATGGATGGTTTTACCATACCCCTAACAGGTTAACCCGCTACCATCTTAGACTGCATCATCACTTACCATCAGGTGTGATTGCCATCAAGGGCTAACTTGTAGTGGATAAAAAAAAAACTTCAATATGTAAAAAGTAGGTATTAAAAATTCGTATACATTTGCAAGTCCGCCGAATTTATATAAATGGCTCAGCTGTTTCCAGTCAAATATTGTGCTAACCTGCGTATCTGTGTAGTACTCCTAATACATAGATATCTATCATTGGGAAAAGTAAAAATTTCCAAAAGTTAAAAGAAATAGGTAAGATTATATAACGATTTTTTTATTATCATTTAAAGTTAAATATTATTAATACATATTATGAATGTCTTCTACCACAAAAACAATTCATAAAAAACTGAAACAATTTCATTCGCAACGGTCTGGACTAAGCTAAACTAAACTTTATTCCAAAACTTTTTTAAGTGTAGCCGAAAAAGTAATATTTTTATCAAATTTTAAAATGAACATAATATATTTTTTGAATCTCGATTCAAAGATTTACAAGACTCTTTTGTGGATAGCTTTTGAAACTTTCTTATTGCAAACTAATAATGAAACCGTTCTTAGATTAATATTTAGGAAAAGAAATTAAACTCAATAATACATACACTTCAAATAAACCTTATATTGAACCTAAAAATAAAAATTAAAAAAAAATATAATAACATTACTAAAATATATTATTAATAGGAATCCCTTTAGGCAAGGTTCCGAAGATACTGGCAGCGTTTCCCCTTTGGATTGCAAGACTAATTCGTTGTCCGAGGTAGCTGGCAGCTCTTCGGTCTCCTGTGATGTCGACTAACCTTTTTGCTGTTTCCTTAAAAAGCTCTATAGCGCTAGGACCCCACGGACCAAGGGTATCGGGACAAAATCAAATTCGGAGCCCCAAAGACCTATTTTTAGTTTTAGTTTCAATATAAGGTTTATTTTAAGTTTCAGTTGTTATAAATAAATAATTTATAATACATACACTTACAAATACTAACAATTGCCAATATCATAAAAGGTTGTTTCAGTAAAAACATTCATTCTACCTTTATCATGTTTTAAGTGATTTATCTGAAATAACATTAATAGTTAAACTGTAAATAAATCAATCACTCAATTGCAGTTAGGCGTTTTTACGAAGTACGTTATGAGAGTACCTTTTCCTTTGACATATGTAGGCCCTCTGCACTCACACGTGTACCCGGCGTTCATGAGTACTCTGAAATAGAATGAGATTGTTATAAAATCGCTTCGTGGTAATGTTTAATTGTTTGATTTACGATCATCGTCATTTGAGTGTGACGCCACAGTCGCTATAGATTGGTGAAGCCGTACATTAATTTCGGTGTCGGTGGTATGTGGCCCGTCGTATTATTGTCAATGCGCTCATTGTCAATGTCAATTTTTTTTCGGACTGGCTATTAGTTGTGCTAACCTAGTTGCAACACAACACAACAACTGTGTTGTGTTGGTTGCCACAGCATAACCGGGCTGTTTGGCGAGCTTCATTTATAATAGGGCTTTGAACCTGTGACCCTCCACGCTGATCTATTGCGCTTAAACTACTATTGTTACTAAAGTAACGTTGTGACAGACACGGTGAAAAGGAGACGGTTTTTTGAAGATTGATTGGAGGGTTGACGACCTCCGTGACGCAGCGTGCGCTGTCGCATTATAAACTTGGAGGTCCTGGGTTCGATTCCCAGCTCGAGTCTGGTCTGGTGGGCGGCTTCGATTGTGGCTAGTTACCACCCTACCGACAAAGACGTATCGCCAAGCGATTTAGCGTTTCGGCACGATGTCACTGTAGAAACCAATTAGGAGTATGGGTTTACCATACCCCTAACAGGTTAGCCCGCTACCATTTTAGACTGCCATAACCAATTATTTACATATAATTAAAATATTATTTTTGCACGCCTACCCGGCAATTTGTAAGCAACTCTAATTAAATGTAACCCCAATTTAACGACTCAATCTATGCAAATAAATGATTTGTATTGATTTGATTTGGTTTCTTGAACAACTTGTGAATCCGTAGTCAAATAATATCGATATGCAAGCTGACTTTGTCTTTATTTACTAATAGCCCAGGGCTATCTCTATCATTATAGCAAATACGCAATAAAAACTTAAGCTATAGTAAAAACTACAGGCGTTTCATGCAAAAGTTTGTGATTTTTATTCTGCATCAACTTCAGTAACTACAAACTTCCTCGGACCTCTCTGATAACTTACTTAGCAGTGTCCTCTGTGACATGAATCCTCCCCATGAGTCCGGTGGAGTCCATGCGAGAGGCCACGTTCACGGTGTTACCCCAAATGTCGTACTGCGGTTTTTGGGCCCCAACTACTCCAGCTATGACTGGTCCATGACTCAAACCTGTACATATTTGCATATATTAGATATTTTATTACAAATAAATACTATATAAGTTACATATAAAAGTGTGTTTGTTTGTCTTCCAATCACGAAGCAATGGATTACTAAACCGACGACATTGAAATAATTACAGGATAAACATTCAAGTATCTTTCTAACAAAAAAAAAAAGAATGAGTGAAATCGGAGTACGCGCTAATGAATTACAACTAAATACACATTTTGAATTTCATCCCCTCTCCCAAGGGAACCGTACTGAATTCCGGGATAAAAGCTATCCTGAACCAATGAGTCCACTAGTGTAGGATTTAACTTAGTTAAATCACAAGAGTGGCATCATGGATTATATGTTACCGGAATATGTAAATTTAGGCAATTTTTATATATACATACTTTTATATTAGGCTACTCTAGCAAATAAGGTCTATTATCCTGTAAAGCTAGAATTAAGAGGAGATAAATAAATAAATTGCAGACTGACTAAGGAGTAAGATATTATACAAACTTCTACATTTATATTGATATGATTATGATAAATAGGTTAAAAAATATATTAAAAAAAATAATAATATACCTATCCTCAACTTGAACCTCTGGAAAGACTCTCTGTTGATCTGATCCAAGATGGTCATGAGTGCGATAGCGAACTCCACCAGTATTGCTACTGTGTGCTCTTCTTTGCTATTACCATCCTGAAATGTAATGGATAAATGTATAAAAAATCTTTACCCATCAAAAAAAAGCGAAATACGCACATAAAGTAGCGTGCGTCGGGTTTTGGACCAGAGTACCTACGCTAGTTGATTCAATATAAAAAAATTCTTCCCCATTATCAATCTTTCAGGCAAGTAGCGCTTAAAAGCAAGGTATGTCCTACTATAGTGTAAAGGATGACGTAAATGATAAACAAGCACGAGTGTGAAATATTGCTCTAATAAGATAGCTGTTAATATAATTTTAAGTGGCATGTGAGATGGTGAAAACCAAAAGAAAATTTACCTGGCTAAGTTTGTTGTGGGGTTCTTAGACCAGGGCGCATTTGGAACCCTCAAAGCTTTAGTTTTAAGTTTACGAATGTAGTTATCTTCATCAAATCACTACTATGTAAATAATTGACGCGTCAAAAGCGCCTTTTAAAGGACTATTTGAAAAAAGATGATTTGAATTTGAATTTGAATTTGGTATATCTGTGATAGCCTAGTGGTTAGGGCGTCCACCTTCTAATCAGAGGTCGGGGGCACGCACCTCTTGCTTTAAGAAGTTATGTGTGATTTTAAGCGATTAAAATATCACTTGCTAAAACGGTGAAAGAAAACATCGTGAGGAAACCTGCACGCCTGAGAGTTTTCCATAATGCTCTCGAAGGCGTCTGAAGTCTGCCAATCTGCACACGGCCAGCGTGGTGTACTATGGACAAACCCTTCTCATATTGAGAGGAGACCCGTGGTCTGTAGTGGGCCGGCAATGGGTTGATCATGATGATATTAAAAAGTCTTGTATTTTTACAATAACTTACAATTTGTTCTTCCTTCCCAGGTCTTAAGCCTGAAGCGATCATGTACGTGCTGCCGATCGTCTTGATCTTTTCAATGCCACTGAACTTAGGTTTTAGTAAGAGCTGCAAAAGAAATTAACGACATGTTAACATCAGGTATAAGTTTGAGGGCAATCAGAGAACAGCGCCATCTAGTTTTAGAATCATGTACGACAGACAGGAGAGTGGGATCTCTCCCTTTCTTTACGCAACACTAAGTGGGTTATGCAGGCTCTTAAAGACGGGACGGCGCATTGCATTCATTGCATTGATCGGTGGTCGAGACGCGGTAGTGCATAGTCGTATTTGGTGGAGCGTATAGTCTGCTCTTTCTAAATTACAATACTTATAATTGTAATTCTGTTCTACCAAGAGTCTCTTTGCCCGAAACTACCCACGTCTACCCAAATTACTGATGACGCCCCCACCCCCGTTCATCCTATAAGTTAATAAATTTTTTTACTAACCAATTGAGCTCTTAAAAATTATTATTAAATAAAGAGTATTATTATTATAATATATTTTTTTTTATACACTACAAAGTTAACCCTTGATGGCTATCTCACCTGGCGGTAAGTGATGATGCAGTCTAGGATGGAGGCGGGCTAACCTGCTAGGGCTATGGTAAGCCCACACTCGTAATTGGTTTCTACGCGACATCGTGCTGAAACGCTAAAACACGTCTTTGTCGGTAGGATGGTAACTATCGACGCTCGAAGCCACACACCAGATCAGACTCGAGCCGGGAATCGAACCCAGGACCACGCGACGGAGATCGTCAAATCAGGAGTCAATTAGGAGTTTAACTTCCTCTTTAAGAAATACTGTATATCTAAGAGTACGAAAAATATGTAAGTTTCCTCATCATCATCATCATCATGATCAACTCAATGGCAATAGATTGATCTTGATGGTTATTGATTTGTTGAGCGGTAGTTACCTTGTCAAAGTCGCATATAATCTCGTTGAGCAGCCTGAGGCACTCCAGGCCTTGCTTGTTGACGTCGGTCTCGTCGTAGAACTCCTTGTAGTTGGGAATGGAAGCGAACATCACCGCGATGCTTGAATACCGCTCGTGGTACAACTCATCCTGAACAAGATTATATTCCATTAAATTACAAGTTATATTAGTTTGGCGACGTAACGAAGCGCTTGCGATCGATTCGCGGCCGATGCTTCCTACCAGACCAGACTCGAGTCGGGTTCTATTCCCGATCGATCCCAGAACCCTTCGCAACGGCGGTTGTCAATATGTAATTTTATTGGACATCATGAACTTAGTGAAACAAAAAAATTACCTTCGATGCGACCAAGGTCAAAAAATGTTGGGCCACGTGCGCTGGGAGGATATTTTCCAGAAGAATCTGGAAAGAATAAGAAAATAATAATACGAAAAACGTCACTAAGTTATTCAATTAAGTAGTAGTAGTAGTTTTAAATACTCGTAGATCTACTACTTGATGGCTGTAACAGTTTTAAGTATGTGAGATGGTGTTAACAAAAAGAATAATTACCCGGCTAAGTTTGTTGTGTGCTTCTTCTTAGACCGGGGCGCGTTTGAAACCATCATAGCTTAAGTTTTAAGTTATCACCATTAATTCACTACTATGTAAATTATTGATGCATCAAAAGTGTCTGTTAAAGGAAAAAAGTTTATGTTTGATTGCATAGCTTAATATCCCTTGTCTTGGATTTGGCCTTGACTCTTAACTTCCAAGTTAGAGAGTATAGAGTAACTCTAAACTCTAAACTCTATCATCCATGTTAAAATTGAACGGAAATATAAAACGGAAGGTAATCGATATACCTTTCCTTAATCCAGAAAGAAAAGACACATAAGAAAGGGCCAACGTCCCATGGGATATATTCCGAAAGGGGGAAATGTGTGGGGGGTCCTGTGTGTACAATCCTCACCTTATTTATCCCTCTCATGGTCTCAACCTCCTCTTGTTCGAACTTGAGTTTGTCTTTCCACAAGAAATCCGTTCTGGATGTGAATTCAATCTGTCTATCTAGGATGTGCAGTAAAGCAGCCAGAAATACTAGCACCAGCCCAGCTTTGGCTGCGTATGGAAGCATCGAGAACCTGAAACACGAAGACAGAAAAATATAACAAAAGTAAAAAAAAACAAGTGAGTTTACACAAACACAGGAAATCCTAATCCTGACGTAGTGACCATTGTATCACCTCGAAACTAGATATATGCGTTTAAAAGATGGGCGAAGCCTGAAGACTGGCCTTCAGTCTTAGACGGCATCATCCGTTTACTGGCGTTCCACGTTACATGGTTTAATCCAAATATATACATACATACAGGAGTTAGGGTATGGAGAAACTTATAGCCACATCATCAACATATACACATCAAGTCATCATCATCATCATGATCAACCCATTACCGGCTCACTACAGAGCACGGGTCTACTCTCAATATGAGAAGGGTTTGGCCATAGTGCACCACGCTGGCCAATGGCAATTTTTAAAAACGCACATAACTCCGAAAAGTTAAAGGTGCGTACCCGAGTTCGAACCGCCGACCTCTGATTAGGAGCCTGACGCCCTAACCACTAGGCTATCACCGCTTACACATCAAGTATATCTGGTGAATTAAGAAAAGTTGACTGTATAACACAACAATAGAACGTTGTTGAGAAACGTTTATTAGTCATCATGATCAACCCATTATCTGATCACTACAGAGCACGGGTCTCCTCTCAATATGACATGGGCTTGGTCCACCACGCTGGCCATGTGCGGATTGGCAGACTTCACACGCCTTTGAGAACATTATGGAGAACTCTCAGGCGTGCAGGTTTCCTCGCGATGTTTTCGTTCACCGTTGAAGTAAGTGATATTTTAATTGCTTAAAAACGAACATACCTCCGAAAAGTTAGAGGAGCGTGCCCGGGTTCGAACTCCCGACCTCTGATTAGGAGGCGGACGTCTTAACCACTAGGCTATCACAGCTTCGTTTATTAGTAAAAGGATAAATATATACACCTTACTAATAAACATTTTCTACTACTTACAATCTAGACTTGAGATAATACTTACTCAGTGTCAAAATCTTGTATTTGAAACTGGCTGAAGAGTTCAGCCGTAGCGAAGAGTGTGATGTGTAGGATCAGAGTCAGCACCATCATTATCAGCTTGAGGACGAAGCTGACTCGCAGGAACACGGATATTGAAGCCAGCGTCAGCACGGAACTGTAGAGGTAGCTCTGAAATTAAGAAAAAAATACATCAGCATCAGGCAACGTCATCTAACTACATATTGTATAGAACAAATCACCCATTTCCATTGAGATGTGTGATTTGTTCGCCTTCGCTTACAGCTTTAATTTACTCGTATATTGGGGTACTTTTATCATCAACTTTGCAATGTAGACTATTGACGAATCAAAAGGAATTGATTGCATAAAGTTTGTTTGATTGATTGATTGATGAACCATGGATCACCCATTTCCATTGAGATTGGTGATTTGCTCGCCCTAGCTTATAGCTTTGATTTATACTAGGGTACTTTTATCATCAACTTTTGCAATGTAAATTGTTGACGCACCAAACGGAATTAGTTGCATAAAGTTTGTTTGATTAATTGATGAACAATGGATTAATGTGGAAGATATTGATATTTAAGATATATTTCATATATTTTTTTTATTTTTTTGCCAACGGGACCCTTGGGAACCCTTTTGCTTCTTGTTTTCGTGGATTTTTTTTATGGCTATGGGCAGAGGACGGAGTTTATATGGAACCCCTCTTTCATGGACACACTCAAACTAAAGAAGACCATGGCATGTCCCTCTCGCTGGCTTTGCTGGATGCCCAGAGGACCCCCTGTATACTCCCCGGTTTGTATACTCCCCGGACGACCCTTGGGAACCCTTAAAATACTTAGTACTCACTGGGGCGAAATCCACATCTGTGTCGACGGCTGGTAACTCGGTGATGTTCTCAATGGTGAAATCAGTCACATTCCAACTGCTGTTTGCATTTATACCGATAGGTAGTACCTTGATCATGTATGTTTGGAACTGAAATTTCAAGTTATTATTATTATGATCAACCCATTACCGGCTCACTACAGAGCACGGGTCTCCTCTCAATATGAGAAGGGTTTGGCCATAGTCCACCACGCTGGCCATGTGCGGATTGGCAGACTTCACACGCCTTTGAGAACATTATGGAGAACTCTCAGGCGTGCAGGTTACCTCACGATGTTTTCCTTCACCGTTGAAGCAAGTGATATTTTAATCGTTTAAAAACGCACATAACTCCGAAAAGTTAGAGGTGCGTGCCCGTTCAAGTTAGATATCAGCATAATTCAAATAGAGTAACTAAGTGTAAGTAGGGGAGGTTGTTTTAGTCCGTGCAAGTCGGCCACGCCCTGCTGCGAGGCAGAAGTCCGTAGGGATTTTTTCCTCCCCAAGGGGAAAAAAAAGATAACTAAAGTAAAAATCTAAATGAGAAAAACATTATTTTTATTTGTATGCCAGAAGAAGTATAATATTGTAATTTATTGTCACCTCATAATAAGATAATAATAATCTTTTGTATAAAACAGACTTAGTATGTGACAATGGTTTGGTTGTCACAGAGTAAACAATGATTTACTGTAGTAACGGTCATTCATTTTGGGGATTATTTTCTTGTCAGAATTCGCCACGAATTAGAGAAGATTTTATGATTTAGTTATTTTTTGGGGATATCTGGAAATGAATGCATGGCGAAGCCATATTTATTTATTGTAATAAATACAGTTACACTTACCAAATTAATGATAGCACAGGCGCTTATCAAGATGGCCGAGATCACAAACATTGTTAACCTGATGTAGCAATTGCTTGCAACTACCTGGAACATGTAAAAAATCATTTGGTGCGTGTACTTATTTATGCACGTGCGTGAGAAGTTACACTTCTCTAGCATCGTTACACTAGAAACTAGAAATATGTGGAATATTATAATTTTTTCTTAACGCGTCTAAAGAAGTATAACTTCAAAAAAACTAATATTTGAACTCGTACACGAAGGGTTCAAACAAAAAATTAATGTCTTCTTCGAAAGCTACTTTATCATAAAAAAGTATATATATATACTTTCAAACTAATGCGAAAATTGCTACTTGAAATAAAGGCAATTGAACCAACTTACATTTGTCTTTATAGGTATAACGCTACTAACTAGTGCCCGCGACTTTATTTGCGTAAAAGTTTGATGTTTCACCTACACACTTACATTAAAAATACAGTTGTAATATTTAACTCAATTTCAAAACCGATAAACCCTAATAATTAATTAGGTCCCACGGGAAAAAATACATCTTTCATGGATTAAAAGTATATTTCGGACTAAAACCTATCCCTGTGCCAAGTTTCATGTAGAACTGTTTAGCCGTTATGGCATGATTTAGTATTTTGTTGAGTGATCGAAGCATAAAACATCTTCGCATTCAATGATTTAAAAAAGCTACTAGCGCACGATTCGCGTTCGTATAAAATTGATAATATTAAATGCCTACACAAAAAATAATAGCAATGTAACATTAACGAATATTGCTCCCAATAAATGTTCAGGCTAAATATTTTAGAATATACGCAAGGGATATTGATTACGAACCTGTCCAGGCTTGGTGCAATTGTCAGCATAGAACTCCGGCACGTCGGAAAGCATCACGCCAGACTGTCCATCCGACCATGACAGATAAACAAACACGAGTAGAGTCACCAACGTTGGACCGAACGACGCATAGATCACGATGCCTCTGAAATTAATGAACAAGATCTAAATATATCTAAAAGTTATTTTATATTTCATTCAATATTTAATATTTTTTGTTTTTATTTTATCCACTACAAGTTAGCCCTTGACGGCAATCTCACCTGGTGTAAGTGATGATGCAGTCTAAGATGGTAACGGGCTAACCTGTTAAGAGTATGGTAAACCCACAGGTACATGTAATGGGTTTCTACGCGACACGTCTTTGATCAATAACGACTCCTCAACTGTTTAGAACAATCTATTTTGAACTTATGTTACACTAATGGGTCCTAATTTTAAAGTAGTGGTTAATTAATTTCAAACAGTAATATTGGAAACTTCGTAATTTAACAGAACTTGCATTTCCAATGGTCGACGTCACATATTTCTTAATATTCAAAATAGTCAAATTAATAAATTTAAAATGCATACAAATATAAAATGAATGGAGAAAGAATCCAAATAATTTATTCAGTTAAAAAAAAGAAATCAAAACTATTTAAAGAAACTATTAAAAACTTAAGCAATAAGATTTTTATTGCTGACGGAAGTATATAATATTATAAATGGGCAAAGACATATAGTAAAAAACTAAAAACTTTTTTCTCTAATACACCAGTAAAGCTTTTGAATAACACATTCCACGAGGTGGACAGTTAACGTTATTTTTATCGATAAGACCGCCTTTTGTACCTCCCATTTCTTTGTTATGTATGTTACAGTTCTGTTTCTGGTTCTTGTTGTATTTCTTGTTTTAACGGTGTAAATTGATCAGGATTTAGATCACAGTGTGTAACTTACTTGGGTACTGTCAGTAATTGTATGGCAGCGAGCAGCATAAACAACGCCGTGGCACATGCCACATAATACTTGAACTGAACGTCCGGCTGATTCCGGTACTGCTTCTCTTGAGTGCGGTTCTTGAACACCAGTGTGATGCGATGGAGCCCCTCCGAGTTACTGCTGCAATTCCAAAGTTACAATGTCAATATGATAAAAGAAATGTTGAAAGATTTTATACACTACAAGTTGACCCTTGACGAAAATCTCACCTGATGGCAAGTGATATAATAAATAATAAATTCATTTATTTGCTATAAAACATGGGTACAGGATAACATATGTCGTTATAAAATACATATATGGAACCAGACATGTTTTGCCTTTACAGACGTGCAAAATATTTTAAGTCCATAAAATATAGCTTTTACATAGATAATAATTACTTAATAAAAAACTAATGAAAAATAAACATAATAATTGAATTCAAATTAATTTAAATCTAATGTCATATGTTATAAAGCAATGTCAATGTTATTATACAAAAATCATCTGCTCGCATAAATTCTCATGTCGTTTTGCTTATTTAAATTTAATTTTAAAGTAATCATCAATGTCATAAATACCATCGTGTAATAATTTATTAAACATAAATGTTTTAAACCTGTTGAACGTCATTTCTTTTATGATGATACAGCCTAAGATGGTAGCGGGTTAATCTGTTAGGGGTATGGTAAACCCACACTCCTAATTGGTTTCTACGCGACATCGTGCCGGACCGCTTAATCGCTTGGTGACACGTCTTAGTCGTTAGGGTGGTAACTGTAAATGTCTTTCTCACGTGCAGACGACCTCAGTGGCGCAGCGCGTGCGCGGTCGCATTATAAAGCTGGAGGTCCTGGATTCGATTCCCGGCTTGAGTCTGGTTTGGTGGGAGGCTTCGGCCGTGGCTTGTTACCACCCGACAAAGACGTGTCGCCTAGCCACTCTACGGCACGATGTTGCATATAAACCAATGAAGAGCGTGGGCTTTAATTAAACCCACATTAATCTGATAGCGGGCTAACTTTAGCCCGCTATCAGATTAGACATGCATCATCACTTACCATAAGGTGAGATTGCCGACAAGGGTTAAAAGGAATATGAATACTATAAAGAGAAGATAATTTTGTTATTACCTGCAGTCGCAGCATGTTCTCTGTGGTAAAAGATGCTGCTCTATCATTGCTAAGCTCTGAAAAGATAAAAGGTTACCTACCTTAGTGCTTGATTGAAATAGGATAAGACAAACAATCGAATGTTCATAAACCTCTACATTATAAAATAATACAATATAATGATGCATTATTATAACTTTTTCTGTATATTAAAAGTAATTTACGACCAGATTGTTTTAATTTACTACGTTAAAAAATAGCGTAGACAGCAAAAACATGACCGCAAATTTTCGGTTAATAGTGGTTTAGCAAGTCCGCAGATTAGTCCAGCAAAAAAAGATACAACTTACAAAACCTACATTATTATATTGTCTGGTAGGAGGCTTAGGCCGTGGCTAGTTACCACCCTACCGACAAAGACGTGTCGCTAAGCGATTTAGCGTTCCGGCACGATGTCGTATAGAAACCGATAGGAGTATGGGATTACCATACCCTAACAGGTTAGCCCGCTACCATCTTAGACCGCATCATCACTTACCATCAGGTGAGATGCCGTCAAGGGCTAACTTGTGGTGTATAAAAAAAAAAAAAAACCTAACGAACAGTTGCTACAGACCATAGATTAATTTCCTATCAATTGAATTTTAAGTAATTGTGTAATTTAATAAATGCAATATTTAGCAAAGAATTCTAATTATATTTTCTTAACAACAAAGTATTGCACTACTTTTGGACCTACCAATTGAGTTTATTATATAGATTTATGTACAAGTCATCGACATGACAAGATATATATGGAATAATTAAAATAATATATATGGATAAATTAAAATAAATTTCCATATATATCTTGTACTTTTGAAGTTTAGATTTGTCTCAATCTATAATTATTTATTTATTAAAGCAGACCTAGATATTTTTCAAAACTCCATTATATAATTCAAGCAAACGATTAAAAAATATATTTCTACTTAAGTTTTGTTTATTTTTGTTAAATTTATAATTTTAGTGATACATGCTGAGTTAGCCTCTTAGCGGGGTTAACAATGATATTATTACGTTAATATTTTAACTAATTTGAATGTAAATTCAAATTCAAATTCAAATAATCTTTATTCAAATAGTCCTTTAAAAGGCGCTTTTGACGCGTCAATAATTTACAAAGTAGTGATTTGATGGTGATAACTACATTCGTAAACTTAAAACTAAAGCTATGAGGGTTCCAAACGCGCCCCGGTCTAAGAAGAAGCCCACAACAAACTTAGCCAGGTAAATTTTGTTTTTGTTATCACCATCTCACATGCCACTTAAAATTATATTAAGAGCTATCTTATTAGAGCAATATTTCACACCCATGCTTGTTTATCATTTACGTAATCCTTTACACTATAGTAGGACTTTTCTACAAGCTTACGTTTTATATAAACTTTGAAGTAAATTACGTTTTATATAAAGTTTGAAGTTTGTAAGACATTGTATACAACGTTGGCTTCCTATTAAATAAATAAATAAACTTAAATCATATTATTTGATTTATATTTGAATAGAAATACCACTTACAGAGATACCGATATTCTTAGCAAGGGTCGAATCGGTAATATTTGCGAAGGGCTTATCCGCGCCCCAGCACTCCACGTATTTTGTCATCTTACTGGAGGGACGCGATCTTGAAGGTACTCCAGGAGTCGCTAAAAATATACAAAACATAGTTACAAAAAGAAAAGATATTATGGAACATAGGAACACCAAAATCAAAGATTATATATTTGAAGGAAATAAAGTTTAAAATTCTACGGGGGTTTAAGATGTGCCCAAGTTGAGCAACAATGGTAATTACATAAATGTATGTTATGTTTTTAATTGGTCAAAATTTAGTGTATATTCATCCTTTGCAGAAAACCGTATAGGTATCAATTCTTTACCACTTCGCAAAGGTGATAGAATGTGAAGGGCGTAAGTTTTCCACCTCCTTGGATGATTTATCTAGTACCCAGCAAGTGGTTGTTATTCAAAATTATGATGAATAGAGATGATTTGCAAGTATGATACAATCTGATTTCAATTCTGTGATTTCTGGTAATGCGATTTACAACTAAAATATTTTAGAGTTTCCTTACAAAGTTCCTTGCTATTCTAAATTTCATAACTCAAAAACCCATAAATCAAGTACACCGATTCACAAAGGCATTCAAATCTTTACTATGTATGAAGTGTTGTGAGACGTAATTAAAGATGCTTACGTACTAAAATGTCGTTAAGAGGATTTGAATTTACATAACTCGCCACCGTTGGGATTTGTTTAGACACATATCATCATCATCATCACCATCATGATCAACCCATTACCGGCTCACTACAGAGCACGGGTCTCCTCTCAATATGAGAAGGGTTTGGCCATAGTCCACCACGCTGGCCATGTGCGAATTGGCAGACTTCACACGCCTTTCAGAACATTATGGAGAACTCTCAGGCGTGCAGGTTTCCTCACGATGTTTTCCTTCACCGTTGAAGCAAGTGATATTTAAATTTTTTAAAACACATTTAGGGATACTAAAATTATGAATCCAGTTAGGGTTTGGAGTCTGTTTAAGAATGCACTGAAAAAGTGCGTTTCTGTCAGAGCAAACATTGGAACAGAGGATTCAGGTCCAAACGCTGGATGCTGCCGCTATTAGGGTAGGTATCGTTTGATTGCAACAAGCCTTATGTCGCCTATAGATCCGCTTAGCACAAGGATTACCAAGTTAAGTTTCCTTTATAACGTTTCTGATGCAAATTGCACTTTACAGCTGATGATTGAAAATAGATATTATATATAGTGAAATATATTTATGTAAAAAAATCATGTTTCTTGTTACTGTGTACTAGAAAAATAAACCAACAAACATGCTTTCACAAATATAAGTCGGGATACAGCTTGGTAGTCCTTTAGTGCCAGTTTTCATAATAATATGGAAAGTTTAGTTACTAGTTATAACGGAAGTTATTGTACTAGAGGGTTCATCACAAAATAAAACATTCATCTATGGTTAACACTGATATAATATTATAGTTATAAATTAACCTGTGCCAGTGGATGTCTAAACTATCACGTATTGTATGCCAGGTTGACATGCTGGTATGAGAGGATTGAATCGAAACTAACTTAGGGACTCCACAGACATAGTACTTAACATTCGTAGAAAGAATGTTGGGTGGGCATCGCGTAGCACAGGTGGTGATTCCGAATCACTTTCTGAAGAAATAACATTACATGATAACAATTATGACAGTTCTTGGAAGCACGTGGGAAAGAATTATGATTTAATTGATAACAGTATCACATTTCGTACATTCAAATCATAAAATTATAATTTTTTATTATAGATGTTTTCGAAACATATATTTTATTAAGTGGTCTTCATTAGTCGTTTGGAAGATATAATATTGACTACTCAATTAAGGAACATATTGACTTTGATCAAAAGGAAACATTTATATTTTTTATATTAATTGTTGACTCTATAAAAATTATGTGTCTGAAAAATAACGAGAATCTTGATAATTTACGTGTTAAAGTTTGTCCAATATATTATGTTCTTCCATTTCTTCTTTATACAAACTTGAAACTAAATCTCGCACGTTTTATATTAATATATCGATTATTAAGGTAGGTATTGAGTATTAAAGGTATTAAAACTTTAACTATAGTTCTGTGAACTAAATAATAAGCCCGGGAATAAAATACGCATTAATTGTAGATATTTTCGAACTATAACGGCTAATATATGTAGTAAAAACAAAATATCTTTGTAATAATAAAATTTTCAAGATATGTCAAAGGTCTCACCTGTCCCCATGATAGGGCTGATAGCTCCTATAATGGAACCACTTCGACTCTTTGGTTTAGTAACAATAGTTCCATTGCTCAAAGCCTCGGCAGGACTTGTCGCGTTGTTGTTCTCAAACGCAACCACTTTGACTGATGCTCGTCTACTAAGATCTGGAATTCATGAAACATTTATTTAGATTATACGTAAATGTTTCTCGACAACCAAATTGGCATTTACCAATATTGTTTTGAAATACTTTATAAATAAATTCCAAATATAACACAACAATAATAATACAAGAATAAGTAAATTAACGTTTAAATATTAAAATAACCAATACTTGGAAGATAGAAACTTGGAATCTTATAATATTTATTTTAATGTTAACATCATATTTTATTTATTAATAATCGAATTGGTTTGCGGCAGGAATATGTCTGTCCATACCTCCCGAAAAGCATTTTAGATTTCTAATATTGACTAGTACTTAAAAACGTAATCTGAATCATTGATGGACTTGAAACGATGGCGTCCGCAGGAATGTTATACCTGGGTATTTGAGGATATTAGATAGTAACTTGACAACTCACCTCCAGCTTGTCGCATAGACTCAGCACGTGTGACCTTGGGAATTTCCTGCTCAACGAAACTGTGCTGTGAAGGAGCCGGACTGAGCTCCTTCTTTGTGGGTGATACGTCTTGGTACATAGAAGATACAATACTGGCCTTACGGTCTACGGTGCATACTGATAGGCGACCATTCTCAGATACACCTGGTTTCTGAAATGAATGTTGTTTTTATAAAATAGTGTGACTAAATTAAAGCTTTCCGTTCAGAAGGTAGACCACAATCTATTGCTGAAAGATTAGAACTAAAACGTTGTGTATCAGAAATCTAGATACCGTTTATTATCGCTACCGAGAATTTCCCGAAGAGATCCATTAGCAAATTGTTCAAGTCTTGAGTACTAGACAGAACGATGCGAATGCTGATGGTTGGATTACATCTCTTTAATCACGTAAACTGCTTTGTGATATCATTATCCCGAATAATTAATTGTTAATAGTTAGCACCTGTCAAGAATTACAATGAATTGTAGGTAATTTGATCGAATTACAATGTATGTAAGTGCGTTTTTAAGGAATTAAAATATCACTTGCTTCAATGGTGAAGGAAAACATCGTGAGGAAACCTGCATGCCTGACAGTTCTCCATAATGTTCTTAAAAAAGGTGTGTGAAGGCTGCTAACCCGCACGTGGCCAGCGTGGTGGACTGTGGCTAAATCCTTCTCATATGGAGACCCGTGCTCTGTAGTGAGCCGAGAATGGGTTGATCATGACGATGGCAATGTATGATATTCATTTGATATCATTGGATTTAATTGCAGTTAGCTTTTACTGGAAGCTTATGCTGATAATGTCTAACAACAACACTTTAAGGTGTCAACGTCATTTTTTAAGTTAATGACTCTTCTCTCGGATGAGATGAAAATGCTGATATCATTTATTATATCACTTAGAGTCAATTTTTTTGAGAGTAATGATTATTTAAAAATTAAAATATTACTTGCTTCAACGGCGAAGGAAAACATCGTGAGGAAACCTGTATGCCTGAGAGTTCTCTATAATGTTCTCAAAGGCGTGTGAAGTCTGCCAACCCGCATATGGCTGGCGTGGTGGACTATGGCCAAACCCTTCTCATATTGAGAGGAGACCCGTGCTCTGTAGTGAGCCGAGAAAGGGTTGATACTGATGATTAATGATTATTTCTTTGCGAAAATATGTAATATACTCATTGCATTAGCACAGGAGCACTGTTGCCCATAAATATATTTTTATTAAATGTCTTTATTTTTAATGGCACTTAAGGCCAAAATTTTAACTTTTGATAATATAAGAGGAAAAAGATGAGTAAAATAAATCTTATTTTAAGAGTTCAAAAGGATAGTAATTACAGTTTGTACTTTGTCGGTATTCAAGGCGCTTTAATTAACGCCTCTTTTATTAACCCAATCTGAGGAGCCTTTGATACTTTGTTTTTTTTTTCAAATCCTTGGTGTTACTGGAAATTTAGGCCGTGATTTTTGCGTGAATTTGTGATTTTATTTTGTCATCATCAACAACATCAAGTATTAGTATTTTGGCTAATGGTTTGTAAGCCCTCCTGCAGGGCATAGGCCTAACTCATAGGGTTTTGGAAAGTAGTAGCCTCAGTAGCCTAGTGGTTCACGTGTTAGTCACGGATCACGAGGACATAGACTGGAATCTCGGCATGGTGCAAGAATTGAAAGGTATTGAATTTTTATTAGAAACTCTCAGCTGGAGTAGGAAAATAGGAAGTGTCCATCTTTGTGCATCATGTTTTTATTTTTATTTTATTAATAACATAGTTATAGCCCACCCACACGAATTAAAGCAGCAAGATAGGTGTTATAATTGCGAAAACAATTAAATTCGGATGAGGGGTTCCATCTCTCGCGGAGTCTGGCACTGCTACTGTTTAGCATTGTCGAGATGTCAAGGTCAAGGTGTACTAAATTTATTGACTTTCATTATCATCATTGCGGTGATAGGTTCGAATCCAGGCACGCACCTCTAACTTTTCGGAGTTATGTGCGTTTTTAAACAATTAAAATATCACTTGCTTCTACGGTGAAGGAAAACATCGTGAGGAAACCTGCACGCTTGAGAGTTCTCCATAACGTTATCAAAGGCGTGTGAAGTCTGCCAATCCGCACATGGCCAGCGTGGTGGACTATGGCCAAACTCTTCTCATATTGAGTGGAGACCCGTGCTCTGTAGTGAGCCGGTAATGGGTTGCCCTCTGATAAACATATTCGATATCTAATGTACAAATACGAAGCACTTTATAAACTGTTTCTTTTACAACTTGCACAAAGGCCGGATGCACTTTAGGCCTCCTTCTTGAAGGCATTCAGGCTTCTCTGAGAAGGCATTATTATCTTAGTCTTTATCATCATATGTGAAACATAACACCTTCTAGATTCCCGTTCCAACGAATCTCACTAACAATGATGAACAGGTGTACAACCGTGTTTTCCGTGGTATAGCATGATTGATGACCCGGATACAATGACGCATATCGTGACTAATGATATTGCTGGGTCCTATAATTACGTGAGCATCGAAAATTGTCCTACCTTTTGTTTTATTATCCACCCTAAAACTCAGGTTACGAACTATTAACTGTAGCCCGCGGTTAGATCTGTTAGAAAACCGGAACCGATTTTTTTTTTAATTCTGGCTCTATGTCTGTCTCCAGAAAGCTGACGGATATCTGTATTCAAATTTTTGTCAAGATTCGTTTGGCTATAAAGTTTTTAATCCCCTGAATACGGCCCCCGTATTCTTTACCGGTATTAAAAGTTTATTTTGTCGGTGTTCAGGATGTATAAGCCATGTTCGTAAATTCTTCTTCTCTAGATCGGTTCTCTTTTTTGCAAACGGTAATTATTCTCTTAAAAGAGATGAAAAAAACCTTTTTATGATTTAAAATACCGGTCCCAGTCTAGGGAATTCGTGAAAATACTTTATGCGGCCCTCGGGTTGTGTACTCTTTGTTTTAGTAAGCAGAGCTAAATAATTGCTATTCTTTAATTTGAATAATTAATTGCTTAGCAGTTACATATATGAAAATTTAAGAAGGAAACCTACGGACAAACTAACAAATATGTCTATAGCATATATATATAGCTTTTTTTTATATACATAGCGAGCAAACGAGCAGGCGGGTCACCTGATGGTAAGTGATTACCGCCGGCCATGAACATTTGCAGCACCAGAGGAACCGCCAATGCGTTGCTGGCCCTTGAGCAATTTGTTAATCCGCCTTTTGAAGATCCCCATATTATAACCATTAGGAAACACAGAAGATGGAAGCTGGTTCCACAATTTGCAGGTGCGTGGCAGAAATGACCTGGAATAGCGGGTGGTGGAAGAGGACCAGGCATCCAGGTGGTGAGGATGAAATTTGTTTCTGCGACGAAAAGTGCGACTGGAGAACACGAAAGGTGGTATTAGATTAAATAGCTCCTCAGAGCACTCTCCATTGTAGAGACGATAGAACACACAAAGAGAACTAACGTCTCTTCGGTGCTCTAGGGACTCCAGTAAGTAATCTTGGGATCGTCCACGAGACGAAC